>JADRCH010007552.1:388782-470996 GCA_019843965.1 Rhynchomys soricoides
AATAAGTCATTAAAATATAGGTTGTTATATCTACCATGATCTCTAAAAAAGAATGTAAAGTGAAGGAACAGCTCTGCTTTTGTTGGAGTTTGTTTTTTGAAAAGGGGTCTTCTGTAGCCTAGGATGGCCTTGAACTTGCTATGTAGCTAAGGCGAACCTTAAATTGCTCACTATTTTGTTTTGACCTTCCTACCCTAACGGCATAGTCACATGCCATCACGCCTGCTGCAACATTCCAGTCTTCCTCACTCCTATTAGTTCTTTTTATGTGCATTGCTCTTTTGCCTCCATGCATGTTTGTGCGAGGGTGGCTTATCCATATTCTTTCTCTCTTGGATCCTATTTCAAGTTTTTATACGAGCATCACTGGGTTATTGCCTTGGTGGTGGGAAGAGTAGGTACATGATTTTGTGGCAGTGCAGTGCATTCCTGTCCACCTCACTGTGCATTGGGGAGAATTGAAAGAAATGTCTGGCTTTTGCAGGTGCACGTGGTTCTGATGCCTGTATGCAGATGGTTTGGTCTCCCCCTTCTATGGTCCATACATGCTATACACATGGGGACTTCATACAGTACTTTCTTGAATTGATTCAAGCTCTTAAAAACTTAACTACAATCTCTCCTTCAAACTGATAATAGTAAAACACCAGCTCATTTTCTGCTTATAATAATGCACCTTGAGCTGTGAATAATTACATGCAATCTTACTGGCAGTATTTTTCTCTTTATTGATAGCAAGTCATTTTTTGAGCTGTTCTAGACTTTACTTCGTTTTGAGTGTGAACTTGTATTATCTATTTGGTCATCAGCTAGCTTTTGAAACTTCTTCCTGATCCTCAATGTCGGGCTAGACAAATATTTAAATAATTTGTGGAACAGGGTACGGAAGAATCCAGTCACAGAAGACATGCCGTTGTTTTCTGAGGGCAGGCCTTTCTTCACGTCAGGGCCCTCCGGCATGCCTTCCTAAATTGAAGATGAGTTTCAGCCCGTCCCTACATTTGCCTGACTTCAGTTTTATTTTGATCAAATACAATCACAAATAAAATCACTCTTCATTTTTACTTCGTTCATGTGTAACCACTTGAACTGAATCTGGATTACTTTTAGCTTGTAGCAAAAAACGGGTTCATTCCTGAATTTTGAAGATTTCTCTACTGTGGAGATAGATGTTCTTTTAAGCGAAAGCCAAAGCACCTTTGACTTGCACTTGCTTTACTGTGCTTTCCAAGGCAGTGTAATAACAGGAAGACTACTCACTGATACATTGTCACTTGGACAAAGACTGTCTGTAGAGCAGGTGGGATCCAGATAGATCACATGAGGAGAAAAGCTGATGTATTTGTGAACTGAACAGTTTTAACACCCTGTGCTTTTTCTCTCTTCAGTTGTCCAACCTGGAGATACCGCACCAGGGAGTGCAAGTGGAAGGTGATGGCTTCAGCCATGCAATTCGCTTATTAAAGTAAGCTTGTGCTCTGTGTCTGTCTTGGCACCACACATTGCAGTCACAGTGGAGAAAAATTTCTCTCCATCAAACAGTGTGAAGCAGTGCTCACAGTCTGTGTATGTCCTGGATGTCTGTGTAGAGCTTCGGAGGTCCAGAGAAGGGTTTTTTTTTTTTTGGTTTTGTTTTGTTTTTTGTTTTTTTCTTATTTGGTGGCAACCCAGCACCGTCTGGCATTTTAGGGCATCATCTGTTAAACAGTTAATGTAGTCAATTTAACTGTTTCAGGAGAGAACTGACTTGTGCAAGTTGTCCTCTGACCTTGACACATATACCATGGCACACGTATGCTTTTACTTACAAAATAAATTTTTAAAAAGAAACTACTAATCTAATTCTATGATAGTAATCTAGTCTCACAGCAATACCAGTAATTGGGCGAAAACAATAACTACATTCTGATTTGGCACCAACATTGTCCCTCTATTATAAGCAGTCGGGCATGAGAAACCAGTGCTAGGGTTAAATATTTTCAGATGGCTTGTCTAAGTGCCACATGGTGAAATATCCCATCCACTATGATTGTCTGGCTCCTACTGACAGATTATATTCGGTCTTCATGTGCCTTCTAAACAATCCCTGACGACTTTTAACATGGATGGAGAGAGGCCACTGTGGAACAGAATATCTGTCCATCTACCAAAGCTGTGAGTTAAAGACAAATCTACAAAATATTTCCAAACCTTGCCATCTCAGTACGTTTTTGGACTTTGATCATAAAAGCCACACATATCTGGGTCATTCACACGTTCCTTTCAATATTTCCATGCATTCTGGGATTTTTGCCCATTTTTGTTTGTTTGAGACAGTGTTTTATGTAGCATAGTCTAGACTTGAATGAAGTAGCAAGTTGATTCTCTTGCCTCCTGATCCCTAGTGTAGGAATTGAATTGCCTTCCTAGTGCTGGCATATAAGCACAATACCGAGCCCAACTTTTGTAATGCATTTTGGATGTATCTCCCCTACCACTATATTACATCAGCAGGGTCTATGTGAATTATAGCTCCTCAGACTGGGCTGGAATTTGAGATTCCTCTGCCTTCATCGTAAGTAGCTCAGATTACAGACACACTTGGGCCACCATGCCCAGTTACAGGAGGAGTCATGTTCTCTAAGGAATAATTGCCTGTCTACAATAGCTACATATCTTGTACATTTTGGGGTTTTTTTTGTCACCAAATTTTAGAGTTTTCATAAATCTGGAATTGGCCCTATACATCGCCACAGACTCTAGAAAGATAACACACATTTGGTTATTTTGCTAGAAACTTCTGGCCTTTTCACAAACCCTGTACCAGGTAGCGCTTCAGCATTTACTTCATCTTTCTGCTGCATGGCCCATACATTTTTCTTGGTAGTGAAGCGGTTTTTTTCATGGCAGTGCTTATTACTGGTTCCAGGTGTTTTTACTGGTTCCTGGAGGCCTAATTCCTCCTTCAGGCTGGTGACCTTCCAGTTCCTCCCACCTACTTTCTCACATGCCCTCCTCTCTTGAGGCTGTCTATCTCTGTCCCTGCCCTCAGCTGAGAACTGCCAGTGGGAGCTCAAGGAGCCTGGTGCCTGGCCCAAGCCCTTCCACTGCTGCAAGTCCACTTCTGAGACCACCCTGGAGGCCCCAGTGTGCACATGAATGGTGTTGCCCAAGCTCTGCCTTTGGAAGTCAGCAGAGATGCCCATCAAGAGCCTCAGGCTCACGTCCGGCTCATGCCACCTGCCAGCCTCATAGGCCTCACCCCTACCTTCATCTTTCTGATAGTTTTCTTTTTGACTATCTATCTGGTGGTGCTTTGGTTCCTGTCAATAATTTCAAAACTCAGTCAACTTAGGCATGAGGATTGCTGCAAGTTCCAGGCCTGCCTGGGCTATAGAAAAATAAACCAACAGAGCAAAAAAAATCTGCATGTTGAAGAGAAGATGTGTTGAAGCTTCAATTGATAACATTGTCATGCTACATTTTAATGCAATGTATTTTACTTTTGCTCTACCTATACATTTAAATTTTTGGTACATGCAAAACAAAAATTTGTTACTTACTGTTTTTCAATCCTAGTTCAGTGATTTTCAACATGGAGGTGGGGTAGTTTTACTCTTTAAGACACATTAAAGGCAATGTCTAAAATTACTTTTATCATTACTTAAGAAATAGGGGTCAGAAGTGCTTATTGGCATCTAATAGATCGAGGCCATGGAAGCCCAACACAGCCCCCATCCCCTAGTAAAGAATTGTCCCACCAAAATTAGCAATATTCTGGGTATTCTGAATAAGAAAATTGAAACAAGTGTCTGTATTATTGCCTTGATAGGAATAATTCTAAAAATGAGTTGAGAGACACTAAAATATATTGTTTCATAACGTTGTATGATGTGATAGTCTCCAGAGCTGTAGAAGGAAAAGAGAAACCCTGTCTCTGGAGAGTCGGTTGATGTGAACTGATGTGGGTTAAATGTTACCAGTTGCTGGGAACTGTTGCTTTGTAGAAGAAATCTAGAGGTTATGTTGGACCTAAAGCTCCGTTGTCATTTTTTACTTTGTGCTTTGTCTTTGCCCATAACCTACATTTCATATGTTGTCTTTCATCACCAGAATTCCTCCCTGTAAGGGAATAAGTGAGGAAACACAAAAGGCCCTGGACCGATCTCTTCTTGATTGCACTTTCCGATTACAAGGTAGAAATAACCGCACATGGGTGGCAGAGTTAGTGTTTGCAAATTGTCCGCTTAATGGCACTTCTACCAGGGAGCAAGGTGAGATCTTTCACACACTGTTTTTGCTTATGTGTATATTTTTTATATTTTTTAGAGTATTGATTACTATTTGTCTTCTTTTTGGAATCCTTTAGGACCGTCCCGACATGTTTACCTGACTTATGAAAATCTGTTGTCTGAACCTGTTGGTGGTAGAAAAGTAGTTGAAATGTTTCTTAATGACTGGAGTAGCATTGCCCGATTATACGAGTGTGTGTTGGAATTTGCACGTTCTCTCCCAGGTACGTGTAATAGTCTACCTTTTAAATTCAAAGGACCTCCTTCATGTAGCAGAAAAAGTAAAACCTGTGCATTGTTTGAAAAGGAATTTAGTCAAAAGTGTAGCTAAGGAAAACTGTCTCCATTACCTCAGTGTACAGGCTCTTTTTCCTCAGTGAAACTAACTCTTAAGTTTCTTTTATTTCTAGAAATTTGGGCATGGAGACAGACTTATGAGTAATATACTTTTGTGTTATAGTACCCATCTATTGTGAGCATGCAATCTAATAAACATGGTGCTGTGTCAGCATGACACTACTGTAGAAGACCTGAGAGAATGGAGCAAATAAATGAGGCAGACCAGAATCTAATGCAATAGCCAACATATAATATAATAGAGCATCATAGAATTTATACTGTGAGGATTAGAAAGTATCACATGAGTAAAGTATACAATTACAATAGAAGTCACATGTGGCAAAACATGTTAGAGGCACAGAAACAGATAACAATAGTCAATTGTAATGAATAATCTGAAGTAAACTCACTTCTATGTGCTACACCTAGGAAGGGCACAAAAGCACACTCCAAGAGTGATTCTGTTTTGAAGAACTTGATCATAAGATGCTTGTGTTGTTTTCTTGCGTATTTTCTCACAAACACTCAGAATTCTCACACAGTTCAACAGTTCTTGGACTGTGTCCTAACACTAGCACATTTAAATCACACAGCTACCTAGGAAACAGATGACAAAAACATGTCACAGAGACTTAAAAACTGCTGAAAGTCATAGAGCTGATATGTGCAAAAGCCTTTATTGGCATAAATTGATAGCAGAGGAGGCCAGGACAGAGAAAGCGCTTTGCAGTATTAGCCACTGTGCTAGACATTTTCCATGTCTCCCCTTGTCCTGGCTTTTCGTGCTTTTTCATTTATCCGACTGTCTTTTGCAAACAGATATGGTGATGTCTGTTTTAAGGGTCATGACACTTAGCAGATAAAGGCAGGAAGGTCCAGGAGTATATCTCATCACCCTTAGCACCTAGATACATTCTGAGGGAAAGTCTGTGGTTAAAGGAGACCTTATCGCAACCGAACGAGGCAGATAATTTGCCAAAATGTCCTCCTTTCATACCTGCTTTTTAAGAATGTCCTTGTCCTATCAATGCATTTTGTTTGTTTCTGCTTAGAAATACCTGCTCATCTGAACATTTTCTCAGAAGTTCGTGTTTATAATTATCGAAAACTTATCTTGTGTTATGGAACCACCAAAGGAAGCTCAGTAAGTACATGCTCATTCTGGGGTCTGGAGAGATGACTTAGTGGTTATGAGCACTATCAGTATTTCCAGAGGACCGGGGTTCAATTCCCAGCCCCCATACAGCAGCTCACAGCAGTTTGTACTCCAAGATCTGACTTCCTTGCACAGACATATATGCAGGCAAAACACCAAGGCACATAAAATAAAAACAAATATTAAAAAATGGAAGTTCCTTTATGTATCTTCTTAAAATTAAGAACATAAAACAAATGATAGTTTCCAGGTGTCTTAGTCAGGGTTTCTATTCCTGCACAAATATCATGAACAAGAAGCAAGTTGGGGAGGAACGGGTTTATTGAGCTTACACTTCCACACTGCTGTTCATCACCAAAGGAAGTCAGGACTGGAACTCAAGCAGGTCAGGAAGCAGGAGCTGATGCAGAGGACATGGCCTACTGGCTTGCTCAGCTTGCTTTCTTATAGAACCCAAGACTACCACCCCAGGGATGGTCCCTCCCCACTTGATCACTAATTGAGAAAATGCCTTACAGCTGGGTCTCATGGAGGCATTTCCTCAAGGGAGGATCCATTCTCTGTGACAACTCCAGATTGTGTCAAGTTGACACAATGCAGCAGAAAGTGATTGAGACACTGTACTGGTGTCGCAGAACATCCTGCTTGGGTTCCCAGCAACCATCTGTAAATCAGGGTTTCTTGAACACAGGCATGTACACACAGACTTGTAGAACACTTGTACTCATTTCTCTCTGAAGAGTCTGTAACTAGTAATGTCTGAAATATTAGTAATTGAATGAACATGTGCTTGAGGTAGCTTTTTTTTCTATTATAACAGTGCTCCTTATTTGGTGGCATTGCCAATATGACTGCAGTTGAATAGAAAAGGAAACACCAAGGATTAAAGTTTTTGTTTCTAATTTATATAGTAAAAGGAAGCTGATAAACATGCTCATAGGCTCTGTTGATATATATGAATATCATATTTGGAGTTTTGGATCAAATTTTACCACCTTTTTTTTCCAAAAAGTTCTCATTTCGACGTATACTGACTTGTCTTTTATCATGCTTTTCATCTCGAATCTGTTACTTTGCAATTTATTCAACATGTGTTCTCTTTGATGTAGATTAGTATCCAGTGGAATTCCATTCATCAGAAATTTCACATTTCTTTGGGAACAGTTGGCCCAAACTCAGGTTGCAGTAACTGCCACAATACCATTCTCCATCAGCTTCAAGAAATGTTCAACAAAACACCAAATGTGATTCAGTTATTACAGGTAATTAAATTCACTTCTCCGTCTTAAGACCCATTAGTAGTGGTGTGCTATAGAAAACACCTCAAATTATCGTCATTTTTCTTGAATGACTAAGATGGATGTTTTTGTCTTCTGTTTTAAACACTGTCTGGAGAACTTAATTAAAGTGATCTAGTCCACTTCAATAGAAAGTTTTTTAGAATGTCCTAGAATGCTCATTTGTGATGTTGGGGTATTGAAAATTTTAAGTTTTCTGTAGTTACATGGCAACTCTGTTTCTTCTAGGTTTTGTTTGATACTCAGGCACCGCTAAATGCCATCAACAAACTCCCTACTGTTCCAATGTTGGGTTTGACCCAGAGAACTAACACCGCCTACCAGTGTTTCTCCATATTACCACAGTCATCCACCCACATCAGACTGGCCTTCAGGAACATGTACTGCATTGACATATACTGTCGTAGTCGAGGCGTCGTGGCAATACGGGACGGTGCCTATAGTCTTTTTGATAACAGCAAGTTAGTTGAAGGCTTCTATCCTGCACCAGGATTAAAGGTACACACTTCCTTGTTAGAGAATAATAGAACAAATAAATGTAATCTTTTTATTTTAAAGATTATTTATTATATGTAAGTACAATGTAGCTACCTTCAGACACTTTTTCTTTTTGCTCCAGCCCCGCTCACTCTGGCCCCACTCACTCTGGCCCCGCTCGCTGAAGCTGTCTTCAGACACCCCAGAAGAGAGCATCAGATCTCATTATGGATGGTTGTGAGCCATCATGTGGTTGCTGGGATTTGAACTCACGACCTTCACAAGAACCAGCGGGTGCTCTTAACTGCTTGAGCCATCTCTCTAGCCCCAATAAATAAAATCTTGAAAACAGTGCCTCTGAGGGAGAAATGTGGTCCCATTAGAATTTAGTAAGCACTAAAGTTTATGTATCTTCTCTGCAACTTCATTTTGGAGGAACTAGGATTTGCATTAAGTTTTGTGTCTTTGTACATAAAATGTTGGGAAGCACTTTATTTCCTCGGTCTCTGGTAAATAAGATGGGGAATATCGAAGAGCTTCCCATTTGCTCCTTGGTACTTTAAAGGAAGGCTTTATTGCTGGAGATCCTAATGAAAGATGTTTGTGGAGTCAAATAGTTCTAAAGGCTGATTTTGAAAACTTCCTCCGTTACCCTCCTCCTGGTGTGTTCCTGCTCCTTGGTTAAACCTGTTTTCATTTGTTGGGTAGCTGCTACTCTTTGTGTTTATACAGCCATATCTTTGAGTACCAAGATATACTGTCACTTTGAAAACTTGGTTTTGTGTATTCTTTCTTCCTTCAGGCTGCTCCCAGTATATAAATAAATACACTGTCCTTTCTCCTGTTTTTACAATAAGGTTCGGTAGCAATTGTGATTCCGTAGTTTGTTTGTTTTTTCTTAGTATTCTTATTGTTCTGAAGATACTTGATGTTCATTTGGGCCTCCACATTCAACTACACACATGCACCTGCCCAAATGTGCTCCCACAGATCTACTTGCAAACAAATAAAAAACCCTAGTCAAAACAAGGTTGGAGGGATTAGTGTGGCTCATTGGGAATGCATGACAGCAGGAGCTTGAGGTGTGTTGCTCTGTTGTGCTCACAGTCAGGAAGCAGAGCAGGTTGCTTTCTCCTTTCTCCTTCAGTACCCCAGACCCCGAGCCCATCGAAGGATGTTACTCATATTCAGGATGTGTGATCCCAACTCAGTTAAACCTGTCTGGAACCACCCTCATAAACCCATCCAGAAGTTTGTCTTCTGTGTGAATCTAGATTCCTCATGCTGACAGTCAGGTTACCCATTACAGACCCCATTTCTTTCTCTTACTTACATTGCTAGTTTTTTTCTAGTATGCCTGCTATAGTAGCTGCTTGAAAGAAGGTACATACGAGATTGGTTGCAGTCCATGGAGGTTATTGGAGACCTTGTGTGTTTGACAGTGTTTTTAGTTTACCTTCATCTAACTGAGAGTGCCTAGGTATAGAATTCTAGACTCATCATCTTTATGAAATGTTTGAAGCTCTGCTGCCTTATTTGCTACATTGGATTGTGACTGGCTTGAACCTTGTGTTTCCAAGTGGAGTCTTCCCATCTGAAAACGCAAACCCATCAGGTTTGGGAAAGTTCTGTGCATGCTGCTTTGATTCTTCCTTGTTTTCTGTTAGATTTTTTTTTTGATAATTCTGACGTTCAACCTCCTAGACTTGGCCTCTACTTTTTTCTGTTTGTGTGGTGTATGTAGTTGTCCTTGTGTGGAGAACCGAGAGGGCAATGCCAGTATCTTCTTCATCATTCTGTCTTACTTTCTTAAAGGGCGATGCCAGTATCTTCTTTATCATTCTGTCTTACTTTCTTAACACAGGGTATGTTCCTGAACCTGGAGCTAGGTAGTCTGGCAGCCTGCAAGCCTTAATAATCTCCTTGTGCCATTGTTTGTTCTCTGTACTCACAGTACTTGGTTACAAATGTACGTGGACCCTCCTTACATCAGTGCTGGGGTTCAAGCACCTTATCCCTTTGAGCCATTTGCCCAGCCCAGAAGCATGTCCTCATGTGGATATATCACTTTCTCTGCTCTCTCTTCTTTCAGTCTAAACTCCATTTCTTACTTTGGTAGAACTTTGGTCTCTTTCATGTTGGTGCCTTTCTTCGATTATTAAGTAGTTCTTGACTCTCTGCTCTTATTTAAAGGTAAGGTTTGAAGACTCTGTTGTTCATTGCAGTGCAGTCTGCAAGGCCAAAATCAGTAGGTCTTTTGTTGGGCCTTTTGTTGGGCCACTGTGAATTTGCAGAGATGTTGTATATCTGTTTCCCCATCAGCAAGAGGCCAAAGGAGAGGAAGAAAAAGTCTTCTCAGTTTTAAATATATATTGCCTTTAATACCCAGTTTAAGCATGGTACCCTTGTTCTGGATTGCTACTAGAGTCTTCCCACCCACACAGAGCTCCTCCTTTAGAAGCTAGTGATACACAGAGCTCTGGGGAGAGTAGTGGTGAATTTTTTTTATTTTTTATTCTTTTATAGTTTTTGTTTGTTGTAGAAATTATGTAATCCCAACCTGCGGTTTCTGCCCATCTTTGACCGTTTAGTTCTAGGATAAAAGACACCCACAACCTTTACATTTACAATAAACCTTAAACAGTATGAGAGATGGGCAGATACCTACCCTCTGTGCTATTGGAATCTACTTTCCTATCGATAACCCTGATTTATTACTTATTACTTACTATGTTTCATTTGACCTGCTTTTAACTCTAATTGACAGCCCTCTGGGCCATGGTGACTCCTCCTCTAACTCATGGTGACTTCTCCTTCCTTCTCCTGCACCTTCTTCTTTTCCTCTGACCCCAAGTCTGCAAAACCTAAACCCGAACTATTTCTCTTCTGCCCAACTATTGGCTGTTGGCATCTTTATTTACCAATCAGAAATAACATGGGGACAGGGCCACTTGAGTCTCCATGCATACTCCATGTCTTGGGAGCCCGCACTTAGCATTATACTATACAGCAAGACCAAACCTCAACAATTCCCCCTTTTAGGTCAATAAAAGGCTCATTTTCTCTCAAATATAAATTGAATACAATTATAACAATTTGGGAAATTATCAGGCGTGATATACATTTATAATGTCCAGTCCATTATATTTTGCAATTTAAAGTTTTTCATCATCTATCCTAACTTAATGATTTTACAGTTCTGTACCTCTATCATCTTTGATTTTAACTTGTATTTATCATCTGAAAACCATCATTTAGACCTAGAACATCTTCTTAACTCCTAAACAACTTAAGTTTCATCGCGAGTCTGGAACTATCTAGTCTTCAACCCCAGTAGACATTTAAGAAGGAATAAATATTTGAGTATACAGGAACACAGCTTCCAAAATTTAGACAATTGACAAAGACAGCTGACAGTTTGGACAGTCTCCAACATTATAGCATTGTAGCATCTTTCTGCAGCCTTCTGGCCTAAAACTTCTGACAGACCCTAAGAGAAGTAGGACTTATGAAGGACTAGCTTACCCTGTTTTGGCAGAGCTTAGCAGTTGACTATCCTGCATCTGTTTATCTTTTTTGGACAGCATTCTGTCTGCAGATGAAGTCAGGGCATTTCTTGCCTAGTGGCTAGCTTGCCACAATTGAAGTAACTCCACATGGAGGTAATGATGCTTAACATTTTCTTGGAATGGGGGGTACTTTCAGGAATAGACATGTCTCGTAGTCAAAAGATCTTTTAATAATGAAATAACCTTTAATGTCATATTCTGTGGTTCTTTGATTCTTTTGAAGACCATCTCTATATATAGCATAGCTGAATTATTAAACATTATTTTTAGCTGTTTACTATTTGAATGACCTTGAGAACCATTCTATTATAATTAACTAAATTAGAATCTAATATAACCATGGGTTTGACTAATTTGTATTAATTCTTCTAAACAATTTGTAATAGCAGCTATTAAAAGGACTGTCTAAGCCTTGTATTAAGTGAGTTGCAGGCACAATGCCAATCTAAGTGTAACAATAGTAATTTTAAGTTTTGTATCAATATACAAAGATTTAAATCAATGAAAGCCTTAAATCTATATAAATATACAAAATTCTTTATCAGTGTAACAAAATATAACCTCAATTTTGCATCAAAATATAAAGATCTATCCCATTATAAGATAATGGCTATAAAATGCTTTTATTTAAGAATAGATTCAATAATCCATTCTTTATTCATCTAATTTCTTATAATATTACTGTATCTCCCTATTTCTTTTCAACCCCTTCCCTTTATCTGAGAAAGGAGAGAGAGGATGAAAGGAAAGATAGAAATCCCTTAGTGTAAACCCCCTATTTTATTTCTTCCATTTCCAAGACAATAAGTATTTGTAAATTATCCCTTAAAGTGGCAACATATTTATAATTCATGAAAACCAAAACCATCTACTCTAACTTGAGGGACTGGGACGACAGTATTTTAATTGTTCTCTGCCGAATTGAGGTGAAGAATTCCTAACCCAAAAGGAAATTGAAAAAATAGTTAAGTCAGAATAAAGCTAGCTGGCATTATTTGTTGTCCAGTCTTCTGTGTTGAAAAAGTTCAGGGCTTAACTGAAGTCCTGACTGGAACAGTCTGAAAAGCTGAATGAACCAAGGTCATCGGGATTAGCAGCCTTTCCTGAAGCTGTTCTCGAAGCAAGTCTCTGGAAACAGCATCAGGTGAGGCAGGATCAGGCAGGGAGCTGGAACAGCAGGTCATTTCAGCATCCCCAAGGGTGAATCTTGTCAGGGCTGCACTCTTGGTATTTCATTCTGTAATATATGAACCTTATAACCAATATTTTGTTCTATAAAGATATTTGTATGGAATGTGCAAGGTGCACAGATTGGTTAAGGATGAATATTTGTTTGTCTGAGCAGGTAAAAGACAATAGTCTTTTTTTATGAGGTAGTTTGATCAATAACCAAATGTAATAAATCTTCACTCATGTCATATGAAAGGATGGCATGGTGAATTTTGAGGACTCTGTAGCCAATAAAATTCATAGGCTATGTATAGCTGAAGACTTGGCTAGAGACATTTCTATGTCTCAGCCAGTTTCAGGGTTGTTCCCATGTAGGGAGATCAACAAATCATGTTACCCATCTTGTTTGATCTTCATTTTTTTCCTTCCTGTCTGCAACCAAGATCTTCAGGAGGTCTTCCTCCATCAAATCTGACCCTTATTCGGAAGGGGTCCAAAGCCTTTTTTTTTTTTTTCCTTTCCTATTAACACAAATATAGAGCCTCTCTCCCAAAATAGCATGTCCTTAGTCCAGCAACCCAAAATCATCAAAATATAGATTAATTCAGTTTTGCAGCCTTAACAATTTGGTCTACATATATGTCTGTGCACCACTTATGTGTCTGCATCCCCTGAACTAGAGTTACAGATATTTGTGATCTGTCATGTGTGTGCTTAGAATTGAACTTGAGTCCCTCAGGAAGAGCAGCCAGAGCTCTTAACTGCCAAGGTAACTGGCACTTCTACTTCCAAAGTGTCTTGAGAATGTGGATGGAAATAGCTTTGCTTCTTGGCTTTCCCAGTGGTTTGCTTAGGAAATGAGTCTTCTCATTGGGTAGTTCAGCCATCTGCTCTAGCAGCTTCTAGAGTACATTGTAATTTTTTTCTTCTCTCATTTGAAAAACCGCGTTTTTAAAATAATCCTCTAATGATTTTGATGAAATATGACATGTTTATTTGAATATGAGAAAGAGGTATTAAGTGGAGAATCAGGGACTGGAAGGGTGGTTCAGTGGATAAGAAAGAGCACTTGCTAGGAAAGAAAGAAAATCCGAGCAGATTCCTAGTACTCATATAAAATAACAAGCCAAGCATGGCTGTGTGTGACCACACCTCCATTGTTGAATGAAGACAGGTGCTTTACTGGAATTTCCTGGCCATTTAAGGTTCAGGGTTGAGATACCCTGTCTCAAGAAATAAGAACACAGCACCCAGTGCCCTCCACTGACCTGTACCTGTACATAGAATCCTTGCACATACTGAGAGAGACACTCACAAAAAGACATTGCTTTCTAGTAGTCTTGCTTAAATTTTTGATAACATAATCTTATTTAAAATGGCTATCCCACTCCAGATAGTTCAGGATTAAAATTATGCAGTCTAAAACACCAAAAGTTAACTTTGCGTGAGCAAGTGTGTGGATGAGGTGGTGGTGGGGTACATGTTTGTATTGTAGGAGTGAATGCATGTGTGTGTGGAAGCCAGAGGTTGATGTCAGCTATTTTCTTCTTTACTTTTTGAGATGAAGCCTTTCACTGATCTTGGAGTTCACTGATTCACAAGACTAGTTAGCTAGCATACCTCAGGGATCCTTCTGTCTCCACTTTCCCAGTGCTAGGTTCTACCTGTTCAGTTCCACCCCTGCTTTTTAACAGGTAGAATCGTGTAGAAACACTTTACCAACCGGACCGTGTCCCTTGTGTAGCTCTTACCTTTTGCAAAATAAGCTCTTGTTTTGTTGGTTCAGGCTAGACTCTAGTCCAACAGTCTTCTTACCCCTGCCTCTTACATGTTGTGGTTATTGGCATGTGCCACCATGCTAAGGTAATTCAGTTAATTCTTACTAGCTTTTTTGGTCATCTTTTCTAGATTAAGATGTGAGACCTGTCGTTGTGGTATATGCCTATAATTGTGGCACATCAAGGTAGATATCTGTATTTAGCGCCAGTCTGATATCCATCCATCCATCCATCCATCCATCCATCTATAAATAATCCCAGGTCAGCCTGGACTACATAGTGAGATCCTGCCTCAATACCCCCCCCCCCCAAAAAAAAGGAAAGAACAAAGGAAAAGGAAACCTTTTACCAGTGAGAAGTGTTATGCTTGTGCTTGTGTATGTGGCCTGCATTTCTGGGTCGGAGAGTGCCATGTGGTTAGAGCTCTCAGGGTATTCTTATTTTACTTAACTATTTTTATTGCTTATAGTTTACCTCAGTTTGCCCTCTTCTTCCAGAACTCAGTATCTCATTTGATTGTTGTACTGTCATTTTCAGGGATATACATATGTTTGTGTTACAGTGTTCTCAATGATCATACATTTTTTACTTAGGTCGTAAGATGTCTCAGCAGGTAAAGGCATTTGTCATCATGCCTGACAACCCAAGTATTGGCCATGGAACCCACTTGGTGGAAGGAGAGAACTGAGTCCTGCAAGATGCTTTTTGGCCTCCCCAGACCTGCCATTGAAGATGCATACACATGCACACACACATATGGAAACAAATGGATACATGGGGGAAAAACTTGAAAAATATTTTGCTAAAGTAATTCCGTTTTGTGTGTTTATATCTATAGACTTTCCTGAACATGTTTGTTGATAGCAATCAGGATGCTCGGAGAAGATCTGTAAATGAGGATGATAACCCCCCTTCTCCTATAGGAGGTGATGTGATGGACTCTCTAATGTCACAGCTCCAGCCACCTCAGCAACAGGTAAGGGACACTTTCGAGGTGTCAGCATTTCTTTGTTAAAAGGTAGAATGTCTTTGGAAGGCCCAAGAAGCCCCGGAAACCCCTATTAAAAATCTTGACAAGGAGACCTCCATTGGTAGGAAATGAGTACCCGGGGTCAAGGCCTTTTCCATTATTACTCATTTCTAATTGGGAGAAAAAAGTCACTTGCTGGACCGGGGCAATCTTTTGTGCAGTAGCCTCACTGTGTCTTTGAAAGACAGCTGTTGTAAGTTTGCCATTGTCCACTAAGGTCTCTGCAGAGCCAAGCCAGAGTATAATTTCAAGGGTTCATTTATACCTCAGCTTCATCAAGCCATATGATCATGGCTCCAAAGCTTTTAGCTGTCTTGTGACTTCTTCCCATGTCTAGTTGGACAGCCCTTAAGCCAGCCGTGCTTCTCACCTGGTCTCTCTTCAATAGAATAGTCAGTCATTGATCTTGTACTCCTAAATCAGTGCCTTATGATTCACCAGCATGGAAGGGAGTCTGTGTTGTCAGGACACAAAATGCCTCTTGGCTGGAGCCTTCATCAGCTTCTTTCAGTTGTATGTGACTATACAACCTGTTGGCAAGGCAATGTTATGAAGTAACTCACTGCTCCTTATCCAGAATCCTTTTCAAAATAGCACACTACTAAATGTCCTTGGGCTGCCTTGCTTCTGGCCTGGTTACTTATGCTTAGTAATTCCAATTTGCTGGTGCTTGTGTCTTTCACAGAGTACTAGACAGTAGGAGAGTTTATATATTATTCCTGGCAGCTATTCAGGTTTCTTCCCTCCCCTGTATTTGGTTTTCTTTTCTTTTCTTTTCTTTTCTTTTCTTTTCTTTTCTTTTCTTTTCTTTTCTTTTCTTTCACATCACAATGTGAAAGACCATCACAATGGAGGAGGACCTTGCCCAGCAGCTCCAGAGGAGTGCTGTTGTTGGTGCTGCTGTTGCTGCTGCTGTTGGTGCTGGTGGTGATGATGGTGATGATGATGATGATGATTGCCAGAGGAATGCTTATCATCTTCATCGTCATCATCATCATCTTCTTCACTGTTATTATTTATTTTCCGGGCCATTCTTTTTACATTGTAGATCTCTCCTGAAATTGATGCTGGGAAAGAGTAAGTCACATATTCTTGGAAAGAAGTGACTGAGATGGGCTAGATGGTAGCCACAGCTATAGATAGACCAGTGTCATGCTGACAGTTGGTGGAGAATCTGTTATTATTCCCCTCTAAATCATCCATTGGCTGCTTTCCAAGAATTTTATAGGTCACCGAAAAATCACACAGTAGCTTATGAAGCATTCTAAGAGTTCTGTGTCCCAGTGACTCTCCTACTGGATAGGACATTTCCAACTGGGAGAATAGTTAGAGGCTACAGCAAAAGGACTAGAGGTGGGTAGAGTAAGGGAAAGTCAGCACGGTCTAGTGATCTTAGGAAGGTTCATCACTTTATTACTACTCCAGAGATTCTTTGGTTTTGTTTTGTTTTTCTTGTTTCTTTATTTCTAAATCACTCTAACAGTGTCTGACAATGCCACTCAGAATACTTGGGGGGGAAAAAACAAAACAAAACAAACAAACAAAAAAACAACAGAAAAAAGAATATTACTACCACAAATAAAAATTGTGCTTTGAGACAGAGTCTCACTAATTAGTCTTGGCTGTCCTGGGAACTCTCTATGTAGACCAGACTGGCCTCAAATCTCACAGAGACCTTCTGCCTCTATCACCCAAGGGCTGGGATTAAAGACATGCACCACCACTTTTGGCTAGTTAACCTTTTTAAACTTTCACCAAATGGTGCATGTGAGAAGTGTTGAGGGCACAAGCAGAGTCGGAAAATGAAGCAACATGAACTGTTTTAAGTAATTGCAATACTGTTCTCTATTTTACTATATGTGATCAATATCTCAACTTAAACAGACTTGGCAGGTAAATGTAAAATACGCCACTTTCGTGTGTATGCTTGCACACGTGTGTGGGTAACTGTATCACTGGAAAATGGATCCAGAGGAAGTGTGCTACTATGGGAGCTACATCCCAAGCTACGTTTACCACTTTTTATTTGCTGCAAAAGAAGGTAGCAGTTAAGGGAATGAGCGTCGAAAGATTCACCCTGGTTTCACAGATGTTAACATCAAGGATAGAAATAAAACTGTGGCAGGAAAATGGGGCTAGAAATGGTGCTGTTGAAGCAGGTAAGAAAGGAGGGCTTGCTGGGTTTCAAGCAGTTGTAAGTCACCCTTTTCCCAGACTTGATAGTTTGCATGGCTGACGTGTGTTTGGAATAGATCTGTATCTAAATGGTTGCCTATATGCCAACTAGTGAAGCAACAAAGCCTGATACTGGTCTAATGAGGAAATACTGCACATATGTTCTCCGGTTGACCAGCATGCCAACATTAACTTTTTTCTCTTTTTCCCCCAGCCATTTCCAAAGCAGCCAGGGACATCAGGCACTTACCCTCTTACTTCACCCCCTACATCCTATCACAGCACAGTTAATCAGTCCCCCTCTATGATGCACACTCAGTCTCCAGGTAAGATATGACTTCTTCTCTCTTCCTGTCTACCTCGAGAGGAAGCATTGCACAGGTGACCTCAGGTGTCACACAGGTTTTTTTCTTGCTCTCTGTCTCAATAATTGCCCGCATTCATTGGAGTAGTGCTTTAGGAGCATTTTGTAAGATTTGTTTTAAGTGCCTAGAGCCAGACTTGGGGCACAGTTTCCAAGATCGCTAGTAATCTGGTCTGCATTAGAGGTAGACCTGCGGCCAAATCATAACCACTGTCTGTTCTTAAGGAAACAAATGGAACAAAGCCTTGTCAGCTTAGGTGGTATCCATGGCTGATCCTTTTCACTCTCTTTTTTTCTATGTATATTTTGAGTCTGGGTCTGATATTGCCCAGGCTGACCTTAAACTTGATGTGGACTATCTCAAGATCATGATCCTTCTCTGCTTTCTCCTTCCTAGTACTGGGGTTAGGAGTACACCACCATGCCTGACTCCTTTGTGATGTCCTTCTACTCTTGCTCCATTGGGCAAGCTTTGGGAGATGTGGCAGTGATTTGTTCTCCAGCTCCTGGACTTGGGCACATCACACCTTATTTGTCCTGACAAAATGGCTTTGCTGGGCAGTCCTCTACACTGTAAAATGGGGGTGGCATGTGAAATTTTGACTTTTGACTAAATAGTTCTGTGGAATCTCTTGAGCCTGAGGTTCAGCAGGAAGCTGGGTCCTAGTCCCTGGCTCCCATTCACCATCTAACAAGTGACAGGCATCAGCTTTCTTAAGGAAAATAATCTCTTACCTTGCAGTTTTCATATTCAAATTAATAAGATAAAAAATTAAAACTGTTGTATCACAAAAGATGTATTAAGTAAAATTGTATGTAAAATATAAGAAATGGGGGCTGGAGAGATGGCTCAGTGGTTAAGAGCACTAACTGCTCTTCCAGAGGTCCTGAGTTCAATGCCCAGCAACCACATGGTGGCTCACAACCATCTGTGATGGGATCCGATGCCCTCTTCTGGTGTGTCTGAAGACAGCTACAGTGTACTCACATATAATAATAATAAATCTTTTAAAAATCTAAGAAATGAAATAATTTTGCCAGGCCTGGTGATGTAAACCTATAATCCCAGTTACTTGGGAGGCTGGGGCAACAAGATCAAAAGTTTAAGACCACAAAAAAAAAAAATACAGAAAAGTGTGGGGCATAGTTCAGTGGTTGAGTGCTTGATTAGCATACATACATGAGGCCCCGTGTTCAATTCTTAGGAGAACAAGAAGTAGAAAAATAATTTAAAAAATAAGTGTAGTAAAAGCCACTCGTGGATGTTTTAAAGAGCTTATCAGCTAGGTGTGTGTGAGCGTGATACTAAGGATGGAACCCAAGGTCTCACGTATGCTAAACAAATGCTTTACCAGTGACATCTCCAAACCCTGAGAGTTTTCACATTGTGAAGCAGAATTTGTAAAGCAGAATTGGTATTAATGTGTTTTTCTTTTCTCTTTATAAAATTACTTTTCTAAAATTTCTTAATACAGATATGTATGTATATGTGTAAATACATATAAGAAATGTGCATGTGCCCACAGAACATGCTAATTGAGAGGTAAAGGGATTTGGCTTGTTTAACCCACTCATTCCATTGGTAAATGCGAATAGCAGGAAACACTTAAACTATTGGCTGTTCCAGCTGACACTTCAACCAGTCTCACCCTGGCAGCTTCTTCCCCTGCTGCGTGCCTCTCACAGCCACTCAAGAGTGCTCAAAGTTGTTGATTTTAAAATCGGGTCCCCGGGGGAAGAAAGCAGGCAGCCACATCCTTGTTTTTTAGAAAAATCTTTAAATTTCCTACTTTTTGGAGGCTCTATGTATATGCATGGTTCCTCTTTTTAGACACATGTGTTGCGACTTACTAAGGAGCCATTCAGCCTTTTGAAAGACTTGTTTGGTGTAGAGAACTGGCCATTTCTGCCCTAGAGATGCTTCTTTGCCTGCCTTCTTCACCTTGACACGGCTCAAGTTGAAACCTAAAGGATGACTTGGAGAAAGAAGGCCAGATGCAAGGACACAGACTAGGTGGGTGGGTATTCCAGGCAGACTCCCACACCATGTGCGTGGAACCTGTGGACCCAGAATACACTGTCTTGAATGGCCAGAATGTAGATATGCAGGACTCTTTTCCAGAGTTTGGTCTTTACTGGATCAGCCATCCATATTTAGACTTTACTAGGGTAACAAAGGAGTTCACTATTACCATTATCATTATCATTATACCAGAGAGGAGCTGATTTCAGAGCTACAGAGTTCTCTAAACTCTGTGGTTGCAAAAGTTCTGGAGATTTTCAAGTCGTAAGTGTGCTGTAGACATTTGGCTCTATGGAGGCCTGCAGCTTATCAGAGCTTCTTACACCATAGGTTGAAGATTTTGAAAGTTGTCACCCGCAGGGTGTTTAAAGGCTGAGTGGGTGGGAGAGTTTAGCCCCTGTGAATATCAGAGGTGAAGTCACAGCTGGGGAGTATTTAGGCAGGTAGACACGCGGAACCCCAGGGGTATGTCTCTAGGAAGAGCAGAGATTATTGTTTAGCAGGAAGGGGAAAATGCATTTTAAGTGATTTTAATAGTAGACAGATATGCTTGCTATGAATATGCCAAGCCCAATTCTAAGCGATTTACTCATTTAATCCTCACAGCAAACTTATGGCATAGGTCCCATTATTATTCCCATTTTATGGAGAAAAACCGAGGCATGGAGAAGTTAAGTCAGATCATACAGCTAAATAGGTAAATATAACGCATGGAGGTTAATCAACTTGGTTGACATATTTATTGAGTACACGATATTGCTTAAGTATTTTAGAACATAAAAAATGAAATTAAGCTATATTATAGTAAAGAGTTTGAAACCTGCTAAAGCAAGTATGTCTATGTGGAGTTTATTCTTAAGTTTTGATAGTCGTAGTTCTCCCTTTGACATCGTTAAAATCCCTTCCATGGCCATTTTTAGGTGCCTGTCTCCCAGCTTTTGTATGTATTTTAGATCTCACTTTGGAACTCCAGCCTTTTATTTTCTAATTATCTATTCAGTACTTCCACCTAATATCTAGTGGCTTGCCAAAACTCACCAGGCCCGAAACTAAGTTGCTGGTTTCCCAGTCCTGTGTCCTGATCCTTGTGTAGACACACACACTCAGAAAGGGGCAGCTCCTCCTTTCATATTCTCTGAGCATGCTCTGCTCATATCAGAGCTATGCAGAATGTATTTGCTTATATATCCATGTTGAGTTATTTACCAAAAACTATTGACCCTGTCCTTTGTGGTTAAACCCAAGTTGAGGTCCTTTGCGGTACCCCAATCAGCCCTCAGTCACCCTAGCAGCTTGTAGCAGCCACTAGAGTGATCCTTTCTAGACAGAAGTTTTAATGGTTTCCATTCCAGACTCTTAATGGCCATCCACCATGTGGGACAAACTTTACCTCCTTAGAGTGGCCTATAAGTCCACATGTGGTCTGGAACTCACCTCTTAACTGTCATCTTCTCTCAGGCCACCCTTGTTCACTCTTTTCCAGCGCCCTGGCCCCCTTCCTGTCACACAAACTGTCCCCTCTTTGAGGCCTTTAGATTGGCTCTTCTGTCTGCCTGGATTATCTTTCTCCCTGTGCTGTGTCCTGCATTTTTCTTCCTGTTTGGGTCATGTGTCAATTTAGTGTCTTTACCTCTGCCACCACAAGGAATCGCTCTTTTCCTTTGCACTGGTTTTCTCCCCAGCACTTGTCATTAGAGGCTCGTTGTGCTCATTTTACTAGACTACATGCTCCACGGGGGCAGAAATTGTCTTATATTAACTATGTCTTCTGTGCCTAGAACAGTGCTTGGCAAGAAGCTGGTAATCTCACCTATTTGTTGATGAAGTATATAACTGAAAAGTGCATTGGTTATATTTCTTTGCAGTTAGTGAGTATAAGGGTTACAATATGGATCCATGGATTTGAACTTTCTTGCAATAGAGAGGTCTTTCTATTTCCTTCCTGCTATTTATGGGACCTATTCTGTCTCTTTAGTCTCTAGGGAGTTTTTTTTAAACTTGTGCTCCTTGGACAGGACATACTATGTGTCCTGCGAGATCATCTGTAATTATTTTCCTTTATTAGGAAATCTGCATGCTGCCAGCTCCCCCAGTGGGGCTTTGAGAGCCCCATCACCAGCGTCATTTGTTCCAACTCCTCCCCCATCCTCGCATGGAATCTCAATAGGACCAGGGGCCAGTTTTGCTAGTCCACATGGTGAGTCCATACATGGAAATCGCTATTTAGAGCGTGATGCGAAAGTCATTTTTGTTAAATAAAGTTTCTTATTGAAAAGTTACTACTTATTTATTGAGAAATAGCAAAAATACAACTTGAACAAAAACACAAGACTTTTTTTCATAGTTTTCTCACACAGAGACACTGACTGGTTTGTCTGTGGCTGTCTTCCCTGCTTGTCCTTTTTGTCACCTGCTGCTTGCTTGCTAGCCTTCCTGTATCTCTGTGTTTGCATTCTAGCTAGCTATTGGCCTGTATACCCTCAGGTGCCTCTCCTAATCTGGGTGGGTACTTTGCCATATGAATTGATTTGAAACTTGAATTTCAATCTAAAAAAAAAAGATCCTCAGTGGATTCAAATAAACATTAGAAGGAGGTAGTCAGTGAACTGTCCCCTTGTGTTTGATGTCATTTTGGTTTTTTGAGACAAGATCTCGCTGTATAGCCCAGGCTGGTCTCTTAAGTCCCAACAGTCCTCCACCCCAGGTGCTGAGCAGGAGACGTGACAAGTGGCTCAGATGTTTCCTTTCAGGTTACCCCTCTGACTCTCAAAGGCCTTTGTCTTTACTCTTATGTTACTCTTTATTCTTGTGTTGTTTATTTTTAGTATGTGTGTGAGTGTTGTGTCATGTATGGACCATGTGCATTCCTGCTGCCCCTGCCTGGAGGTCAGAAAGGGGCATCAGGACCCCTGGAATTGGAACTACAAGTGGTTGTGAGCCACCCTGTGGGTGTTGGAAAGCAAACCCTGGTAGATCCATTGTTAAGAACAAGTGATCTTAATCCTTGAGCCATCTCTCCTTTCCCCGGTTTCTGATATATTATTACACACACACACACACACACACACACACACACACACACACACACACAGTGCACATCTCTTTCCTCCTTACCTCACTTGGAACTGTTTACTTAAACATCATAAACACTGTACCATGTTAGAACATACAGAACTTCCTCAGTCTTTCAACTGTGTTCAGCTACAACTTTACTTTTTGTTAATACTGTTGTTTTGAAACATTTGTTAGTGACTACTCTTCATTTTCATACTACAGAGAGCTTTATAGCATCCCTTGTCTGGGTATACCATAAGTTAATTATATGTCTATCTATTTTGAATGTTTCCCTTTTCCCCATTTAAAAATGCGGCTATATATACGCATATCCATGATGATCTCCTTACATAAGTTCCTAAAAATGTCATTGAGGTCACATGACATTTGAGAAATGTACACCATTGGGCAAATTGTTACATGAAGGGCTGTACCAGTTTCTTGTACCATCTGGGGAGAATGCCTGTTGTCCTGCAACATAGCCAACATGGGATATTAAGATTTTCTACAAGTAATCGTACCACTTTTCTAGGTGAAGAAAAAAATGGCATTTTAACATTGGATATGTGTTTCTTGATTATTAGTGAAGTTTCACTTATTGAATTCAAACTTTTTTTTCAAATGCCAATTTAGTGTCTCTTTATTTCTACCAGTTTACCTTGCCTCCTTTCCCAGGCTGTCTTTTTCTTACTTATTTGTAAGATAAGACCATTTATTCACTAAAATAATAGGAATACTTTCTCAGTGTTTCACTTGAGGAGAAAGGGATATAAACAACATATCAAAGGGATCTGTGTGGTGAAATTTAAATCCAAATTGTTAAGGAAGCCACTGCTTTTCAAACTTGATTCTCAGTTGTATTTCTTAGTCAGTGTGGCCTTCACTGAGTGAAGAAAATGTATAGTTTCCCTCCCTCACCCTTCTCTCTCAGGAATGGAAACATAATTTGGTAGAGCTGGTCTTTCTTTCAGCAGAAATTGATGTTTTCTTTAAATGCACGGGACCTTGTCTGAAGGTAAATCATCCTTTCTTAGTTTCTGCAGCCCACTTTGAAAGCACAGAAACGCTAGCAGGGAATGGCGGTGCACACCTCTATTCCCAGCACTGTGGAAGTAGAGGCAGATGGATTTCTATGAGTTCAAGGCCAGCCTGGTCTACATGGTAAGTTTTAGGGCAGCCAGGATTATGCAGAAAGACCCTGTGCCAAAAAACAACCAAAAGGAAAGTATACAAACTCCACAAAATAGAGACTTAGGTGTAATGTGAAAAAGAACAATGAAAATGACTCACTCTTCAAGGCTCTGGCTGTCTTCGCGTACTTTGAGGACATTACAATATATGTTTTGAGAATCATCTGTTTTATTTCGCTTTTTTTCCAGGAACCCTTGACCCTAGTTCTCCATACACTATGGTGTCACCAAGTGGACGAGCAGGAAACTGGCCTGGGTCTCCTCAAGTGTCTGGACCCTCACCAGCAACCCGTTTGCCTGGAATGTCACCAGCTAACCCATCTCTGCATTCTCCTGTTCCAGATGTTTCTCATTCCCCTCGAGCTGGCACAAGTGAGTGTTGTCAGCACTGGTTTTCCAGAGCATCACCGGTGTATGACTCCACTGTCACATTTGAAAGTCACAGTGTATTTCTCAAAGGAGCATTTCCAAACATTAAACTTTTTCCTTTATAAATCAGTCTGCAATATTAATTAGCAACGTCATGGGAAATGTAATAAGAAAAAGGGTTGTGTCGTTTAGAAGTCTTAAGAAACCAAGTCTCTGCACCTCTGTAAATGACTGCTAACTTATGTCTGCAATAGTGATCCATAAACGATACCTTAACCACCAAGGGCACAGTAGTTAAAGATCTGTACAAGTGTATCTGTTTGCTTATTTTCATAACTTTGAGTGCTTAAAGCAACAATGCTGTCTATGTTAGCTCACAAGTCTGTGCTTTGACAGACTACACTGAGCTAGCTTACTGGTGTGTCTACAGTAGGTAACCTAGCCGTAGCCTCAGCTGGCATGGGTTCTCTCTGCTCTGTGTGGTCTCACACTCCATCCTGGCTTGTTTTTGTTTATACAGTGGGTTGAGCACATGAAAGAACACATGGAAGTCTTGTAACTACCCCAGCATCCCTTCCAAAAGCAGGTCACAGGACCAAACAAACTTTAGGTTGATAAGCAGAACCCAATTCCTTGAAGGAGTCCCTACAGGATCACATTGAACCTGGATACAATCAGAGGATTCATGGTAGCTGGTTTTGCTATCTGAGAACTGACAAATAATTCCTTGGTAACAACGAATAATTATAAGAGTTACAATTAGCTGGTAACTGTCTGATGAAGACAGAGCAGGCAGTAATGGGTTAGTATGCATTTACAATTGAAGTTACCTGTTTTCCTTCCCAAAAGGCTCCCAGACAATGCCAACCAACATGCCTCCACCTCGAAAACTACCTCAGCGCTCCTGGGCAGCATCCATTCCCACCATTCTCACTCATAGTGCCTTGAACATCTTACTGCTACCCTCTCCAACGCCAGGCCTGGTGCCTGGCCTGGCTGGTAGTTACCTTTGTTCCCCACTTGAGAGATTCCTTGGATCTGTCATCATGAGACGACACCTTCAAAGAATTATCCAACAGGAAACGGTATGAATACATGCAACTTTCTACGTGGTCATTGTCAAAGGTGGAAGGAAGTCTTTGTGAGGGACACTCTGTCACCTTCTTAACCATCTTGTTAGAATTAGGCTTCCAGTCTTTCCCTAGCATTAAAGATGGACCCCATTGTTTTCTTTCCTTAGATAAGAGGGTTGTACAGTTTACTGTGCTATGTTTTCTAGGTAATGCATTTTACCAGGACCTCGGAACAGATTGCCACACTATACAGAACCAGTGCACACAGGGTCTGACCTTGCACATCCAAATGACTGCTCTCTGATGTGCTTTTTTTTTTGTAGATACTCTGACTTTGAGCTTGAGTCTTCATCAAAATCAAAGTGTTGATCATAGTAATTAGATTTGTTTAAAATCTATTTATTATGTGTATGAGTGGTTTTGCCTTCATGCCTGTGCACCACATGCACACAGTGCACAAGGAAGCCGGAAGAGGCCATCAGATCTTTCTGGAACTGGAGTGACAGTTGGAATTCCTAGGGTGCTAGGAATCGAACCTAGGTCCTCTGGAAGAGCAGCTCCTCCTTTAATGTTTTTCATATGTGGACATAAGATACTTGCTCATACTCTGTCCCATTGCCCTCTCTTTTCACTGTACCCCTCCCTAATATTAAAATATGTTAATTAAATTATCATTCAGCTTAGAGATGATGAGAGCTGTGTTGGCAGCCTCAGTTCTGCTACTCGTGGTCCCTGTCGTGTTGGGCTTTGTGACTCGTCAGCCTTACCTGGATCAACGTGTTTTCCTATTGAGACTGTTCTGTCAGCAATGTTTGTGCCTTTTCCTATTGATTTGCTGCATCCTTGTTTCGCAGT
Source organism: Rhynchomys soricoides (assembly GCA_019843965.1). Taxonomy (NCBI): domain Eukaryota; kingdom Metazoa; phylum Chordata; class Mammalia; order Rodentia; family Muridae; genus Rhynchomys; species Rhynchomys soricoides. The sequence goes on from JADRCH010007552.1 coordinate 414,974, forward strand.
TGCAGCTGATCAATTCCAATGAACCTGGTGTGATCATGTTCAAGACAGATGCCCTGAAATGCAGAGTAGCTCTTAGTCCTAAAACCAACCAGACCCTTCAGCTAAAAGTGACACCTGAAAATGCAGGACAGTGGAAACCTGATGAACTCCAAGTTTTGGAGAAATTCTTCGAGACAAGAGTATGTGTTTCCTACTGCATGCTTTTACTTTAGTCAGTGAATCCGAGAATTCGGAGTATCATGAAGAGTAAGATGATTTCTCTCCCCCTCGTAGGTTGCAGGACCACCGTTTAAAGCCAACACACTTATAGCCTTCACCAAGCTTTTGGGAGCGCCGACACACATCCTCCGGGACTGTGTGCATATCATGAAGTTGGAGCTGGTGAGTTGCTGCCTAACGACCGCTTCTCTAATGAACGCTGTTGGAAGAGGCCGTAGAGCAGTGCCTAGGGTCAGGCTCACTTAGTTTGCATATCGTTCCATCTTTCTCCTAACATTTATCTACTTTAAGGTAATAAATTTTTATTTATTAAATAATAGTTAATAACTATTTAGTATTGAAAATTATAATTACTGTGTAGTCCTGGCTCTCCTCAAATTTATGTGCATGCCTCTAGCCCTTAAGTGGGGAGTTAAAGGCTTCAGTTCAAGAAGTACTTTTGACTTCAAATTTGTCCTTGACAAGATGTAACCCCTCTCTGGCCATTCTCTGCAAGCAGGGTTCCCAGCAGCTAAACTTCTCTTTGCAGAGATGGTCTGATAAGAAGAGCAAAGGTCTCTCTCGTACTTGTATCTGTTTTCATTAGGAAACGTTTTAAATTATTTGTTTATGTATGTATGTATTTATTTATTTCTAGTCTGACTCCTCATCTTTGTTGGGCATAGACTTTGTGTCCCCTGAGTATCTGTGAAGGCTCAAGTGTTGAGTCACATAGAGCAGATGCCAAAAGGGCAGCAGCCATCTTTAGCAATCTAGGTAGCTGTTCTTGCTTTTTTGTTTGATTTTTTTTTTTTCCAGGCCCGTTGCTGTTTTCTGTACAGCTTGGTTTTCATTTGTATTGGGTTTCTAGAGCCAGTAAAAAAAAAATGGCTACTAGCAGAGTGGTTTAAAACAGTAGCAATTTATTCAGTCTTGGCTCTGGAGAGAAGTCCTAAATCAAGGCATCATTAAGGACGGGCTCTGTAAAGACTCCACAGGAGGATATGTCTCTTGTCTCTCCCTTGGTAATACAGCCTCTTTGCTTATATACCCATCACTCTGACCTCTGTATCCCCATGTATGCTTCTTTTTTATCCACTTACGAAGGATAACCAAGAGGGCTGGACCTGATGACCTCTTCTTAACTTGGTTACACCTGCAAAGACCTCATTTTCAAGTGAGGTCATACTGAACTGGTTGGTCTTGAGAATAAGGACTTCTTACCTTGTTCTGGCACTCAATTCAACCCATAACAACCCCATTATTTGCTAGTGTTTGTGAGAGAGACCATTTCCCGGACGTCCAGCTTGAACTCTTGCCAGAAATGGAAGCATATCACATTTAGTCCACTAAGTAATTCTTGGAGATCTTTCCACATTTTAGAGCATAAAATGTTTCTCATTGTCAACAAAGCAAACATTCTTTAAAATAAATGAAGTAAGATGGCTAAATAACCAGTCCTCCCTAACCTTCATTCCTGTCCTGGAATCGAACCCATGACCTCATGTGCTCCATCATTGAGCTGCATCCCCACTCCCACAGTCTTCTCCAGGTGATCATTTTGTTGGATCCTCACACTTCAGTATTACAAAAGGACACAACAAAGAACTTCTAAACTAGAGGTGTTGGTTTATCTGTAGTGTCGTTTTCTAGGGAGAATTGACGAATCAAAGGATATGTAGATGCCATTAGGCAAATTATTCTCTATTGAGGTTACCCCAGTTTATGTTCCCACAAGTTCCCCCAGCTCAGTTATCAATTTTTTTTTCTCATTTTATACCATTGGTAGTTTTAGCTATTATAAACCTTTGGTATAAATAGCTATTTTAAACCTTTGGTAAATTTAGCTATTTTTTTTTTAAATTATTTTTACCTTTTCTTGTTTTCTTTTTTTCAAAATAATCTTTATGGAATGTTTGCCTGCATGTATTTCTGTGCACTGTATATGTGCCTGGTACGCTAGGCAGACAGAAAGAGCTGTCTGATTCCCTTGAACTAGTGTTATAGATGATTGTGAGCCAACGCCAGATCCTCTGAAAGAGGAGTCAGTGCTTTGAATCACTGAGTCATCTCCTAGCACTTTTTTTCTATTGTGTGTGTGTTTGTCTGCATCTGGGTTTGTGCAGGTGAGAGCAGTGCCCATGGAAGCCAAAGACATCGTTGAACCCTCTGGTGTTAGCTGTGAGTTGTGACATGGGTTCTAGGAAATAAACCTAGGTTCTCTACAAGAGCAGCAAGCTTCCTTAACCTCTCAGCCATCTCTCCAGCCCAAGATTTGTGTTCATTTTACTTTGTTCATTGTATATAAACTTTGTATATATCTGTGTATATGCCATATGTATGTGAGTGCTGGCTGGCATAGGCCAAAAGAGAGGGCACCAGATGCCTTTCAGCTGCAGTTAAAGGTAGTTGTGAGCTACCCCACATAGGTGTTAGGAACCAAACTTGGGTGCAGTATGCACTTATACCCTGTTGAGCCGTCTGAGCCCCATGTTTTAGGTATTTCTTAAAACTATATAGTTTGAGCCTTGGTGATAGCTGATTGTTCCAGTCTTTTGACTTTAATAATTCATTTCGGGTGTAGATTTGATTAACCGGATACCCCGCTCCTCCTTTTTGTTGCCCTTTTAGTGTCAGGTTTGGGGAGGCACGGTTACTTTTTTCCTTTTGGGTTTTATTGTTTTGATTTTCAGCTGATAGGCTATATCAGGCGTAGTATGTCAGAAAGATCTCTTTGAGATTTTGAAGGAGTAAATATCTAGAAAAGCACCTGTGATGTACTCTTCTAAACTATTACCATGGCTTCACTAGTTTATTTAGGGAAGCACTTAGAAACAGGACTTAGAAACCAAAATGGACCTCAGTCAGCAAGAACCTTAAGTGACATGTGTTGGTCCTTAATTGTAGGAGTGCCACTGAGCATTTGTGAGCAGCATGAGTAGAGCCTCACTCACGATATGGGTCTCATTATAGGTACAAGTGTGTACCTGTACAGGAAGAAGGCACTGGGTGGTTACAGAGAGGAAGCAGTGAAGCCCTGAGCTTTGTTGGCTCTATGAAAACAATGAGGCAAGAGTTGGTGTCAGAGAGACTGCAGCCACTGGCCTTGGGCAGAATGGATGAGAATATAGTGCCCAAATTTACCCTAGAGCTGTTAGTTAGTTAGTTCATGCATTTTTTTTTTAAAAGTAAAAGTGCATGCTATCTGGATGAATAAATGGAAGGCGAAGTTCTAACTCCTCAGACTCTAGAGCAGATGTGATTTTTAAATGTTAACAGGTTTATCTTACTATTTTCTCTCTTTACAACAGTTCCCAGACCAAGCAACGCAGTTGAAATGGAACGTTCAGTTTTGCCTCACCATCCCTCCCAGCGCACCACCAATTGCACCTCCTGGGACACCAGCTGTGGTCCTGAAATCCAAAATGCTATTTTTTGTAAGTATCACCGGACCTTGTCTGTGCGTGCAGAGTTTCTGAGGAAAAACACACGTGAGCATTACTGAGCATCTTTTGAGTGAGCTCTTCCTGCTAACTATATGCCTAGAGTTCTCCGCTGTTAAGACTGTGAGGTTCTTAGCTCCCTTAGTAACAACAGAGATCTGTTCAAGGTGGTAATTGAGAGACAATCATAACACTCGGGTGGGTCTTACTTTCTTTTAACATATTTAATTTTGTTGTACTTGATGTGTCTTAATCTGAAAGTAAATGATAGTACCTTTCACAAATCGAGACAAATATTTGATTTTCTGTTTTTATTCTCTTTGTGTATCTACAGCTTCAACTAACTCAGAAAACATCAGTCCCTCCCCAAGAACCTGTTAGTATAATAGTTCCAATTATTTATGATATGGCTTCAGGTACCACCCAGCAGGCAGACATTCCCAGACAGCAGAACTCTTCTGTTGCTGCGCCAATGATGGTCAGCAACATTCTGAAGAGGTTTGCAGAGATGAACCCTCCACGACAAGGTACATGAGTAGTAGACGGTATTTTGTTGCATATATGTTATAAGACTTGTTTGAGAGAGACCTCCCTCCCCATCCCACTCTCAGACCTCCTTCCCTACTCTGCACCCCAATCCTAGTACTAGTGCTCTGTTGCCATGGCCCTCTTAGTGTCTGCCTGTCGCTTTCTTTCTTTCTCACTGGTTCTTCATTTTTGTCCATTTCTCTGATGCCTGGACATCATTTTTGTTAGCAAATTACTACTGGGACTGAGCCAGTTGCCAATGCCAGAAGCTTGTATTTATAGCACACATTGCCACAAAGCCCTAGGTTAGGATGATAGAATTTTCTGTGGCTGTTAATCCCTGTCTTGCCATCAGTACCTGCCACTCTGTATATCACAAAGTTGGAATGCATGTTGGTTTCTCATACTCCATGGTTCGATCATGAATAGAATATTATTATCAAAAGTTGTGTATCTTCTAAATGTTTTGTGAAGAATAAAAGCTGATACAAATGGCATCACTGCTTTTTGGGCTTCTTATGTAAGTGTCAGGCGGGTGCAAGTGAGCCTTTTCCCTGAGTGCACAGTGAAGCTCTGAGACCGGACATTTCCAAAGAAACCACAGTGTTTCTTGAAAGATAAATGAGATCCCTTCGACAATGGAGTAGCCCACACTTAACCATGTATGTGACTCCTGGCAATGCCAAATTTGGGGTTCTAAAGCATGAAGCTCAGCAAAGAGAACTTTTCTTCAAAGTTGCTCATTTCTAATATTTAGAATATTTAAGTGAAATTCCTTTTTATATCCTTAGGATAAGCTCACAAACAGGAGTATGGTAAATGAGGAAAATGCTGTTCTCTGAAACATTTTAAAGTATCACAGTGTCAAAAGTTTTAGAAATCCTGAGGTTTTAAAAAAAGGAGTTTTTAAAAGCTATCTGTTCCCCCATCCCATGCGTAGATAAGTTCTTGCTTCAGTTTCTAAGGAGTATACTGGGCGGTAGAGAGCAGTGTGCTTCATCTGTTAGAAGACTTGTGACAATTTTCTGCTTTCATTCTTTAGCCTTTCTCTTCAGCTGAGAACAGGGCCTCAGGAATCACAACTTAAAGCTACCACAATCCTCAAGTTAGCAGCCCACTAGAGCTCAGATGGTACACATAACTCATTCATATGGATAACTTTTTACTATATCATATATCCTGTGGAATTTAAACATTAAAAGGGAAATATTTTGATCCTACTACGATCAAGCACATTGTTTTACCTATCAGTGAAAGTGTCAAAGAGCTATGTATGCATGTCCCTGTGTACACAGGCATGCATGCACACACATGTGCTTGCACATGCGCGCGCACACACACACACACACACACACACATATATACCTCAGTTCGTTAAGAAATTGGTAAGGAATTATGGGGGTGCTTTCTTTCCTTTGTTCCTTCTTTGGTTGGGCAAGCCTTTGGATTTCCTTTGTCGTTTTGTCTGTACTCTTCATTTTCCAATGCTTGGAGCAGAGGCTGGCAGTGACTTAAGACAGGAACACGGTGTCTTGCTCTTCGAAAGGCCATAATTCACCCCCCAGCAGCCACAAGTAGTGTCGAAACATGTTCTAGCAGGGAGGATGCAGTTTTGCTTTATCCTGGAGGGGGAGTTGCGAGGGTGAGGTGCGACTCGTACCTCCACAAATCGAATGCTTAGACCCTTGCCATGAAATACGGCAGCTTCGGTGCCCTTCTCCCACAGTGCAAATGTTCTCAAGGAAAATACTAGCTTGGTTTAGTGGTGTTAGACCTGTAATCTCCGCCCACGGAGGCTGAGGCAGGAGAATTGTGAGTTCTAAGCCAGTCTGGTTACACTGTCTCGTAACAACTGAGAAGGAAAGGACAGGGGAAAAATAACTTTAAACTTTTCTCCTTTAAAAACAGAAAGAAAACCTCCCTTATTGTTTAATTTAATTGACTTCAGTCTTAATGTGTAACTTTAGAAGTCAAATATTTCCTTGAGGCCAACAATCTCCAGGAGCTGTCCTAGACTTTCATTGTCTAATATAACTGCCACTAGCCAAATTTAAATTTTAACCTAAAGCCAATATAAAATGAAAATGTTAAATTTCTTAGCCAAAGTAGTGCTTTGTAGAGCACTCTCATTTCCTTTGCTACAGAATATTGTGTTGGAAAGCAGTCTTCCTATAATGTACTGGGGGCAGTTTTATCTGGCCTTTCATGCAGCATTAGCAGGAAGTCATAACCAATGCACAAATAGAAATTAGAACTGTCCTTAGATCCAAAACGCATTAAGTCTTCTATAGCGTTCAACTCTAAAATCAGACTGTGAAAGTCTTCTTATCCAATGCGCCACTGTTTCTGCGCACTGAAAGCATCTCTCTCTCCCTCTCTCTCTCTGTCTCTCTCTCTCTCTCCCCTTGACACATGCTCCAGGTTTCTTTCTTAGACAAAAACAAAACCCAACCCAAATATAATGTTATACCACACCAGTTTCCAATCTGAATAGTTTAAGTCGTTTATATCAAATTCGTGACTGATTTTAGTCATCCCTTCCCTCAACTGGTGTGTTGACGTCTCTCCTGTACTGCGAATAGCTAATGACCATTTTTCTCTGTTTCAGGTGAATGCACAATATTTGCAGCTGTTCGTGATTTAATGGCTAATCTTACACTGCCCCCTGGTGGGCGTCCATAGACACTATTGTTTTTAAACCAGGAAGGCTGACAAATGAAACAAAACAACACACACACACACATACACAAAAGGCTGAATTCAGCCATCAGTTTTAAAAAGGAAAAGGACTTTTTTTTTTAACCTTAAGAGCTAAATATTCTAAACTGGCAACATTTTCAGGGTGCACTTCATCAAAAAGACCATCAATTATTTTGTATAGTGAACTTGTATAGTGTGTTTAAATGTGACACATTTCAAACTAGGTAACAGATCAGTGTCCATGTGCCAGTACTAGATTTAATATTCTGTTTTATACTATAAAGTAATGAAAATGCCAAACTTGTTTATTTAATGGTTTTCTTATTTTTTTGGGTATAATGGTCCTTTTTTATTTTATTTTTTATTTTTTTGGTTTTTGTTTTTTTGTTTTTTTAAAGGCAGGTCTGTCAGTTTTGAATACTGTAAAACTGTGACAAACTTTATATTGAAGCTGTATTTTAATATGACCGCTTTGAATCTATACTCAGAAATGGTTTTGGGAGCTGTTAAAAACATCCCAAAGAAGCAATATTTAATAAAACTAGGATATAAAAGAGGCACTCACTTGTGTATGTATAACCTCTCTAGTGTTCTTAGGACGTCCCTTTATCTTTAACCTGGTGGGGCCAGTCAGCTTTTTAATTATGTATGTCTGAAATTTGACCAAAAACATTTTTGTTTTAAGGTTAGTTTCTTCAGACATTCCTAACCTGACTGGTGATAACATTTAGCACCTCAGTTGTTTTTCAGTATAGGATTTGGATAAAATGAAAGAGCTTTGTCTTTGAAAAGAGACAGTGATTTATAATGTCAAGGATCCCAAATAATGCAATTCTCATGTGTGAGAAAATGGGAACCTTTTTGCTAGGAAAACGTCAGTTTTAAGGTATACTTCTGCATACAGCATTAACTAGGAAGCAAAAAAACATGAATGCTCTAGTTTGCATGAAGTTTTTCTTTTCTCTTATTTAACTTTTTATACCTTACCCAGCCCAGTTGGGGTTGTTCTAAACAATCTCAATTTAATCCATTGTCGGCAAAGCGATAGGACGTTTTGCTGGACACAACCTAGTCCAGTCATTTGAAAAGTCCACAGTGCAGAGCCTGTCCAGTGTTCATGGAGTTTCCGGCACTGGTACATCTCAATAGGATTTCTTTTTCGTGTACTGTACTGTCTCTTGCAGCCAGTCAGGGACTTTTTAAGCTTAGATGAATATGGTCTGTTTCAAATGTCTTCTGATAACTTAATGTTATTTGGAGAAGATTTTTTGTTTTGTGTGCTTTTTAAAAAAAATGATAATATCATGCTGAGTTATCTAGACAATGTATTATGATCCTTGATGAAATTTTAGATGTTTGTCTGATTACATTTTATGATGATGATAACCATGAGATTCTAGTTTTTTAAGTATCTTACTGCAACTGTATCATGTGTTCTCCTCAGCTTGGCTTGAGTCTCCCTTTGCAGTCAGAGTTGAGGCTTTCTTTGTCTTCTTTGTCTCTTTTCGGCCTCCATCTCCTGCTTTTCACCGAACTCTGCTACTGTTCCAGAGTAGGTGACTAAACTTTTATTCTTCCTTTAGCTTAACCCTTTTCTCCTTCTGTTTTCAGTTCTCTTCACAGTACTAATCACATGGGTTTGGCAATCTAAGATGTCTTGATCAGGAGTCAATCCTTTTCTATTTGGAGCTGAATCCTGTCTTTCATGTAGAAATCTACATGTATATACAAGAAATGTATTTTTATCTGCAGGATGATATTGTTTCAAATAATTTTATTAATAGAATTAACTTTTCAGGTATTTTCTCTTTTAAGTGTGGTTTTAAAATGTTAAATGCATTTTTATACATGCATTCAATGGCTACTTTTTTCCTAATTATAACTCACCTTTGAATGCATTGTGTAAGTCAAGATAGGAATCAATGAACAGAATTTGATTTTGATGCTTATTAAGAGTAAACCAATGAATTTGAATTTTGCTATCATGCTTGGTACTTGGAATTGGTATATACTTTATTAAAGCTTGGAAATAACTTAGCATTTGAATCGTAACTTTCATCATGAACCTTGTCTTTTGCCTCTTTTGTTAACCAGATTCAATCAAAGAAACTGGATGCCATAGTGATTTTTCTCTAGTAGGTGATTTGGAACATGATTTTAAGGTGTTTTCAATGTGATTTTAGTATTTACGGTAATAAATAAAATTTATACGATTTTCAGAGAACTACCAACTCTCTTTGAAGATATTTTGGGTTGTAATCTTGGCTTAGTATTAGTTTAACCCTGAAAGAAGACATCAGTCCTGATTCACCCCTTTCCCTTTTACATCTGCAAAAATTTCATTTCAGGATGTATTAAAGGACTTTTCGAGTTAAGAGGAAAGGGAGAACCTCATCAAAAGGATGGCCACTTAGTAATTGTAGGAACTGAATATTGTTCGACTTAAGGGTCGGCGTACATGGTTATTCTGCCATATTTTTCCCCTCCAAAAGAAATACCAATTTCTTTTTCTTTCTTTCTTTTTAAAAACAAGACAGGGTCTTTCCGTGTTGCCCAGGCTGACCTTGAACCTCCTAAGTCCAAGTGATCTACTTCTGAGTATTGGGAAAACAGGATTTTCCCCCACTTCCAGCCCCCACTTTCAGTTGTTCTTGATACAAAATTCATACTTACAGAAAACTTTTCAGAGAACTTACGATGACAAGTCATAAAAAGGAAAATCATAACGTAGACTTGCTTGGGGGATTTTTTTGGAATTTTTTTTATTTGGTTTGATGGGAATAGGGTATTTATTTAGATTCGCTTTGAATGGGTCTAATGTTGAGCTTAGTAGGGCAAATTTAAGAGCCTGCCTGCACTGTACTTTGCATCTCCGGATCATCACATCTGGTCTTTATTTTTTATACATTGTCCCCTCTTCCAACTGGCCAGTTGTTTGAGAAAATGCCCAATAATGTAAATGTTGGATGAAGGAGCATATTTGGGTCAATATAAAATAAGAGCTAGTATTCCCTTAAAGCTTAATGTGTGCCAGGCAGCATTCTAAGTGTTCCCATGTGTATAAATGCTCCTCACCACACTGTGAGGTAAGTATTAATAACTTCCTCTTACAGATGATAAACAGAGGTACAAAGAAGTAAAAAATGTCTTAGAATTAGGATCAGCCAAGATCAAACCACAAAGGATCAACAGTTTTGAATCCGGAGCTAGTGGTCCTTAACATTGCCTGTGCTGTGTGAACCATGCAGTCTTGGCGAGGTCTCTCTGTTTACAGCATTCCTCTAGGGTCTTTTGATTACATACCACTTTAACATGCTTTCCAAGATCAAATACTCACTAAAAGCATCTAAAACAGGACGTTTTCTCACAGGACGTTGACAGTCTAATGCATTTTGATCTCTGTAGCATATGACTTCCCCGTGCAGCTGAGATAACCCTTTTCTGGAGGCTTCAGCTTCTAGCTGTGCAGCCCTCCCTCCAAATCCAGGAAATACATTATCCCCTTTGCTTCTGCCAGTTGTCACTTTAGCATATGTAGTGGCTACACAACACAATGGGTCCCCCGCTTCAGGTGGAGGGCGGGAATGTTATTGGTTTCCCGAATTCGCTGTTCTGTGGGTTTTGGTATGAGTTAATTTTGTAGAATTGCACAATGCAAGGAACATAATGTCATTTAAGAAACATGGCTTGAGGAGTCTTCCATCTTTACAATAAAAAGGTCAGCACATCAGGAGGGGATCAGGTTGGTTAGAGGGTTGGTAGGGTATTCGGAGAATGAAAATGAAAGCTTAAAGGACTAGTCTAAATGCTCCATGGCCACAAAGCAAAGCGGTTCCTTTAAGCGGGGATGGAGCAGCAGCTTCCGGGAGCTGAAAGAGTGACCAGCCTCTCAGATGTGCACTACACAGCGACACTAGACGCCGTGACGTTTTCTGGGTTGGGCTACGCCTGCGCCGCGAGGAGCATCCCAGGGTGCGCGTGCGTACCACCAGCCCCGCCTTCAGGAGTAAGTCATGGTGTTGTCGGAGCTGGCAGTGCGCCTCAATTGCGCCGAATACAAAAACTGGGTGAAAGCGGGACACTGCCTGCTGCTGCTACGCAGCTGCCTGCAGGGTTTCGTAGGCCGCGAAGTGCTCTCCTTCCATCGCGGACTGCTTGCTACCGTCCCTGGCCTTGGTCCCCACGCCTCCTGCAGTGGCGGTTCCCGGTGCAGCCCGCGCGCTCGTCAGGTGAGCTTGCTGGCCCTGAACTTGGGCACATATCCACAGCTTGTCCCCAGTTCCTTGTGCTTGCTGCCTTTTTCCTTTTTTGGGGGGTGGGGGGGGCGGGGCTGCTTACCACTCCCAGGGTGTTCCTATTTTGGTATGCCCCGCCCATCCTGGTCCCTCCTTACCTCTGCCCCCTGTAGTTTCAGCCTCAGTGTCCGGTGTGCACAGAGTGGAAACACGAGATCTTGAGGCATCACATCAACAGAAATGGAGACGTGCACTGGGGAAATTGCAGGCCTGGCCTCTGGCCCGTGGACCCTTGGGAAGTAGCCAAGGTAAGCACTTGCAGCCTGGAAGAAAGCAGATGAAGTTTCTCCTTGTGCCTCAGGGCAGAGGGTGGGTTTTGAGTGTAAGCTGGGACTTTAGAAAGTACAGAAGTCCCAGAAGTTGGTTGGTTCTCTGGGGTCTAGTGTTGTAGTGGTTAGTGGATATTTAACCTGTCAAAGCTAATTAAAATAAAAGCTGTTTCTTTGCTTCCTGCAGGCACTTGAGCTTTGCTTCTTCTGGAAAGTTATACTAAAGATTTCAATAAGAGATACCGGGGGGGGCGGGGGGGGAAGTAGCGTGAAGCCAAATTCAATGGCTTATGTGTTTAAATAATACCACCACTGGAGAGACAGGTTCGCTGTGAGTTTGGGGATATCCTGGGCTATATAGTGTAAGACCCTGTCTTAAAATATGGGGAAAAACAATACAGACCGAGGGACATGGAAGCATAGTTAAGGTGTGCTTTACTGCAGGCTTACTAAAAGGTTTATTTTTGCTGTGGAACGCCAGGAGGATGCCTAGCTAAGGTATACATTTTTAGAAGGTGGAAATGTTTGCTAGTTATGAGGTAGGAGTTGTTAAGCCTGTGTTTAGATTTTGTCACTGTGACTTAATGCCTAGTCTGATTGGGTATTTGTTTTGATTTCTTGATGTTTCCTAGAAGCTGTGTAGTGAGTGGAGGGTGGGGTCAGAAGTAGCTTCCTAACACAAATTGACTTTGGGAGTTACTGTCTGGACAAGCCCAAGATTGGCAGGTAGAGGGAGCATTTCTTGGACTGTATGTTCTGTCTGCCTCTGGTTTCTCCCTGTTTCTTTTTTCTGTTCTTTTTCTTCTCCTCCTCCTCCTCTTCCTCCTCCTCTTCTTCTTCTTTTTTAAGATTAAAAAGTATTGGCTTGGCTTGGTGGTGCCTGCCTGTCATCCAAGGACTTGGGAAGTAGAGACAGATTTCTTGAGATTGAGATCACCATGGTGTATATATAGAGAGACCCTGTTTCAGGAAAACAAACTTTTGTATTATGTTAATGTGTGAGTGTATGCCACCTGTGTTGTGGTGCCCAGCGCTCGGGGCCAGAAGAGGGAGCTGGAGTGACAATGGCTGTCAATCTCGACTTCAGTCCTCTAGAACAGTAAATCCTCTTAACCACTGAAGCCACGTCTCCAGCCTCGTTCACTGTCGCCACTAGTACTGCTTTTTACTGCCACTGTCTTGTTGCCAATTTCTTTTACCTAGAGCGTATGTGGGAAGACACCTGGAAGGAACAAAACTCTCCCCTTGTGTGACTGTCTTTGACCTGCTTGGTCTCTGATACAGCATTCATAGCTTTGGAGCCCTTCCGAAGCCTCTGCCACCTACTCTTGCCCGCCGTTCCCTTTGATGCTGACTACCTGCAGACCACTTAGTTGAACCTTGTGCGTGCATTTTGGCTCTAACTCTCAGTTCCTGGGTTCCCTGGCTTAGCATCCTTGGTGTACTCTGCCTCCTCATAGCGATGTGTGCCCACACCCCATCTCTGTCTCCACATTCTTCCCCAAACACTTGACCGTGCTCCCTGCCTTCCACTGCTTCTCAATCCTGGGTAGTCCCCTCCCTTCTGCTTGTCTTTAGTTCCCAGTGCCCGTTGTTACAGCCACTCCTTTACAGTCATCTTCACTGTTTTCTTTCTCAGAAGCTGCCCGGCCCTGCTCAGGCCCACACAACATCATATGCGTCTACTTGAGAGAAGTAGCTCGGAAGGGAACTCACTGCTTTCACTTCATTCTTGATCCTGAGCCCTAATGTCTCAATGTGGACTTTAGTTCCTGGAACTATCTGTTCCTGCCTTCCCTCCCCAAGCTTTTCTTCCCATTCCCCCTCCTTCATCCCAGCTGCCAGCTTTGCTCCTGCTTCATGGAGTTGGTGAATGTCCCAAACACAGACTTCCTTGTCATTTGTTGAACCTGTAATTCTACATGTGTGTGTGTTTCTTCTTTCTGCTACAAAGTGACTTCCCATTTGCCCTGTCCCCCCACTTATGTCTTGGATCTCATCCCTTAAATCTTTAGCTGTCCATTCTTCTGCTTCCTGGCTTAATCCCATCACCATATTAGCTTAGTTTGTGCTTCCTAATTTTATGTCAATTTGACACAAGATGGTTTATCTGGAGAGGAAGGAACCCAAATAAAGAAGATGCCGACACAAGATCAGACTGGAGGCAAGCTGGTAGGGCATTTTCTTAGTGATTGATATAAGAGAGGCCAGCCCACCGTGAGTGGTGCCATCCCTGGGTTGGTGCTCCTGGGTTCTATAAGAAAGCAGGCACATCAGTAAGCAACACCTCCACGGCCTCTGCATCAGCTCCTGCCTCCAGGTTCCTGTCCACAGTGATAGTTGCTTAAAACTATCTGACTCAAAACCTCTGACTTAAATACATACTTCAAGGCTATGGTAGCTCAGTGGAGCTATATTTATAATCACTTGAAAAATGCTTAGAAAAGCCAGGCAGTGGTGGCGCACGCCTTTAATCCCAGCACTCGGGAGGCAGAGGCAGGTGGATTTCTGAGTTCAAGGCCAGCTTGGTCTACAGGGTGAGTTCCAGGACAGCCAGGGCTACACAGAGAAACCCTGTTTCGAAAAACCATTTTTTTTTTTAAAAAAAGCTTAGAAAATAAAACTGAGGGGAAGGGGTTTCTCTAAATCCATTCCTACTGTCTCCCCACTTATCTATAAGACATTTAGACATCTACTTAGCAGAACTTCCTCAAGAGGACTTGATGCCTGTTACTCCTTAGCTCCCACATGGTCTTCAGCTCATGCAACCCTGGCTTCTGCTCTTGCCCTGCAACTGTGACCTCCATTCTCCAGCCTTCTCCTTCCTTCCAAGACTGGCAGTGTAACCCATGTTAGGACATTACTCTTAACACTGAGCTACACCCCCAGCCCTGGGTTTTTTGAGTCTATATGTAGCCTAGGTTGGTCTCTTGGTTCTCCTATCTCTACTTCTCAACTGGGTTTGTAGGTATGCAGCATAGCTCCTTCTTAGCTATCAAGCATGGACCACTCACCTCTGGCCACTTAGGTTTAGTCACCCCCGCCTTTGTGGCTTCTCCTCCTCCTCTTCTTCTTCCTCCTCTTTCTCCTCCTCCTCCAGCCTCTCTGGCAATGACCCCAGCCTTGCCCTTGTAATTCAGAGCTATAGATGTGCTTATCCAGGTGTTTCCCTGACCTCTCTGCTGCATCTCCTTAGCACTTGGCATTTAGTTCTACAGTAGGATTTACCCACCTGATTCCCAATCAAAGAATATTCTCCTTTGCTTATGCCTGTGTGTGGTTTTGCCATACTGGAGAAGGGGATCCAGGGCTTTATGCATGTGATATAATAAGTACCACACAGCTGCATCTCCAACCACGCCTAGTGACTGGTTGTGTGTCAACTTGACACAGCTGGAGTTAGCACAGAGAAAGGAGCTTCAGTTGAGAAAAATGCCTCCGTGAGTTCCAGCTGTAAGGCATTTTCTCAGTTAGTGATCAAGGGGAGAGGGCCCCTTGTGAGTGGTGCCATTCCTGGGCTGGTAGTCTTGGGTTCTATAAGAAAGCCAGCTGAGCAAGCCAGGAGTAGCAAGCCAGTAGTTAACATCCCTCCATGGCCTCTGCATCAGCTCCTGCTTCCTGACCTGCTTGAGTTCTAGTCCTGACTTCCTTTAGGGATGAACAGCAACATGGAAGTGTAAGCTCAATAAACCCAACTTGCATCTCGTGGTCATGGTGTTTGTACAGCAACCCCGCCCTAGAATCATTCTACTTTCATTTTATACCCCTTGCTGCCCTGCGGATGCCTACCTGCCCAGGATTTTTGGAGTGCTTATCCGTTCACCTCTCCAGCACACCTTTTCATCTTCTGCCTAAATCCTGGCCGCAGCAACCCCCATGGCTCTCTGCGCTGTTTTGGGCTCCTGGATAGCTGTACACACAGTGAGATGGTAGCCTTTCACATAGGACTTTGATAGGTTTGTGTCCTTGTAGAATACTTGGGGGAGATTTCTTGGTGTCCTAGTAAACTCTACACTTTACTGCAGAGCCTGCCTGGGTTCTTGTCTCCTGCTCCAGCTCCTCAGTGAAGAGACAGCAGAAGGCAGAGGGGCTTTTGTAGGAGTTGCTCTGCTATGTGTTTACTGAGTGACACATGTAAGCGTGAGTGTTATAAGGAGGTCACAGAGGCTCCCAAAGAAAGGGAATAGTCACCAAAATAACACTAATATGGCAAAGACAGTTGTTTGTGTTAGCAAGAACATTGGGTAGAGTCTACTCCACACTGGGTAAATAAAGCTAGGCCAATTTACAGGCATTGATGGACCGTCTGTGTTTCCCCTTCCACAACAGCTGAATTGGGCTGTTGGTTTTCTTTAGTCTCCTTATATCAGATACATGGGTACATTAACTTCTTGGTTAACCTCTGTAGCATCCCTAATAGACAAAGAAAGATTGTGATGACCCTGTGTTATTCTGAGTACACAAAATTCTTTTGACTCATGGGAGGCTCAAGTATGGTGTTCTCCTGCCATGAGAGTTCAATAACCTTGACAGCAACTCTCCCTGTGCTTACTGCCAGCCTTTGGAATATCAGCATGAACAGTCTTGTAGAAAGCATCAGTGCTGCTTCCTGACTGGATTTTGTTTGCTTTCAAACATACCTGTTAGTTAAGAGTTCATGGAGTTTGAAGCCATCCAGGCCCATATATTGAGCTCCAGGATAGCCAGGACTATGTATAGAGAGAGACCCTGTCTCAAAAAAGCAAAACAAAAGGAAAAGAAGAAAGCCAGTTTATCAGCTGTCTGTAATATTGCAGAAGGATAGTGCAGCCCTGCCATTAGTGTCCTGCTTAGCTGTGCTAGGACTTTCCCCACTTGCATTTTGAACTCATGAGGTTTTAGCTTGAGACTTCAGGGGATAAGAGAACATTTGTCATCAGTTAGGGAATGGGAATAGTGCTCAAGAGTTCGGGGACACTTGGGTGACCTAGTACCTTCCTTACTATAGGCCTTCATGCCCCGAGGACTGGCAGACAAACGAGGACCTGAAGAATGTGATGCGGTTGCTCTTTTAAGTCTCATCAACTCCTGCGATCACTTTGTGGTTGACCGGAAGAAGGTCACAGAGGTAAGAGCTGTCAGACTCAGAACTGTCCACCCATGCTGTCTGGTTAACACTAGGAAGGCTGCAGTGAACCTCCTCTGATAATAAGCGAGCCATGCAGGTGTAGCTTAGCAGCACTCAGAACAGCAGTGGCAACAGAAGACTTGAGCCCAAAGTTGACATCACTAAGCAGCTCATGGACCTCATTTCATGTGTAGCCTGTATGTCTGAGAATCTGAATGTGAGTGTGATCAAGCAATAATCCTATACTTCTAGAATTACTTACCTGACAGTTTATTACTGTGCTTGTCTTAATCACTGTTCTTTTGCTGTGATCAGACACTATGACCACAGCAACTCTTAAAAAGGACAACATTTAGTTGGGGCTGGATTACAATACAGTTCAGTGGTTCTGTCCATTATCAAGGTGGGAGCATGGCAGCACGCAGGCAGACACACTGCTGAAGAAGGAGCTGAGAGTTCTACATCTGGATTGGCAGGCAGCAAGAAGAGAGAAACTTTGGGCTTGGAATGGGCTTTTTGAAACCTTAAAACCCACCTCACACAGTGACACACTTCCTCCAAGGCCACACCTACTTCAACAAGGCCACACCTGATGCCACAGCCTATGAGCCTATAGGGGGTATTTTCATTCAAACCATCACAGCCCAGTTGGCCGTATGAGTAGCTGGAACTCAGATTGATCTTCTCTGCCGTAAACAAAATTTTCTGTATAAAAATAGGTCTGAGGTATTGGGGAGATGGATCTGTCAGAAAAGTGGTTGCTATAGAAGCATGAAGAAAAATTGTGGATCCCAAGCACCCATGTAGATGCTGGGTGTGGAAATACATATCTAACCCCAGTACTGGGTCAGGAGCAGAGGCAATAGGATCCTGGCACCTTGCTGGGCAGCTAGTCATTAACAAAATCAGAACACTTCAAGTTCACTGAGAGACCCTATCTCAAAATGTAAGGTGAAGGGATGTGTGTTTATATGTGTGTGTGTTTAGAACCAATATGCTTGCCAAATATTTTAAGACATTTGGGAGAAAGATGCAAACTTTCAAAAAAAGGAAACAAAAAACTTTCTTAGGGTTTCTATTGCTCTGATGACCAAAAGAACCTGGAGAGGAAAGGCTTTACATCAGCTTCCAGTTTTCCAGCATAGTCCGTCATTAATTGAAGTCTGGGCAGGAACATAGGCGCACTTGTTCTACATTCCCTGCTCAGCCTGCTGTGTATACAACCCAGGACTCCTAGCCCAGGGTGGCACTGCCCACAGTGGGCCTGGTCCTCTCATCAATCATCAGTCAAGAAAATGCACCACAGACTGAGCTAGTGGGGACATTTTTGTCCACTGAGGTTCCCTATTCTAAGATGATTCTTGTCCTTTTGTGTCAAGTTAACATGAAAGTAGCTTGACCTCCTAACTATTTGACAGACTTCTTAGCTCGAATCTGTTTTCTTTTTTGTTCCCAAGATGGTATGTTAATATCACAGTATAAAACATTCTAACTTTTAGAAGTCTCACAGTCTTTAAAAATTCTAACACTTTGAAAGTTCCAAAGTTTCACTAAAGTACCCCAGCTACCATAACTGTGGGTCCTGTAAAAAAATTCAAAAGTTAAATACTCTCTTACTCTAAAGAACCAGGGCACGGCCACGGGCACAATCAAGTCAAAGGGAAATTAAGATCCACCAGTATAAGACGCTCAGGACATGGGCCATCTGGGATTCATTCATGATCTTCTGGGCTCCAAAAGGCCTGCCACAGCAGACAGTGCCTCATTGGCTCAGGCTGGCTCCACTCCATGGCTGCTGATGCTTTGGAGGTCATCCCATGGTGCTGGCATCTCCAAAATACTGGGGTCTACACTGTAGCTGGGGTGTACCTACTCTCACAACCGCTCCTGGGCTCTCCTCAGGCACACTTACCCAGACTCACGGTGCCAAGCGTCAGCTTCTCTTGAGCCCTTCAATCCTGGGCGTTCTGCTACACCCTAATGCTACACCTTCACTTACAGCTGCTAGTGACCTTCAGGGACTCCAGTCCTCCACATCGTGCCAGGCCTCGGCTGTTTTCCATTATTCCTTCAAACTAGTACATTCTGGGTAGCCTGTACACCGCCAAGTCTGGCTGCTAGTATAAGATAGCAGCCTTCTGGAACACAGCACCTCTGCTGATTGTGGAAATACTCGCAGGTTTCCGATCCTCTTCTTCATCACTGCATCCCTTGCCCTAGTAATAAGGAGGTTCCTTTTCAGTGCTGCTGCTCTCTTGTGAATCATGGTCAATTCTCCATCTCTAGCTCACCAGACACTACGGAGTTTTAATTCAAAGTATTAAATGACCCCAATAGAGTCTTTAAAGGATTCCTCAAAATGTCCCTCCAGAACATCACAAGCCAGGCAAGATCTTAGTGTGCCTATCTTCCAACCTCATAGAACCTAGTTCCAAAATCCTTCCACAATACTATGAAGGAAAACAAAAACATGGTCGGGTCTATGAGTGCAATACCTCTGAACTTGATCCAAAGTTCTGTCCTAGTTAGGGTTTCTGTTGCTGTGATCAAACATCATTACCGAAAGCAGCGTGCGGAGGCTTATAGTTCACAGCTCAGTCCATCACTGAGAGAAGTCAGGCCAGGAGCCCAGGGCAGAAGCTGATGCAGAGCCATGGAGGGATGCTACTTCCAAAGCAATGGCACCATCTACAGTGAGGTGGGCCCTCCCACATCAGTCACAACAATGGACCATAGACCAGTCTAGTGGAGGAATTTTTCAGCTGAGATTCCCTCTCCCAAAATGACTCCAGCTTATATCAAATTGACGTAACTATAATATGCACAAAGACATTTGGGGGGATGATTTCCAAGGCTAAGGATGGAGGTTTCTTGTATTTTTTGTTTTCTTTTTAAGGCAAACTGTGACTACGTGTGCCTCGAGCTCGCGATTCTCTTCCCTTAGCCTCCCACGTGCTGTGATCACAACTGCATGCCACCATGACTCTGTGCCTTCTCTTCTCAGAGCTTCCTTTTTATTTTAACCTGTATGGTGTTCTGCCTGCATGTGTGTTTGTGCATCATGTGCATGCACGGCCTGTGGAGGCCAGAAGAGTGTGTTGGGTCCCCTTGGCCTGGAGGAAGAGGTGTGACCTGCCATATAGGAGCTGGGATGCAAACCTGGGTCCTCTAGAAGGGCAGCAAGTGCTTTGAACCACTGAGCACCTCTTCACCCTCTTTGAATTTCTCTACCTTGGTGGTTATTCATGTAACAATGGGTTGAATAATTCTTTACCCTTGACAATATTCTATAGCCTGAGTCTGGCCTGTTGTCCTGCTTTATTTGTCCTACCTGAGTCCACAGGATTATTATATTTTTATTTATAGTTTTGACCTTTATTATATGTGTATGAGTGTTTTGCTTGCACATATGTATGTGTACCACATGCCTATGTGGTCCTTGGTGCCTGTGGAGGTCTGAAAATGGCATCAGATCTCATGGAGCTGGAGTTACAGATGGTTGTGATTAATCACTGAGAGCCCTATACTTACTTGTTAGCTGTGTAAACGCATGCATGCATGTGTAGATGTGTTCATGTGACTATAAGGAGACAGCTTTCAAAAGTCAGTTCTCTCCCCCTCAATTGTCCCAGGGTTGAACTCAGGCGTGGTGATAGCGCTTTTTACTCACTGAGCCATCTCACTAGTTCCTGCCTAGTTATTGCAAAACAATTTTCAAATTAGTAGTCATTTAATCTGAATTTCCATCTTCTTTGGAAAAAAAAAAAAACCAGAAGACCTGGTGACACTGGCTGCATTAAGCTCCCACAGCAAAAGCAATGAGAATGGGACATAGATTCCCTAGGTCATGCCGGTCCCTTCTGCCTTCATCTCTTCACCTGCATATAAACCAGCTTCATGAAGGCTATCACCTAAACCTTTCAATTTGGGGTCCACAGGGACTTCCCAGCTTGACAGATGTGCTCTGGGCAAGCAGAAAATAAAGGTCTGATGTATGGGCTAGCAGGCTCCACTGTCCTCTATGCCATTTTAAGTACATGCCAGATCATGCAGTGGTCTCATGAAAGGTCCAGCCCTTGTCCTCTGGATACCAGACCAATACTGGTCAACTTTGTAATTTAGGAAAGTATTTCTGTAATTTCTTTTTAAAGCTACATGGTCCCAGTTACCCTGTTAACGTACAAGGCTTTGAAAAAGTGTTGATTATGTCCAATTTGTTATTATTACATTTACTTATACACATATAGAGGTCAAAGGACAGCTCGTAGGAGTTGGTTTTCTTCTTCTGTGTGAGTTACTTTTCTATTGCTGTAGTGCAGGGCAACTTATAAAGGAAAGCTTATCGTTTCAGAGGGTTAAGTCTGCGATGGTAAAGCAAAGGCTTGGCAACAGGAACAGCTGAGTGTGCATATGAACTGAACACAGGAGCTAGAGGACATACTGGGAATGGCATGGATCCTTTGAAACACTAAGGCCTCACCCCAGTGTGCAACGATGCCACATACCTCCTAATTCTTTCCAGACAACTCCCGACTTTTGAGGGCTTATCTTTGTTTTTCTGTAGGTGATTAAGTGTCGAAATGAGATAATGCACTCTTCAGAGATGAAAGTTTCATCTACTTGGCTTCAAGATTTTCAGATAAAGATCCAAAATTTTCTGAATGAATTCAAGAATATTCCAGAGATTGTAGCAGTATATTCCAGAATAGAACAGGTAAAAATCTTCATAGATTTATTTGGGGTGTTTCTTGAAACCAGATCTTACTGTTAGCCCTTCCTGTCCTATAACTTTATATGTAGACTAGGCTGTTCACAAATGTGCATGTGGCAGTCCACCTCTATATAACAAGTACTGGGGCCATAGGCATACACCATCCTGCCCATCTGAAACTGCATTTAACAGTTCTGGTATACAAAACTTCAGGGGTCTAAAAAACATCCATAGTCATTCATTTAGAATTTGATGTTAAGCCGGGTGTAGTGGTGTATGTAAATCCCAGCACTTGGGAGGCCAAGGCAGCCTATATTACATACTGAATTCAGAGCCAGCCTGCAAACAGGAAAAAAAAAACAAACAAATTTGATTTTTAGTTTAACCAAAATGTATTTCTGTATTATTGATATGCTACTGCTGAAAGGGTGCACGCGCGCACGCGCACACGCGCACACACGCACACCCCCCCCCCCCACACACACAGGTTCTCGTGAGTGACAGGCAAGCACTCTATGTACACTCCTCATCTTTATTTCATTCTATTACTATTTGGAGGGCCTACTTGGGGAAGAACCTAGGGCTAGGCCTCACACATGGCTTTCTCACTGAACTATAGCCCCAGCTCCAAACTAAGTTTTATAATGTGAACAAAGGGGGAAAACTGTTATAAAATGAGAAAGTAACAGAGCCGAGTTTTCCTTTAATAATTGTGTGTGGCTAAAATAAATCTAAGTAATGGTATTTTGTTATAAATTCTTTGAGTAATCCAGTAGAATTTCTTTTCTGTTAAAGTAGTTCATTTATGTTGTGTGCATGCATGTGTGCCCATGTGGGTGTGCACCAGTGTACACACACACACACACACACACACAGATGTGTGTATTCCACAGTGCACATGTGGAGATCAGAGGACAACTTTTGGGAGTCTGTTCTCTCTCCTTTCACCTTATGAGATGCAGGAATGGAACTTGGGTCCTCCAGCCTGCACACAAACACAAGCCTTAGGTTAATACAGTGCAAACGGCTGGGAGTGTTGCTGGGTGGTGGATTAGTTATCTCTCTAACAACATATCTTACAAATGAAGTTTTAATGCACAGGTGACTCCAGGAGAAGTCATGGGGAGTAAAGTGAGTATAATCAAAGTACATTGTGTGCATACATGAAATTCTCAAGGAATTCATAAAAGAATAGTTTAAAACCTGAACTTTAAAACATAGTTTGTTAAGGATTTGTGTGGTCACCCCACAGCTGTTGACATCTGACTGGGCTGTTCACATCCCTGAGGAAGATGAACGAGATGGGTGTGAATTTGAAACAGGAAGTTACTTGAGTGTGAGCCAAATCCATGAAGTCGAAATCGAATTGCTGAAGGAAAAACTGCAAGAGATGTATCTTCAAGCAGCAGAAGAAGAGGTGTTGCCAGAGGAGGTACAGGGATGAAGTGTGAGGAGGAAAGAGAGGTGGTGGTGGCAGTGGCTCAATGTGACACCTTCTGTTGCTGTGACAAACACACATGACTTGAGGAGGAAAGGGTTGATTTCAGCTTACAACACAGGTCACACTTTGTTGCAGGAAATATTAAAAGGACAGTATTTATCTTGTTCCCATGCTATGCCCTGGTTCTCTCAGCCCTGTTGGCCTGGCCCGCCATGCACTGGTGAGCAATGGCCAACCTGATTTTATCTTGTGGAGCTCTGACTCAGAGCTCCATGATCTCTCCACCCAGTTCACTAGGTCCCCACTGGCGGGTCACTACCACGCCAGCCCCATGCTTCAAATCCCCCATGGCCTCTGTGGTGCACATCAGGCAAACCCACACTTTGCTACCGTACCTTTCTCTCTGGAACCCAGACAAGTCGCCGCATGAAGGAAAACTCAACACAAACTTAGTTCAGAAACAATCGTAACTCAATCTTCGGGTGCAACAACTATAACCTAATCTTGTAAGCCTTATCAAAATCTGATTCCTCAGGTGGTGAATCCTTGTGGATCCGCCATGATACCAGGAGACTCTAGTAGATACATCTTACCTACTACATGTTGTCCCCATTCCAAAAGGGCCCTCTCTCCTGCTTCCTCTTCCTTCCTCCAACCTGAAGTCCCTCCTACTCACCCCAGTGATTGTCTCCTTTATTCATTAGTGGGTTGGTTCACAAGAAGTCACCTGAGTATGTAACTCCTTGCCTGAAGCCCCTCCCAGGAGGGCGGAATTAGCATCAAAATACAAACAGCCCCAGGGTTATCCACAACAACCCTCCATTTCTGAGTGAAGTCAAGGCCTGACCCTGAAGGCAGCAGCTGATGTGGAGGCCATGGAGGGGTGCTGCTTACCGGCTTGCTCCCTATGGCTTGCTCAGCTTGCTTTCTTAAACAACTCAGGCTGACCTGGCATTCCCATATCCATCCTTAGTCAAAATAAATGCCCCACAGGCTTGCCCACTGACCAATCTGGTGGGAACATTTTCTTAATTGAGGTTCTGTCTTCCAAAATGACTCTAATTTGTGTTGACATAAACCTCAAGCCAGGACAGACACAGAGAGCCAGGTTTCTGATTAAGTCAAGTGTTGTCTAGAAGTGCATATGCTTGAAGACCTAATATGTGCTCCGAAGTAGAATAGTGGCATCAGAGCTCCAGAAGAATCTAGAACAAGATGCTTGTAGGGCTACACAGAGAAACTCTGTATTGAGTATATATGTATAAGAGGTCTTGACCTCTCTGCTACTGCTAGATTCAGAGAGAGTCAGTGCCTGTAGTTAATGTAGCCTCTGGTGATCTGGGCAAGCTCCTGTGCATAGCCCCAATAAGGCGATCATACAGATGGCCCTGATTAAATTAAATGGGTCCCAGAATAAAGCCAGAAGCCCTGAATCTAGGAAAGGGACAGTTAGGGAGGAGTGAGAGGATGAGAGGGTGAGGAGTGGTGAGGAGAAAGCAGAATGCTTTCATACACATACTCTGTGATTTCAAAAATGTGTACACACAAACACATGACATCTTTTTAGAAGAAATTGCATCATTTGTTATGCTCACATGTATAGGAGAGAATGTAATAACTAGGGTCAGATTTAAAAGATAAATTTTTAACATCTTATCCCGTTGACTTGGAATATGTACTGTTTTTTAAATTTATCTTCTATTAGTAATACTTAAATAGGCACAAACCCTCAAAAGTATAAGATGAACACTTTCCATATAAATTCAAGTTTTGAAGCAAAAAAATAGAGGTGATAAACAAACACCCCCTATGTGGCTGATGTTTCTGTGATCATGTTTGGTTTGAATGGAGACTCCTTTTTTATTTTATCTTATTTTTTGGTGCAGGCTTGCAAATTGTGGTCATCTTCCTCCCTCAGCTTTCCAAGTGCTGACTTTAACAGGCATGAAAACCATGCCTGGCTAAGTGTACCTTTTGGGGGTGGGGGGTAGGGTTAGGGTTAGGCTATGTTTGTTTGTTGTTTGTTTTGAGACAAGGTTTCTGGCTAGCCTGCAACTCACTGTGTAGATGAGGGTAGACAGAAAATTCAGAGATTCACCTGCCTCTGCCTCCCCAGTGCTGGAACAAATGTTTGGGCCATCATACATGGCATGAGTGTACCTTGTTTTAAAGAATTTGTTTGCTTTTTTAAAAAAGGACTATATTTATTTTATGTATACAAGTACACTGTCTCTGTCTTCAGACACACCAGAAGAGGGCATCGGATCCCATTACAGATGGTTGTGAGCCACCATGTGGGTGCTGGGAATTGAACTCAGGACCTCTGGAAGAGTAGTCAGTGTTCTTATCCACTGAGCCACCTCTCCAGCCTGAATTTGTTTGCTTTTGATTTGCAAACTTAACCTATGTGTGGATACTTGCCAACAGTCAGCGTTTCTGTCTTGTAGACATATAGAGCGGAGCAAGTGGTTTAGGGGAAGAATGAAGCTGGAAGCCTTGCACATGCCAAGTGTGCTCCTGCTCCCAGGCTTCACCTGCAGCTCTGGGAACCAATCTTGAAATTACCCTCTTCCATTTTAATTGAATTCGGTTACAATAATTATCCTAAGCAGCATTTTGTACACTTTCCTCTTGCAGATCTCAAATCACCTGGATGTGGTGAAAGGGTTTCTGAGAAGCAACACAGATCTTAGAAATGGCCTTACAGAAGACCTGCAGAGGCTAGACAGCCTCCACCTACCTACAGCGTCAAAAACCAACCTGAAAGGGTGTGGGGAGGCAGACACCTGAGAGGAAGGCTTGAGGTGAGTGTGGGTACCGAATGTTACAGAGGGACACAATAGCCTCATCCCTTTGATGTGAACCAACAGTCTCACTTGCTCTTCCCTGTGCCCTTACTATTGGAAAGGAAGGTTGGGTATGGTTATATACACCTTTAATCTCAGCATCCAGGAGGCAGAGACAGGTTGATCTTTGTGAGTTCATGGCCAGTCTGACCTATAAAGTAAGATCTAGCCTAGCCAAGACTATACATAGTGAAATCCCCTGTCTTCAAACAAACATACAAGCCTTTTCAAAAGCAGACCAAGTGCCCGTTCTGGCATTAGTGGCTGACAGATCTGTGAAACCTCAGCATTCTGTAGCAAGGTCAGCCATGTATCCCTGAAGTTAAGGTCTGGTGTTAGGTGAGCCAATATATCATTTGTGACATGGGCAAAAACCATTCTGCGTTCAGGTGCCCGGGATGCTCAGTTTTTACTGTAGCATTTATTGTGTTTGGCTAGTGTCCATTAGCAAGCTGATTAGCATAAATAACTTTTTTTTTTTTGCCAAATAATAAAGATGAAAATAAGAAATTTTTTATTTTGTATTGTCCTTCCACAACATCTAGGCATGTTTTTGTGAAATTTGGCCTGGCTTCCAGGTCAGGTGCAGAAAGGAAACATTTCTAAAGCATAAGAGCTTTTGTTGTCCTGGTCTTTCTATAATGCGTCAGAGATATGTTTTTCATATTCATCAGCTTGGGATTATGTGATGTAGTCAGTCAAAATTACTAGTCCTGTGCTGGTTTTTGCTATCACCCAGGGACTTTTTGCTGTTTCTAAGGAGAGAGTCTCTTTCTCAGCTGTTTACATGGTGTGGGTTAGGTCTGTGAGGGGGTGTTTTGCCCCTGGCAGAGGTGTGCTGTACCCCTGCCTCTGCCTGGAAGTTTTACTCTGAATGTACCAAAGAATGGTCTTGGATGTAAGTGTCCAAATAAAAAACTTTAAACTTGTTTTTGCTTAGGATAAAGGCAAGAGGAAAGTGGTCATTTTCTACCGTTTCCTTTGAGTATGGAACTGTTACTGTGTAGCCAGAGACAGTATGGAAGGGGTTGCTAGGCTGCTTAGTGGCAGGCTGGAGAACAGCTTGATTGAGCTTTGCAGGGGAGGACCCAGGCCACTGTCCCAGAAGGGGTGTCTGGAAAAGGTCATCTGTCCCTTTGCTGTGGACAGAACATGGATGAGAAGTAAACTCCAGCAAAGTGAGAAGGCTAAAATGCCTATGACCTCAGCTACTCCACAGGCTGAGGTCGGAGGGTCCCAAGTTCTAGGCCAGCCAGGGCAACTTGGGAGCCCGTATTTCAAAATAAAAACAAATCAAAGAGTTGAAGGTGTGGCACTGTTATAGAACATTTTCTTCTGAGGTCAGACCCTGGTGTCAGTCCTCAGCACCCTATACCCAAAGACCATGTAAACTGCACTCACTTCCAGCATCTCCTGAGCACTTGTGGCCTCAGGACTGTTTGTGGAAATGCTAGTTATACTCTTAGTGAAGCTGCCTCTCGTTCTGTAAAATTGGAAATTTCATCATTCTTAGCAGTAATCAAACAAATCATTCTCTTTCAACATGCTCATAAATTCATTCACCACCCCTCTATTCCCTTTTTCTATTCCTTAACTGTGTAGAAGCCTTGTACATACATACAATAGTAGGCAGTGTTCTGTGGGCGTCAGAGTCACCTCCATCTCTTCCTTGATCTGCTCATTCTCAAGGTCTGTGACATTAGACTGCTTCATGTCACCTCTGGACATTGCTATGTTCCCAGAACTACCTAGAAGAAACGCTCCATGCCAAGGCTCAGCAAAGATGAACTCACCCCCTCACCTGGCCAGCTGCCTGTCCAACAGGGACCCTCCAGAGACTGGATTTTGACTTTATAACTCAAATGAATGCAAATGTGCTTGCAACGTGCTTATTTAATCTTCCCCGTTGCTGTTAAGTTTTCAGTCTAATGATTTCTTTCTCCCTTCATCTGTGAAGGTCCTTGAGAAGACTTCAAGAGTAAAGCAAGATTTTGCATCTATTTTGCAACCTTGTCAAAGGAAAAAAAATCAATTCCCTTCTAGATCTGAAGTACAAAACATAGAACCTTGATGCACTAACCCACAAAGACGTGGTTTCTAACTGTAGGAAGTTTGAGATCCAAACTTTTCATTTTACCCCTGTCTGGTTAGTTTGTCCTTACCAATTCAGCACATACCAAGTGTTAACCCCTGCCAGACACTGATGTAGATACAACTGTAACAAGTGGTGAAATCCAGGCCTGCCACCCTGACAGTTCAACGGTATTGTCCAGAAAACTATACTAGTAACATTTCATTGAATTGAAACTGAGAAAGGAATTCCCTTGTTTAGAGGGCTCTAAAGCAGAGGTATCAGCCTGCCGGTATCTCTTCCATAAAACTGTGCATCTGGGCACAGGGTATGTATGTCCAAATGGATGTTTACCAGTAGAGGACCTACTTAAATAAGGTGTAAAGCATCTTACTATGCCACATAACTGTTCTAAAGAATGATCCCACACTGAAGTGCAGTGATGTGAATTACCTGTAAGGCATCTAAAGTAAAGAAACAGTTTGAGAGGGTGGGGTGGAGCTCAGTGGTGGGGTGCTTGCTTGCCTAGCATGTACAGTACCTTGAATAGATTGCTGTTCTACTGCCAAAAGCAAATAAATAGAAAAACAAAGTGTTTAATAATACCTAGCACACTGTAGTGCTGTTTGTGTCCTATACTTGCTGAGGTCTGGAAAGGTCTGCTTGGTTTTCCAAGTCTATGTTATATCTCTGAGAGCAGTTGCGGCTGTGGGGAGTTAGTAGTCAGAAAGAATTTAGCTTTTCTGTTTTGTATATCCCTTTTTTATAATAAACATGCATCCTTGTATTTTGAAAGTTTATTGCAGTTTTTAATTTCAGAACAAGACACATGAGCAACATATACCAAATTGTAGGCCTTCTGTGTCAGATTACATGTATTTTGCTGTGGCCTCCATTTTGTAGCTCCACCCTCTAGGGGTGCTTTTGAATCTTAGCACCAAAGGAGGAAATGCAGGAAGGGCATGCCTCCTACCAAGACTGCCTTCATCCCCCTGTGGAGTACCTTGTCCCTATCCACAAGTATGCTCCCTGGGGCACAGGTGCTTGATACTTTGAAAGAATTTGTCGAGAAAAATGACTAAATCATAGTTGCAGAGATAAGGAAATTATCAGAGATTGTCTCCTTTCCCTTTTCTAGGTTAATTAGAAACTTGCGTGCTCCGAAAAGTATTCACTCAACAGTGGCCTTTATTAAAATATATCCAAATTATAAAATGTACTTTATGAGACAGGCCTAAATATTAATTTCTGCTTATGTGATAGTGAAGTGAAAAATTTCTTTAATGTTTTAAGAAAAAATGTTAATATAGTTTGCTTCGTAACTTTAAGGACTTGGCTGAGCACTTTATGCCAGCTCTTGTGTGAGGCAGGTCTCTGTTACTTTATACTGGCTGTCAGAGAACCAGAGCAGTTTTTATTTCAGAACCTTGTGGGGCAGGTTCCACACCCTAGTGATCTTTGCCTTCTGGTATTCCACAGTGCAGCAGGGTTGCTTTGTGGACATAGTGAAAGTGATGACACATCACTTCATGATTAAGCTTCAGCACTGTGAGACTTTCACCTTTCATCCTTTGCAAACACCATGGGGGGGGGACATGCTGTGTCGCGAGCAGTCTTTTGGAGACTGCTACAGGAGGACATGGAGCTGAAGCCTCTCACAAACACCCATGAACCTGGAAATAGATCTTCCAGCCACAGAGACCACACAAACTGAGACAGTGTTTGTTGTTTTACGCTGTTAAATTCTTGGGTGGCTGGTTAGATTGTGTCAGGCAACTAATATCCTGTGCTATAATTTGTGCCCTACCCTCTACCCTCATATTCACAATGTGAAAGGGACTTCCCACACTTAAGACTCATGCTTGGATGCTGCAGATGGCAGCTCCTGCAGCTTTTCCTGGAGTTCCACTGTTGGACTTGTCTTAGCCAAGAGCAGATGGCTTCAGAACCTTTCAGCAGGGGTTTACATTTGTAAATTTGATCAGAAGCAGGTTCGGCACTTCTGAATATGTGTATTGGGTCCTCCAGAAACCACATGGGCTTTCCTGTATTCAGCAGAATCCTAGGCATGCATATGTGGATCAAACCCCAGAGGACAGCTTGTCCTAGCTCTAAATCTATCCCTCACAACTTTGGTCTTCACTCTTTACAAGCTCTCCAGTTTAATACATCATTGGCACCCAGAGAATTCCTAGGGAATACTCTGAACCACTGCTGCTGACCAATGACCCTCATCCCCCATCCCTAGCTAGTTATCAACCTTGGGGCAGGGCTCAGCAACTATACAAATGCCTGTAATTTTCCACTTTAAAGGGTAAAGGTAAAGCATTATAATTTGGGCATGTTTATCTAGAACTTTGTGAGTTGACAGCAACCATCCTGAGCCCAGAAATCATTCCGAGTCCTTTATCCCATTTCCATGGGAATTTCCATTATTGTTCCAGGTAACCAAGAGACACTAAACACTTAAGTATTTTAAAATGTAAACTGGAATTTCACTACATTTATTTAAACCCCCTTCTAAACATTTCCCTCTACAGAAACAGCCCCCAACCAACCCAACCCTCTTTGGTGTAGAAATTTGTCAGTACCAAGTTTTAAGGCACTTGTGGCACCAAACACCCTGGGTACCCAAAAGCCTGTTCCCTAGAGAGGTTTTATTGGTTGGTTGGTTGGTTGGTTTTGTTTTTCTTAAGCAAAGCTATGAGTAGTTAGATCTTCCTCTTGTCTTTCTCCCACATCTAACCCTGAAGTCTTTTGAAGAGACCCACCAATTTGCCCTCCCTCTTACCTAGGAAACCGTCCCCCTCCCAGTTCACAAAACAGGCAACACTCAATATCAATTTGATGCTTTTTTTTTAATTAAACCAAACTGCAGGTTTAAATCGGGTTTGCAAACCAAAGTTTTCTTAGGCTTTTCTTTAGGGGGAATAGAGTCCAGTGCTTGCAAGCTGCAAAGTCTAGTTCAGGCTACCCCTCTCACCACCCCCCCGCCCCCCAGTCATCAAGCTTATTTGGCCAGAGGTTTGGTGGCTTTGGCCTTGATTCCGCCACCATAGTGGTGCTTCAGGTAACGGCTCGCCTGGATGCTCTGTGCCAACACATTGGTGAAATGGCACGCCATCAGCAGGTAGTTTCGAGGCTGGACACGGTAGGCAAAGCGCATGAACACCATGGAGTAGAAGATGAGGGCCGTTGTCATGCGGCCACTGATGATGTCGGGAGGCGCCTTCATATCCTTAAAGGCGGCCAGTGGAAGGCCCCAGTTGGCCACAGGACCCCAGAAGTGGGTGCTGGTTATATAATCCCGAAACTCCTTGGTCTTAATATAATCTTGCGTCTTCCGCATAAGCGCTAATATCGCCGCCATGGTTGCCTCAGTCGGAGAAGTGTGGCTGGCCAAGCTGCCAGCCAACAATTGAACACGGAATGCAGCCTTCGCAGAAGATCCTGACGCAGCAATGGCCAGTGGCTTTATGCCTTCACGCCTCTCTGCCATAAAGCACACGAGGTCACGTGCTGCTGCCGTGCTCAGCTGTCGTGAGGCTTTTGGCAACGATGTGGCTTACGGCTGTAGCGCGTAGGGCCTATGAACATGCGCCCTTCTGTATGATTGCTGTGGGAGGAGGGGCTTTATGTAGCCTATTGCTCTTCCCACACCCAGACCCATGAAAAGGCAAAAGGGCTCTATAAGAGACCCAGTGCAGTGATAACCCAGCCAGCTTCTCCTTAGTTACTTGTTTCATCCAGCCTGTTACTCCATGGCAATACAATTTCTCAAAAAGGTGCAGGAATTTAGTCTTTATTAATATGAAGACTTAATGTGCCACTTCACCCATAAAGATTTTAGTATCTGTCTCTTAGGAACAATAGCCACAATACCATCAGCCACTCATAAATATTCAGGTCTATTACAGCACTGTTACCTGATGTCCAACGCATATTTAAATGTTAGAGATTGGTGACTATCAAAGTCCAGTCAAAACTCACATTTGATTTACTCCTGCAGTTAATCTCCTTTAATCTAGGCTATTTTCCCAGGCCCCTCTCTCTGTTGTTGTTGTTGTTGGTTTTTTTTTCCTCTGTTTACTTAGTTTGGTTTTTGTTTGTTTGGCTGGTTGGGTTGGTTTGGTTTTTTGGTTTTGGTTTGAGGGGCTTTTTAAAATTTTTGGGCTTCTATAATGTTGATATTATTGAAAAGTCCAGCCCTTTAATTTAGATTTGTGGATTTTTTTTATAACTCAGTTATGAAAAAAATTATATTTGTAAAACAAGAAAAGCAACAGCAAGTTATATTGTGTCTTTAATGCAGCACCAGGGAGATGCTTGGTGTTGCTTTGCTCCATTATTGAAGGGAAGCTGGATACTTGGTTAAGGAGTTGTCTGACAATTTCTCCTTTGTAAAGGTTGTTTTGTCCCTTTATGAACCAAATAATCTTAGACATTTTGATAGTATTATATAGGCACTCTGCTCTCCAACAGCTTTCTATAACAGTTTTTTAACATAGTATTTTTATTGATTATTTGGGAATTTCACACAATGCACCTCATCACACTTATTTCCCATTTCTCCCAGGTCCCCCTTCCCACCTTTGTGCCTTCCTCCCAAAAATGAAAAAAATTTACACCAAGTCCAATGTGTGTTGCCCATATACTCACTGGAGCATGGTTAAGCTCCCAGGGGCCAGCCCCTTAAAGCTAACTGAGTCTTTCTCCACCCCCAGCCACCAGAAACTATCAACTGCGAAGAGCTACACTTCAGCCTCCCTGTCACAATATTTAAAGACCCTCTTCAATGGCTTCCTGTCTAGACTGTTTTGGTTTTTTTGTGCCTCTCATTCTCAACTATGAGTCTATAGTTATTGTTACCACTGTTAAAAAAGCTTCCTTGTCCCAACAGCAACAGGGACCGTGGACATCAACATCTGGTGATAGCATGGACCAGTAACCAACATGGCTTCTAGCAGCAGCACAGACTATGAAAGTCTTTCCAGGAGGTCACCACCCTGACAGCCCTACTTGTAACAACATGTTCCTGTGATGCTATTGCAGCCGCAGTTGCTGTTCTCCCAGACCCACATCTATTGACTACATCTCAGCCATCTTTCCTTCCAGTTTGAGTCCAGTTTCTAAAAGCATCTTCCCATGAGGCCCACCTTTTTTAGTTGTTCCAACTCTACAGATTCCACCTCCACCTCCAAGTCACTCTCGGAGCTTCTGTGGGTCTCTCAGGTTCCCCAGAGCTGCTCTGCAGTTCCTCCAGTACCAGTGACCGCAGCCATCTTGAATCAAGTCTCCATTACAAATTTTTGACATCTGTAAATGAAAATTCTTTTCTCTGAAGACTTATTTTATGCACATGTATATATATATGTGTACATGTGTGCCTATTGTATACTGGCCCTACATAGACCAAAAAAGGGTATGTAATCATCTGGAACTTGATTTATGGGTGGTTGTCAGCCACTAGACATGGGTGTTTGGGAATTGAACTCAGGACCTCTGGAAGAGTGACAGGCACTCTTAACCACTGAGCCACCTCTCCAGTACCACTGAAAATGACAAACTTATTTTCCTAGTGATTTTTACTTTAATAAAAACAGCAATTGCTGGGCTAGAAAGATGGCTCAGTGTTTAGGAACACTTGCCCTTGCAGAGGACCAGGGTTCAATTCCCAGCATCCTCCTAGCTGCTTACAACCATCTGTGACTCCAGTCCCAGGGGAACTGAAATCCTCCTTTGACCTTCAATGACAAGGCGTAAACATTTTGCATACACACACACACATGCGCACGCGTGCACGCACGCACGCAAGCAAACTACACATAAAATACATCTTTAAAAATGGCTATTGTTGAAAAGTAATTGGATATACATTAAAATACTAATGTTTTCTGTTGTGATTTGCAAACAACCTTAAAAATTCATGTTATTTGTATATTGTTGGGAGCACAAAGGTCTTTGTGCCACAGATCTCCATGGAAACCAGCAATTAATATTATCATCCAGGATATAATTAGGCATCCAGGATTGTCCTTTCAAAGGGAAAGAAATATAAGCTGTTTTCCCAGAAGGCTGGGAATTGGAGATGATTAATAGTCTGATGATCTGCATTATCTGTTGGGCCAGGACATCAAATTCCTACAGTCAGGACCAGAGGTGGCCAGTAATCCAAATGACCCTTACAACATTACCTGTACAGCCAGGAGCTCCCCCAAGCTCACATAACCAGGACCAGATGTGGCTAATAGCCCAAATGACCTCTATACTATCTGTATGACCCAGACCGGGCCGGATGCCACCTTAAACTAGTACAGGTAGCCTATTTCTAGAAGCCATCTTGGAAAAAATGGCATGTATTTTTAGTTTCAATGTAATTATACCTCGTTGTACACTGCTGATTGTATTACACCAGGAAGCTTTTCTCAAAGTTCTATTGTGTTTAAATATGCTGGCAATAAACTGTCTGGCATCAAATTCTCTGGGAGTTTGACAAGTCAGCCTGAACGGAGTTTTCATCCTCACCTCTTCGTGGTTCATTTCCCTGCCTACTGTGACACCTGAAGGGACCCCCTCAGTGTATATTTACACCTCGGCTAATTCATAAATACAGCTTAAATTACATAGTATAGCTAACAGTGATACATGCCTGCGCTTGAACTCTTCGGTCAGGGTTCTAAAGGAAAAGAACTGATATGAATATATATAAAGGGGAGTTATTGGGCTGGCTTCCAGGATGTGATCTGAGTAGTCCAATATTGGTTGTCTCATGATAGGTTGAGTTGTTCGGTCTATAGGGTTGGGTGCCTCAGCCTGGAGGATTCCTGGAGAGCTGCTGGTCTTTACATGGGAAACCTCAAGAAATCGGATTTAAATCAGCAGCAACAGGATAGCCAAGCTTGCCTGCAAGAGTGAGGGCAAACAAACATTTCCTCCTTCCATGTCCTTTTCTGTGGGCTCCCACCAGAAGATGGCCTGTCATGTGACTCAACCAAACACTAACATGAACTTGACTAGTGAGCTCTCACTATCACCCTTCAAAAGACAATGATGGGAGAAGACAAGCAAATACAAAGAACGGTTCCTAGCTTAGTCTTGAGGAATGTACCATCATATATTCTTCTGAAGTCCTTGGTCCCAGGGACTATAGAATTTTACTTGATATGAATGACCACAAGCCAACACAATTTTCTGGTGAGTCCCAGTGCATTCAATTTTTTTTCTTACAGGAAACCTGGACTACTCTTACAGGAAAGTTGGACTATTCTTTACATTCCCAAGAAAGCAAAAAATAGAAGAATCCCCCCTATTTCCCTCATACCCTTTACTTAGATTCATACCAGTCTCTCCCCCTCCCCCCATGTGACTGAGGATGGCCTTGAACTGCTGATCCTTCTGCTTTTACCTCTTGAGAGATGCTATTACATACCTGGCTCTAAGAGTATTTCTTTTTTAATTTTTTATTGATTCCTTGTGAATTTCACATTATGCACCCCAATCCCACTCATCCCCCCCTCCCTTTGTATCTGCCCTCCACCCTTGCAACCTCCGCCCAAGAAAATAAAAAAAAAAAAAGTATAAAAATATTCTTGTCTTGGAAGTTGTAGTGTGTCACTGTGTGCTTGCTCCACAGTTTGCTCTTGACCTCACAACAGTATTCACCAATGTTCATTGCGGTGGACCATTGGTGTGGTTTGAGGCCTCTGGCTTCTGCTCTACACTGAGACTCCTCTCAGATAGCCTGTTGTTACCCTGTGGGATGGAGATCCTGCAGTTTGGGTCAGTAGGACCTTACCTCTCATGGGCTCCAGCAGTTCACCTATGGGGTAGATGTCAGGGTGGGCCAACTCAAAGTCCCGGATCTGGGCCTGGCTGGTAGCTGAATTGGTCTATTGATTGTGATCTTGAAGATTCAGTTGAAGCCTGCAGTTGAATGGAATGTTCCTCAGTTTGCTACCTCTATGGTCTGAATATGTTCATGCCTCCAGTTGGACCTGGTGGCACATACCTTTAACCCCAGCCCTTGAGAGGTAGAAGCAGATGGAGCTCTGTGAGTTTGAGGTGAACCAGGAATATACAGTGAGACCCTGTCTCTAAACTTCATACCTTGGAGCTTTTAACTCCCAAGGTGACCGTGCATACTCTAATCCAGGCCTTCGGAGATATTGGCAGGAGATCGGGTATTTAAAGGTCATCTTTGGATATTACATTAATCAGGATTCTCTGAAGCAGCCCCATTCAGGTCTGGAGTTGCTGCTTTTCATGATAGCAGGCTGAAATAACTGGCTTCTGCTATCACCGACAGATGGTGGCAGTGTGGTGGTGTTGGCAGCAGCCCTCAACAAAAAAAGGCAAGCAGGCAAAAAGCCAAAGATTTTCTCTCAGAGCTCTTTATGTCTGGGCCACTGGAAGGTGCTGCCCGCATTCAGGGTGGGTCTTTTCCACTTCAGTTAACCTAATCAAATTCGCTCACAGGCCTGCCAGAGGCTTGTCTCATGGGTGATTCTTAGAAGCGGAGAAACCCATCCAATGCTGATTTTCCCAAATGCCTAAATTTTGGACCTCTCAGCTTCCAGAACTGTGTGGACTATATTTCTGTTATTTATAAATTACCCAGTCTAAGTCATTCATTATAGCATCTCAAACTGACTATGACAGCTATCTTGAAGGTGCTCATTTTTGGCAGGCACACAATGAAAGTGATGTTGCACCTCTAGGGTATTGTATTAGGAAGCATGTGGTCTCTGTGTGGCTCTTTATGATGCTACAGTTGTGATTGCTAGCTTTCTCCCCTGTAAAGTCAGGGTTTCTCCCCGTTGCAGTTAACAAGGAATTTGTGAGAAGATACTTTGAGACCACGTAAATGTCTCCTCATTAACTATTTAACCCTTGACTGTTAACATCCATTGATGATTCTTACCAGAGTCAAGCATTAATGATAACAATGTTTTACTTCTTAAGAGTTTCTGTCTCCTAATTTAAAACACTAA
Organism: Rhynchomys soricoides; assembly: GCA_019843965.1. Classification (NCBI taxonomy): domain Eukaryota; kingdom Metazoa; phylum Chordata; class Mammalia; order Rodentia; family Muridae; genus Rhynchomys; species Rhynchomys soricoides. Next base: position 451,573 of record JADRCH010007552.1, read on the forward strand.
ACATCAAAATTTTGTTTCATTACATTTGCCCTGGTATGCTGGCCAGTGTTGTTGCTTTGTTTGTTTGTTTTTGTTTTTAATGTAACTTTCTAAATCATGGCTCTGTAGAAAAAAGGACATTTAGGAGTGAGCAATTTAGGAACCATTTCTTTTTTGCTATCTGGTGCTGATTTCCTTGGACTATTTGCTCATCATTTCTACCAAAGGGAATAAATAGCACTGTGCCTCATGAGGCTGGATGAATAAAACAATAGGCCGTTATATTGGCTCTGCTATTTTCAGTCACTGCTGAAAGCAATTTTCGAGCCATCTGTGGCCCTGATGCTAATCTCTCTCATTCTTTACTGTTTCTCTCGTGTGTGTACTGTAGCCAAAGGCCAGTTGCTACCCTCACATACACCAGGAGCTACAAAGATGAGGATGTTAGTTTGGCATGCTGTGCCTCAGTTTGCCCAGTGACCCCTTGTATGCTCACCTAGTCAGGGTCCCTCAGTGCAATGAAAGGCAGAAGGGAATCGGTTGTGCTCGGCCCCTGTGGAACACAATGTTTCACCCATATTGCTTTTGTCTGTGCACAGGTACACAGCCACCTGGCCCTCCCATCATCCGTGAGCCCAGCAAAAGGTTCATTTTTCCTCCACACACCCTCTCTGCTTAGCGCCCACTTTGGAGAATCCTATTGCAGGGGAGGCAGAATTTTTCTGCTCTCCAAATAGGGTCCCAGCTGGACCTGAGACCGAAGTTGACCCGAGAGATTAACAGGAGAAAAGCATACAAATTTAATAAGAGCGTTACATGACCCATGAGGAGTTGGCAGGACCAGCGTGCTTTTGTATTAGGTTGAACAAAGACAGGCAATTGTAGGAAAGTCAATCAGTGGGGAGGACAAAGGAAGGTGGTAGTTATTTTAACAAGGTCTCTGTGCACAGGATCCTCTCCACTAAAAACTGTCTCTCTTGCTTCACAGATGGCATCTTTATGTGGGAGAGTTCACCTGTATTCTGAAAATACGAATCTGCTGTGTGTCAGGTACCTTTAAGGGAAGGTAATCCTTTGGCCCAAGTGGCACATTTTGGGATGGCATATTGACTGACACAGCAGTTGGTTAGTGCTCGCTCCTACTCCATACTCTTTGCACCAGAAATAAAAACTTAACCTTTCAGTGAGACAGTCAACTACTATTTTACATCTCAGGAAGATGTATATATAAAAACAAGATTTGGAGGCTGGAGAGATGGGTCAGCGGTTAAAGCACCACCTGCTCTTCCAGAGGTCCTAAGTTTAATTCCCAGCAACCACGTGGTGGCTCACAACCATCTGTAATGGGATCCAACACCCTCTTCTGATGTGTCTGAAGACAGCTACAGTGTACTTATATGTAATAAATAAATAAATCTTTAAAAAGGAAAACTTTTTGTGGGCACTGGGGATGGAACCAAAGCCTTGCACTTGCTAAGCAAACATTATCAGCACTAAAACTTTACCTAAAAATGCTTCTATGCTTATTGGCTGGGAAAATAGCTCAGTTAATAAAGTACTTGGTTTGCAAGCATGGGGACCCGAGTTAGAGTCCCAGAACCCACATGTGTGGGGTCATGTGTGGGGCCTGGAGAGATGGATCAGCAGTTAGGAGCACTGACTGCTCTTCCAGAGGTCCTGAGTTCAATTCCCAGCAACCACATGGTGGCTCACAACCATCTGTAATGGGATCCGATGCCCTCTTCTGGTGTGTCTGAAGACAGCTACAGTGTACTCTTATAAATAAATAAATCTTTAAAAAAAAAAAAAAATCCCAAGGTTGTCATCTGCTCCTTGCATGTATGCATGTGTGCATGCACACCAGGTTGGAGGGGAAGATGGGAAAGGAAGAAATACTAAACCTTAAAAAATGAAAGAAAGAGATCCTAAAATCCCAGCACTCTGGTTTGGGGCAAAGGATTACTCACCAGTAACAGTCCATTTGGACTCTGGAGAGAAACAGTTCTCACAGAGCAGCCCCAACTGCTTTCTGCAGGCAGTTTTTAAAGACAAAAACCATATCCTGGTTGGCAACTGCAGGGGCAAGTAGAGCAAGCAAGCAAGCAGTTTAATGGAAGCAAAAGGCAGCAGTTAGCTGCTACATGTTGATCTTAAGTTTCTGGAACAGGTTTGGGTAATTTTTAAGGGACTTTCCTTAGGCGAGTCTTGAGAGGTGTCAGCTCTGGATCAGACCTAAGATGGCTATGGCAGGGACAACATGGAGGAACCTTGGCCCTGTCACATACTCAGGACTCTGAGACAGGAGGATTCTGACTTTTAAGCCAGCCTGGGCTATATAGTGGTACCCTATCTCAAAAGAAAAGAGTACAGAGAACTTCTGATATACCCTTGGTTCAGACACCAGTGTCAGTTTGTATCGGAATAAATGACCAAGACTCAAGTCCTTTCAGGGATTTATATGGGACAGAGTTGAAGGAGCTGGAGAAGTAATTGTGTCAGAAAGGCAATTTGGAAGATTAGAGGAAGCACCAGACAGTCAGCCTGAGAAGCCAGAGTAGAGCCTAAGGAAGAAGTCTTAATTACTAGTTTATTACAATGAAGAGACACCAGGATCATGGCAACTCTTATAAAGGAAAGGGGGGCTTTAATTAGTATTTAATTAGTTCATTATCATAGCAGGGAGCATGATAGCAGGTATGGAACCAGAGAAGGAACTTGAAAGGGATATCCTGAACTGTAGCCCAAGAGAGAGACTGGTCTGTCTTGTGCTTTTAAATCAAAGCTGACCCTCAGTGACACACTTCCTTCAACAAGGCCACACCTCCTGATGCTAATCCTCAAGTATTTCCACTCTCTAATGACTAAGCATTCAGATATATGAGCCTGTGAAGGCCGTTCTTATTCAAACCACCACAGAGGGTATGGGAGACTAGGGCACTGCTGGCTGGAAAGAGTCACAACCAGGAAGAAGGGCTGTACATGAAGTGAAGAATGCAAACTGGAACCTGTCTCACCCCTGCCTGTATCTTCTGTTGCCTCATGTCCACAAACATGAGGACTCTGAGAAACATCATTTCTAGCTTACCTAAGTCAGTCTAGAACAAACCATGATGATTCATGTAAGCAGATTATTTTACTCTTTTCATGATGTGTGTGTGCACATGTAACTATAGATGTATGTGTGTTCCGCAGCTATGTTATTATTCTCTCTGGGTCTTTGAGTGGAAGTAGAGTCCTTCTGCTTGACTTCTTAATCCTCCCATGCCCGTTTCCTTAAAGAAAGATCACATCTACTGTGACCATTATCCTGTTTAGGAAGTATAACGTGGTTACAATCTTTAGCATTTGTCAGCTGTCCCAGCAATATCCTTTATGGCATTTATTTCTTCAGTACACAATCTAGCTGTGTGCCACACAGAGAGTTTAGCCCCCTGAATCTAGAACAGTTCTTTGGCTTTGTTTTGTAGTTAATGTCATTAGGTGTTGTACTGGCTGGTTTTGTGTGTCAACTTGACACAAGCTGGAGTTGTCACAGAAAAAGGAGTTTCAGTTGAGAAAAATGCCTCCATGAGATCCAGGTGTAAGGCATTTTCTCAATTAGTGATCAAGGGCAGAGGGCCCCTTGTGGGCGGTGCCATCCCTGGGTTGGTAGTCTTGGGTTCTGTAAGAAAGCAGGCTGAGCAAGCCAGGGGAAGCAAGAATGCCAGTAAGTTACATCCCTCCATGGCCTCTACATCAGCTCCTGCTTCCTGACCTGCTTGAGTTCCAGTCCTGACTTCCTTTGGTGATGAACAGTAATGTGGAAACGTAAGCTGAATAAACCTTTCCTCTCCAACTTGCATCTTGGTCATGATGTTTGTGCAGGAATAGAAACCCTGACTAAGACAAATTGGTACCAGCATAGTAGGGTATTCCCATGACAACCTGACCATGTTTTGGGGAGGACAGTGGAAGGACTTTGGGACTTTGAGCTAGAAGAGCAATTTGGTGTTAAGAGCTCTGTGGAGTGTTCTGTAGGAGCTTGGAAGATAATGTTGAGAACAGTGCAGAAGATGGAGGCCTGGCTTATGAAATTTCAGAGGGAAGATTAAAGACTTTTATCAGGGCCAATGCTAGTTTGATTTAAGATTCTGTGGTTTTGGTTAGCTGGGGCTGAAGAAATCAGCTGTGATGAACAAGATACCAGAACTACTAAAGCAAAACCATTGCATTGCTGGGACTACTGATGCTGGTTATCTGGAGCTAAGATATTAGCAGTGATTAAGAAGAGACCAGCATCATTGGGGTGAAATCTTCTGAGAAGTGTTTTCTGAGAGCACAGAGGCTGCGTTCCAGAGATAGCCAGGGTACCTTGTGCCTTGTGCTGTGGCAGGACTTGGTAATGTGTAAGAGTCACCCAGGTGGTACTGGTTTTGAAGGCATGAAGGAGTCATGAAGAGTAGCTGAGGCTCAGCACTGTGAGAGGCAGTGGAAGGCCATTGGTGAAGGTGCGGCCTCAGTTGCAATTGACAGCCCAGGACTGAAGGGGTCATGCAAAGGAGGTGAGGATTGGCACCATGAAGAGAGCCTATGAGAGGCTGTTGGTAAACCTAGTTGCAGCGGAAGACAACAGTGTTTTGGAGATGCCAGTGCCAAGAGTTGACCACCAAGAACAGCAGCAGCAGTGGAGTACAGGAATCTGGAGCCTAGAAGACAAGGTGTGTGCTGCAAAGGGCAGAGCTGGAGAAGTGACTCAAGCCCTTGGAGGAATCCAGAAGATCGTGAGTGGATCCCAGATGGGTGGAGTTTGATTTTGATTTTGATTGTGACTGTGGCCTGATATTTTTCCCTCTTGAAGAAAGAAGGTATTTTAGTGGCGCCCATGGTTAAGAGACTTTGAATTTTAAGAGATTGGATGTTTAAAAGGGACTGAAATGTTAATATGTAAAAATTTGCAAAGACTGTGGAACTTTTAAAGTTATTTAGATCTTGGGGATGAATACGAAAGTAAGGGTCAAGGCTTAATGGTGATGTGTTTGTGTGTCAAGTTGACAAGAGGTCAATTGTACTGGCAGGTTTTGTGTGTCAACTTGACACAAGCTGAAGTTATCACAGAGAAAGGAGCTTCAGTTGAGAAAATGCCTCCATGAGATCCAGTGGTAAGGCATTTTCTCAATTAGTGATCAAGGGGGAAGGGCCCCTTGTGGGTGGTACCATCCCTGGGCTGGTAGTCTTGGGTTCTATAAGAAAGCCAGCTGAGCAAGCCAGAGCAAGCAAGCCAGTAAGTTACATCCCTCCATGGCCTCTGCATCAGCTCCTGCTTCCTGACCTGCTTGAGTTCCAGTCCAGACTTCCTCTGGTGATGAACAGCAGCGTGAAAGTGTAAGCTGAAGAAATTTTTCCTCCCCAACTTGCTTCTTGGTCATGATGTTTGTGCAGGAATAGAAACCCTGACTAAGACAGGTGTATTTTGTTTTGTTTTGTTTTGTTTTTTGAGACACTATTTCTCTGGGTAACAGAGCCCTGGCTGTTCTGGAACTCACTTTGTAGGCCAGGCTGGCCTCAAAATCACAAAGATTCATCTGATTGTGCCTCCAGTGTGTTGGATTAAAGCACGCACCAGCACCCCCGGCAGCTATTGATGTTTTTGAAGAATATGGTTGCCTCATAAAATGGTTCTTGTTTGGATTTTGTCTGGTATTTCATCAACATTATATTCAAATTGTATGGTTCCATTCAAAATAATGTCCCCAGAGCACAACATATAGAAAGAAGCACAGCTTGTCTCCTCCAGGATGTGTCTTTTCAAAATTATAGTTATTTATTTGGTTGAGGAACACAGGCCACAGTCAGATGAGAACTTACAGGAGTCAGTTCATTCTTTCTACAGTATGGTTTCGGGGATCAAATTGGCAATAAGTGCCTTTACCCACTAAACCATTTCTCTATCTCCAGAAGGCACCTTTGATCACCCAGTCAGGAACTGTCCAGCATCTAGATACTTTCAAACTTGAAGCATTCTGCTCCTTACCATAGGGTTAACATTCATCAGTAACTTTGTCCAAATCAATGCTCTCATGAACTGCCTTTCAACTCGACCAACAACTCCATGTACAAACCAGCCAGCATTTATTTACTGTAAGGGAGACTCTGTCTTCTCTCCCTCTTGGGTTACCTGTTTATCATCAATCTAGAATCAGAGAGTCTCAGTTTATCGACTGGGTTACAATCTTGCACTAACCTCCTATAATTTTAATGCACAAACTGGGCCAGCATTGGACAGTATCCCTCCCTGAGGTCATCTACTCTCAAAGTGCAATTGCTCCCCTATTTACTCTATTCTGTCAGCTTTCATACCTTATAGGGACTATCTCAGGTATTTGAATTAGTTCTGTTTTCTGCTTTTTACTTCCTGGTTTGTTTTGGGGGGGGGGGGTGCTCCTCCCCTTCTCCCAACACACACCCTTTTTTTTTTTTTGCCCCAGATCTTATAGGGCATGTCTTTAATCCTAGCACTTGGGAAGCAGAGGTAGGTGGATCTCTGTGAATTAGAGGCTAACCTAGTCTACATTGTGAGTTCCAGACCAGTCAGGGCTTCAGAGTAAAACTCTGTCTCAAAAGGAGGAGGAGGAAGAGGAAGACAAAAAGAAGAGGAAGAGGAGGAGGAGGAGGAGGAGGAGGAGGAGGAGGAGGAGGAGGAGAAAGGTGATGCACTCCTTTAATCCCAGCACTTAAGAGGCAGAAGCAGGCACATCTCTGAGTTTGAGGGCAGCCTGATCTATGAGCAAGCAAGTGCTATGACAGCCTTGGCTATACAGAGAAACCCTTTCTCAAAAACAAACACAAGAGAGAGGGGATTGGACCTGGCATGTCTTTGGAAACTTTAGAGCCCACTCCTAGTAACACACTATCTGTAACAATGGCACACCTCTCCACACCTGGGCCATACCTCCTAAGCATTTCAAACAGCTTATCAACTAGAGATTAAGCCTATGGGGGCCATCCTCCTTTAAAGCACCACAGAGACAGAGTCATATGCCAAACTGGCCTCAAACTCTTTGAATTAGTTGCTTTTCTGATGCTGAGATAAACACAATGACCAAAGGGGACTTATAGAAGGAAAAGTGTATTTGGGGTTATAGTTCCAAATGGATAAGAGTCCATCATTGTGGGGAGGCACAGCCATAGGCAGGCGTGGCAGCCAGAGCACAAAACCAAGAAATCTCACCCTCAACTGAAAGCATGAAGCAGAGATAGTGAACCGGAAGTGGGGTGAGGCCATGTAATCTCAAAGTCTGCCCAAAGGACTGTACTTCCTCTAGCAAGGCCATACTACCTAAACCTCCCCAAACAGTGCCACTAACTGAGGACCAAGTATTCAAATGCCTGAGCCTATGAGGTATCTCATTCAAATCATTCCACTCCTTGGACCATATAGGCATGCCACATAATGATGAAAAATGCATTTAGTTCAACTTCAAAAGTCCCCATAATCTTTCGCAGTCTCAATACTGTTTAAAGGGCCAAGGTCTCTTTTGGAACTCAAGGAAATCTCTTAACTATAGCAAATTACATACTTCCAACATAAATGGCAGAGAAGGTATCATTCCAAAAGAGAGGAATTGATGGATGGCATTATGAGGAAATACTGGACCAAAATAAGACTGGAACCCAGCAAGGCAAACACCAAATCCTGCAGCCCCATGTCAAGTAGCAAAGGACTTAGATGACTCCACCCCTCCAGCTTTGTTGCCTACAGAATACATTTCTCTATTGAGCTGGTTCAACTTCCTATATGAAGCTCTTCTTGGCAGAGGTCTCACAGCTCTGGCTTCTCCTCCATCTTGGGTCTCTATTACAATCCAGATGTACGCATATATTTTTTACAGCCTACTTTAATAAGGTTCAACCTCCCCTCTAGCCCAGCACCCACCAGAGGTAGTGGGAAAGAAAGGTTAGTAGGATACAGGGAAAGTGGACCTGTTTAGACATAGTTCTTTGGGGTGACTCCAATCTTTGTTGTTCTCAGTCCAGTCCAGTAGCAAACATGAGACACAAATCAGCAACTGCATCCCAGTCTACTCGGCAGACACCACACACAAATCAGCAAGGGTAATTCAATCTAGAAGAAACCGAGAGGTTCACCAACTATCGTGTCTGGGAAGCACAAGAAGCCTCAGGAACATGGGAGAAGTCTTTGGCAAGTTTCTATCTGTGACATCACCACGAAAGAAGCTCAGCAACGCAATGTAAGGTGAATCAGTACATGCGTGTCATCAGCGAAGACTGGGGGTGGGGGGAGCAAGGCATTGGTCTGCTCAAGCCACCACTGTCTGTGGGCCATATTTTCTAAGTATCATGGGTCCTTTCACATGTTTGCTGTAGCAAGCATCCTCTCACCTGTGTGCTTCCAGAAAACATTCATGTGTCTGTTTTAGCAAAACATCTAACGTAACTGACTTTCCACAGAAACCAGGTTTCCACTTCACCCGTATTTCACTTTCATAGTTTCATACAGTGGTCTCTCAGTGCCTCCCCACCCATGGCTTCAATGACCCTCTGAAACCAAAGAGAAAGACCCCATGGTCCCTACACTCTTGCATTCCTCATGACTCCAAAGCTAGCAGCTTAGGATGGACCCTGATCTCCTAGGATCATATTAGCAGCACCCCTTTTTTATTCTGTTGACTTTCACAAGGTGGAAGCTTAGCTGGGTGATGTACTGCCCTGAAGGCACTCTAACCCCCCCCCCCTCCAGTGTAAAACTTTAACTGTGCCGATCCCCTTGACAGTTAGAGCCTTCTCTTCCGGCACTTGCTTTGGTTCTAGCATTAAGCTTCCTAGTGTTTTTCTCTCTCTCCAATTTATACATTTTGTATTTCTTTCTGCCCCACTTGCTCTTTTTCATTGTAGACCAGCATAAGTCTTATCAAAAACAACCGCACCACAGATTCAATGATATGATGTCTTGGAATTTCCTCCACCAAATAAATTAGTCCATTAGCCTTAGGCAGGTGTCTTAGTCAGGGTTTCTATTCCTGCACAAACATCATGACCAAGAAGCAAGTTGGGGAGGAAAGGGTTTATTCAGCTTACACTTCCATGCTGCTGTTCATCACCAAAGGAAGTCAGGACTGGAACCCAAGCAGGAGCTGATGCAGAGGCCATGGACGGATGTCCCTTACTGGCTTGCTTCCCCTGGCTTGCTCAGCTGGCTTTCTTATAGAGCCCAAGACTACCAGCCCAGGGATGGCACCACCCACAAGGGGCCCTCTGCCCTTGATCACTAATTGAGAAAATGCCTTACACCTGGATCTCATGGAGGCATTTTCTCAACTGAAACTCCTTTCTCTGTGATAACTCCAGCTTGTGTCAAGTTGACACAAAACCAGCCAGGACAGCAGGTTCTTAAGATAAGGGCAGAAGGTAGCTAGATTATTTACTAAAATATCTCTAGTCTAGTATCGGTCAAAGTACTTCTACTGTCTTCCAGGCTCTCAGTAGTATGCATAGTGAGATATTTTTTGAAAATTTCTCTTGTCTTCAGAGACTGAGCTTTTTCCAGACCTTGCAGCTAAGTTAACAATATGTCTTGAGATCATTTGAGACTGTGTACTTGAGCTGTTCTCCGTCTGTGTACTTAGCCTATTTAAGTGTAACCTGCCTTTAAGAACAATGTGACCAAGCTGACTATGCCTTGAATTTCCCATACAACCAGCTTTTACAACCTAAGCTAAATATAGAGCGTTCATCTTAAATTATGTAGTTTTATGCCACTGACCCAGACTACTGTTTCTCTGTGCTTGTATGTTGTAGTAATTGTTTTCTGAAAGCAACCTTAACCAAAAACCATATTCTCTATACATTTCAGAAGCAATATACGGATATAGGTTAATTACATGTATGTGGTTTGGCATGGTTTTCTGGGTCAGGTGCAGTCAGTAAAGTGACTTCTTCCATTGTAAAGCTGTTATCGATATCTGCACAGAATCCCTCACTCCTTTCCAAAATCGTGTTTTCCACACTGTTCCATAAATACAGAGCAAAACCCTATGTTAAAGATACACACAGGCTCAACAGACACATAGGCACAATACACAGACAAAGCAGACAGGCAACAGGGACAGACAGATCAAGACATACAAGATAGAGTATAGCCAGGCCAGTAACCACCAACTACAGACAGACAAAAGACACAGGGAGAGAAGTAGAAAATTCAAATTTGGGGTCACTCTAGGTTTAAGCAGATCAAGAGAAAGTTGCCTCATTTTTAAAATTCCTTAATGTGACATTGACACATTTTGGTGCCCCCTCTGAGACTTCTTTAATACATTAACTAAAGCAAAGATGGCCCTTTAGTTTCTGTTTATAGCCTTCAACTGTTTGTAGAGACTAGAGTTCCAAAGTCTTCCATATAAAAAAAACATCCTGAAGAAAATGGACATATTTTCATGCATTTCTGGGTTTCATGTCCCTCTGAAAGGTATGTTGAGGTTACCTCAGTGTAACTTTTCTTTGGGTATCACATCACTGTGATGTAATGCACCAAGATAAAGCCATTCTGAAGCAGGATAAAACTGAAATTCAATGGCAGTTGCTCTCTTAAAGAACTCTGCTTTAAGCCTATAATATAGATATGCTGTTCAAGTCTCCCGCAGGCTTCCCTGTCTTAAGAATCCATGCAAGAACTATAAATTCTTCAAAGAAAATGGGCATGTAGAATCCTGAGTTTTAAAGACTGTTTTTTCATATGCTCAAGGCTGTACTATCTCTCTATCTATCACCTCTCTATCTCTCTATCATCTCTCTATCATCTATCAATCAATCTATCATCTATCTCTCTCTATCACCTCTCTATCTCTCTCTCATCTATCTCTATCACCTTTCTCTCATCTCTCTCTGTCATCTATCATCTCTATCTCTATCTATCATCTATCACCTATCTATCTATCTTTCATCTCTATCGTCTATTACCTATCACCTATCATCTCTATCTTTCATCTCTCTCTATCATCTATCATCTCTCTCTTCATCTCTCTATATCTCTCTATCACCTCTCTATCATCTATCATCTCTATCATCTATCATCTATTTCTCTATCACCTCTCTTTATCTATCTATCATCTATCGTCTATCATTTGTCTGTCTGTCTGTCTATCTATCTATCTGTCTGTCTGTCTGCAATGCTGTGGCTCAAACCCACAATCTTGGACATGCTGGGGAACTACTCTACCACTGAGCTACATCTTTTCATTTTAAGAGTGTTTCAGCTCAGTGGTTTAGAACACTTGCTTCTCTTGCAGAGGGACCCCTTTGGTTCTCAGCATCCATGTGGTAGTTCATAATCATCTGTAACTTCAGTTCCAAAGGGGAATCCCACATCTTCTTCTGGCCTCTGTGGGCACTGCACAAATGTGGTACATAGACATACATTCAGGCAAAATACACGTACACAGGAAAAAAAAACCTCAAAAAAGAACATTTCAGTTGAAATCTTTTTCATACACGTTTAGCTAGGCTAGTTAGGAAAATTTTGGCTTGCCTTTTTCCTTGTGTCTCTTGATAATACTGTTCTACTCTTCCACTCTGTCTCAAGCCAGCCAAATTGGCTTATTCATGAAAATCATTTGACCTTTTGTCTGGATTTGTGTGTGCACTAGGATGAGATGGGCCTCACTCATGCTAAGGAGATCACCTGCCACCAAGCCACACTCCTAATTCTTGCCTGGAGTTTGTCTTTAAAGTCTAAATTTTGGGATGTAAATGGACTTGCCATACAAACCTGACAACTTGAGTTTGATCCCAGGAGAACCTACTTCTAAAAGTTGCCTCCCTGTTCCAGGACAGCCTATACAGAGAAGCCCTGTCGTCAACAACAACAACAACAACAACAACAACAATAATGATAATGAAAAAAGTGTAAATTTTTATCAGTGTCTCACAGTTAATTGATACAGGTCAGTTCTCCAGGTCCCTAAAGGGCCCTTTTGAGATGAAATTCTCTTATTTCTAGAAAGTTTTCTTGAATTAGTCTCTGCAAATGAGCTCTCTGCTGTTATTATTCCTCCTCAGGGACTTCAATGATACACATGGTGATTTTGCACAGTCATTTCTATCAAATTTTCCTCGGGTCCTCTTATCTGCGTCTAGTTCTTCTCTAATACCCACTCTAGTCAACATTCTTTCTTAAATGTCATTAAAATCTCTTCTTAGTGAATGCCTTGTGATGTATTCATGGCTGGAAGTAGTTCTTGGTTACTTTCTTTCCTGAGTTCAACCAAACTCTCATGCAGTTTTCCCCACCTGCCCCTCCCCTTTTTTGTCCATTTGTCTTAGCTTTTAATTTGCAATTTAAAAAATTTTAAAGGGCCAAACATAGTGGAGCATGCCTTTAATCCCAACACTTGGGAGATAGAGACAGGCAGATCTCTATGAGTCTGAGGCCATCTTGGTCTATACAGTGAGTTCCAGGCTAGCCAATGAATTGTCTCACATAGTGAGACACTGTTTTTGTTGTTGTTTTGTTTTTTTAGATTTTTAAAAATATTTTATTTGTATTTCTGTGTCTGTGTGCCATGTGAGTGTGGGTGCTCTTTCAGGCCAGCAGAGGGTGTTTGATCCCCTGGGACTGTTTTTATAGACTGTTGTGAACTGCTATGTAGGTGCTCATATTTGAACCTGGGCAGCCTGGAAGAGCAGCCCAATCCTCCCAACGTGCATGAACTGAACTCAGGTCTTTTGGAAGGGCAGCAAACACATTTAACTGCTGGGCCATCTCTCCAGCTCCACAATTTATTTGTGTGTGTGTGTGTGTGTGTGTGTGTGTGTGTGTGTGTCTTAATAATTTATTTACTTTTTCAGACAGTCTTGCTATGTTTAACTGGTTGACTTGCTACCTGCTGTATATCCCAGGCTGGTCTCAGACTTACAGCAATCCTCCTGCCTTAGCCTCCCGAGTGCTGGGGTTACATGTGTGTACCACCACTCGAAGCTGTAACTAGTTTTACAGCCAACAGCAATGAGACAAGATATTTTAATGTAATCCATCCTGCTGAGTATACTCATTTGAAATACTCATCCAAGATACAATTTCTTCCCTGTGTCTTCAACTATATACCCAGTAATTTATGACACTGATGTTGGAGTTAAAAAACAAATTGGGATATAGCTCATCTCCAGTGTCTTAGGGTTTCATTGCTGTGAACAGATACCATGACCAAGGCAATTCTTATAAAGGACAACATTTAACTGGGGCTGGCTTACAGGTTCAGAGGTTCAGTCCATTATCATCATGGCAGGAAGCATGGCAGCATCCAGGCAGGCATGGTGCAGGAAGAGCCGAGAGTTCTACATCTTCATCTGAAGGCAGCAGGAGACTCCCTTGCATACTGGGTGGAGCTTGAGCACTAGGAATCCTTAAAGTCCACCTACACAGTGACTCACTTCCTCCAACAAAGACACGCCTATTCCAGCAAGGCCATGCCCCCTAATAGTGCCACTTCCCATGGGCCAAGCATATGGAAATATATGAATCTACGGGGGGGGGGGGCAAACCTATTTAAACCACCCCACCCAGTAAAACATATATCCATATGTTCTTTTTTTTGTTTTGTTTTATTTTTCGAGACAGGGTTTCTCTGTGTAGCCCTGGCTGTCCTGGAACTCACTCTGTAGACCAGGCTGGCCTCAAACTTAGAAATCCGCCTGCCTCTGCCTCCCAAGTGCTGGGATTAAAGGCGTGTGCCACCACTGCCAGGCTATCCATATGTTCTTGAACACATATGTGCATATATGCATGTTCTCTTTCTCTCTCTCTCTCCCTCCCCCCCCCTCCCCCACAGTTGGAGTTAAGCAAGTTGTTGTGGCACACAACTATAATCCTAGAATTCAGAAGATGATAGTGGAGTCAGATTTAATACTAGCTTGGGCTATAAGGTGAGTTTCGGGACAGCCTACTCTACATACAGACCCTGCCTCAAAGGGTGTAAGTGGTACATGCCTTTAATCCCAGCATTCAAGAGGCAGAGGCAGAAGGAATCTCTGTGAGTCCAAGGCCAGCCTGATCTACAGAGCAAGCTCCATGACACCTGGGACTACATAGAGAGCCCCAGTCTCAAAACAAAACAAAGGTTAAGAGTTAAATATAAATTCTGGATTTTGCATAATTGTGGGAATAGTTGGCAAACTGCCTTTAACTTAACTCATTTGCCTTTATAACATGGTTTCATTGTGTGTGACTAGGTTATATAAGGTCATTCTGTATATGAATCACTGTGCAAACTTTACAACAACCAAACTCGTTCAACAAGTCTATTGTTTTGCTTGGCAATCATAGAATGTCAAAATGTCAAACTTTTATAGCACAAGTGGTGGCACATGCCTGCAATCCTGGCATTGGGAGCCTCCTGACACAGGAGACCAAACAGTTTGAAGGCAGCCTAGATTCCATAGCAAATTTCAGACCAGCATGGGCTACATCATGAGACTCCTCAAACAAACTCCTCCCATCTAGTACTAATTATGCCCAAACCTGCTTTGCTTCACAGATCAGAGATATTCAGGTAGTGTGTCCATGCACAACTTCTCAACACTAACTCCATTATTTTTTTTAACTTACCCGCTGTGCCAGTCCATTTTGAGTAAGCTCCTAGTCTAGAAGTCGCCTTCTGACTTCAGGAGAGAGATGTGTCAGTGCCAAGTTGAGTTTAAAGAGAACGTGAAGGAGTTGTGGACAAAAAAAGCTGTAAAATGGAAATGTGACCTTGTCTCTTAAAGCAACAGGAATGTGCCTCCCCTACCTCCTCATTTTGTGTGTGAGGTTCATTTCCAACTGATAGCATTTTTGCATTTTTAGCCCCTCCCCCACCCCAAGTCTTTCTCCTCAAGACATGCCCATGGTTAATTTGAAAATTCAGTCTATACCCCCCCCCCAAGCCAAACACTCACACTGGGAAAAAGACAGCATCTTTAATAAATGGTGCTGGTCAAACTGGATGTCTGCATGTAGAAGAATGCAAATAGATCCATACTTACCTCCCTGCACAAAATTCAAGTACAGATGGATCAAAGGCCTCAACCTAAATCCAGGTATACTGAACCTGATAGATGAGAAAGTGGGGAATAGCTTTGAACTCATTGGCACAGGAGACAACTTCCTGAGCAGAACACTGATAGTGCTGGCACTGAGATCAACAACTAACAAATGGGACCTCATGAAACTGAAAAGCTTCTGTATGGCAAAGAACACCATCATTTAGACAAAGTGGCAGGCTATAGAATGGGCAAATATCTCTACTAATTATACAGTCAGTAGAGGGTTAGTATCAAAAACATAAACTGGACATCCAGTAACCCAATTAAATAGTGGGGTACAGACCTAAGCAGTGGGTTTTCAAAAGAGGCAACTCAAATGTCTGAGAAACAAAGAAATAATCAACATCTTTAGCCACCAGGGAAATGTAAATCAATACAACTTTGAGATTCTATCTTATACCTGTCAGAATGGCCGCAGCTCATGCTAGGAGGATATGGAGTAGCACTCATTCATTGCTGATAGAAGTACATACTTGTACAGCCACTGTGAACATCAGTGTGGTACTTCCTCAGGAAGATGGAGTTGCTCTACCTCAAGATCTAGTTATACCGCTCTTGGGCATATGCCAGGACTCTACATCCTACAGAGACACCTGCTCACCCATGTTCATTGCTGCCCTATTCATAAGACCAGAAACTGGAGATATCCTAGATATCCATGAAAGCTATTTTAAAAAATTATGAAAATTTCAGGTAAATAGATGAAACTAGAAAAACAAGTCTTGAGTAAGGTAATCCAGACCCAATAGAGACAAATACTGTATGTTTTACCTTATATGTGGATGTTAGTTAGCGCTTATGCCTTCAAAAGGCATGCTGCAATCCATATGACCACTAAAGTTAGGTACAGAGTTAGGGACTGAGCGGGGTAGGATCTCCCAAAGAGTGAGAAATAGAATATATAGTTATGGAAAGATGGGGGAGACTAGCATGGGAGGGTATGAGATAAAATGCATACACAAATACCATTGCTTCTTTTGTATTGGTCATCTACTGCTGAGCATGGGCCCTACCCTTAAGTGTGGTTCATATATCCAGTATGTTATGATGTTAGGGTTTCTGACTTTGCATTTTTTGTTGTTTTTTGTTTTGTTTTGTTTTCGAGACAGGGTTTCTCTCTGTAGGCCTGGCTGTCCTGGAACTCACTCTGTAGACCAGGCTGGCCTCGAACTCAGAAATCCGCCTGTCTCTGCCTCCCGAGTGCTGGGATTAAAGGCGTGCGCCACCACTGCCCGGCTGTCAAAGGTATGATTTTTAAAACAGGATGCTACACAGCACTATCCTCCAAGCCAAACAACCATCACCTTTATAAGACCAACTATGTCTGCCTGCAAAGGATCATCACAGCTTGGGTGCTGGCTGCTGACTTTCACTCACAGAAAGAGGTGGAGCAGCTCTTGTCATTGTCACTTGAGTATCCAGCCACCTTCACCCCTGTCAGTTATATGCAAGTCTTTCTAATTGCATGTGGGCTTGGGGCTTCTAGAGAAATACAAGAGTACATAGGCTGACGAAGACTGGGTGAAGGGGGCTCCATAGAAGCAGCTTTGGGGAAGCCATCTTCTGCCTCCATGCTGGCTGGAGACTTTCCAATGAGACTACTTTAGGGTCACCCATGCTCCTGTAGGCAATCCCTTGCTCGTGTTTTGTAAATAGGTCCAATAGACGCATTGGTTCTCAAGAGTGAACTTTGGTGGAATCAAACTTGGCTTTGTTGTTGGGACCTCATGAAGGGGGTACACAGTTCACACACACCCCAACAGGGAGAAAATTCTTGAATTGGGAAAGCTAAACATTAGTTTTTGTTTTTTTAACATTCTTTAAAATTTGTGTATGGATGTGGGTGTGCGAGCCATGGCACATGAATGGCAGCCAGATGTTGAGGTTTGGTCTTGTCTATTGTTAGGCTAAGTGCATACTTGGAGTCTACATGTAGATTCAAGGGACCCTGCCCCCAAGTTATTTCTGATCAGTAAATAAAGATGCCAACAGCCAATAGCTGGGCAGAAGAGACATAGGTGGGGTTTAGGTTTCCTGGGCTTTGGGGTCAGAGGAGAACCCCAAGGAGAACAAGGTGAAGGAGGAGGAAGAGAAGCTGCCATGGGTTAGGTAAGCCATAAAAACGTGGCCCTGAGGGCTGGCCAACTGGAGTTAAGGGCAGCCCAGATGAAACATAGTAAGGAATAACTTGGAGTTCTCAATAAAAAAGTAGATTCTAGCAGTATCGAGGGTAGGTATCTGCCCGGCTATTGTGCTGTTTAAGGCGTATATAAATATAAAAGTTGTGTGTATCTTTTATCTGGGAATTAAATGGTCAAAGGCAGGGTGGAACATCCCCCCCCCCCGGTCGGGATTAAATAATTTCTACAACAGTTAGAGGACAACCTATAGGAGTCAGTTCGCACTTGTCACAGTATGGACCACATGGACTGCACTTGGACAGGCTTGGCCGCAAGCACCTTTCCCATTTCTCTAGCCCCAGGACTTCCATTTAACCGTGAACAAACATCAAAGCCAAACCGAAAGCATTCTATAAAATAACTGGCCGATTTTTAAAACAGTCATATGTCCCAGATTAAAGATGACTAAGTAAACATGAAAACTAAATAGGACATGTGCTCCTGGACTGGACCCCAATATAATAGAAGGACATTAGGACAACCAACAAAGCTGAAGGGTAGTTTGTACCTCTGCTTACAAGCAAGACATCAGCAGCGGCACCGTGGGGAGCCAGACCTGGAACTCACTGCTGTTAGTTTGTTTATATTTTTTAAGCACCCACCTATTGCCAGTTCCCACAAACCTGGGGTGTAGCCACCTACATTACACACATTAAAAACTGATTTTGAGACTCTGCGATTTGCTCCAAATTGGTCGGCTAGTAAGTGACGCCAGAAATTACATGTGTGACTGCAATACATGCATCATGGTACTGCTAATGGCCCAATCGAATTATGGTTCTCAAAAGACACCAACACAGGTCCAAACATTCTGTCACAAACAGGCTAGAAAAGAAAAAAAAAAAGACACTTAGCAACTGTACGGCTAGAGAAGGCCTATTGCCAGGACATAGGCATTTGGCAGTGGGAACTGCTGGGGTTTTGTTTTGTTCCTGGGTTTTTGACAGAGGTACTTGCTATGGAACCCTGCTGGATTCAAACTTGCGATTCTCCTGCTATAGCTCCCTGAGCATTGGGTGTAGGTGAGAGGAAAAAAACAGGAAACAGCCACCCAGGCTGGTCAGCATCTTAACAGGATAGCAATGTTACCACATGTCTCCTGTAACTTCCTTCCCCTTCTTTTTTTTTTTTTTTTCGTGGTTTTTCAAGACAGGGTTTCTCTGTGTAGCCCTGGCTGTCCTGGAACTCACTCTGTAGACCAGGCTGGCCTCGAACTCAGAAATCCGCCTGCCTCTGCCTCCCGAGTGCTGGGATTAAAGGCGTGTGCCACCACTGCCCGGCTTCCTTCCCCTCCTTCATCATACCATCCCTTTTAGCCTTGCTGTCCAGTACTTTAAAATACCCAGTCAGAATGTCGGTTATCCTATATGGGAGACAAAGAAGCTAACATTATATAAAAGCTCTACTGCACTGTATCGGGCTGTCTTTGAGGGGAGAACCCTCCGGAGCCTGGGCTAACATATAATAAACTGTTTTCTGCAGAAGAGCCTTTTGCCTGTACCACTACCACTAGGCGTAGCCCATGAAATTGTTCCTTTAATAACCCATCAGAAAGTTTATAGACTGGAGACAAAGCTCAATTGATGAAGTGCTTGCCTAGCATGTTGGACCCTCGCACAATAATAGTGGGAGACTTTAACACCCCACTCTCACCAATGGACAGGTCATGGGAACGGAAACTAATCAGAGACACAGTGAAACTAACAGATGCTATAAACCAAGTGGATTTAACAGATATTTACAGAACATTTCATCCTAAAGCAAAAGAATATACCTTCTTCTCAGCACCTCATGGTACCTTCTCCAAAATTGATCATATAATTGGTCACAAAACAAACCTCAACAGATATAAGACGATAGAAATAATCCCATGCCTCCTATCAGATCACTACAGAATAAGGCTGGTCTTCAATGGCAACAACAACAACAGAAAGCCCACATACACATGGAAGCTGAACAATGCTCTGCTCAATGATAACATGATCAAGGAAGAAATAAAGAAAGAAATTAAAGACTTCCTAGAATTTAATGAAAATGAAAGTACAACATACCCAAATCTATGGGACACAATGAAAGCAGTGTTAAGAGGAAAACTCATAGCTCTGAATGCGTCCAAATAAAAACTGGAGAGAGCATACACTAGCAACTTAATAGCACACCTGAAAGCTCTAGAACAAAAAGAAGCTAATACAC
>JADRCH010007552.1:471096-515483 GCA_019843965.1 Rhynchomys soricoides
TAGAAAGAAATTAAAGACTTCCTAGAATTTAATGAAAATGAAAGTACAACATACCCAAATCTATGGGACACAATGAAAGCAGTGTTAAGAGGAAAACTCATAGCTCTGAATGCGTCCAAATAAAAACTGGAGAGAGCATACACTAGCAACTTAATAGCACACCTGAAAGCTCTAGAACAAAAAGAAGCTAATACACCCAAGAGGAGTAGACGACAGGAAATAATCAAACTCAGGTCCTAAATTAATCTAATAGAAACAAAAAGAATTATGCAGAGACTCAACAAAACCAAAAGCTGGTTCTTTGAGAAAATCAACAAGAAAAGTAAACCCCTAGTCAAACTAACCAGAGGGCACAGAGACAGCATCTGAATTAACAAAGTCAGGAATGAAAAGGGAGATATAACAACAGATTCTGAGGAAATTCAAAAATCATCAGATCCTACTACAAAAGCCTATACTCAACAAAATTGGAAAATCTAGATGAAATGGATGATTTTCTAGACAGATACCACATAATAAAGTTAAATCAAGAGCAGGTAAACTAAACAGGCCCATATATCCTAAGGAAATAGAAGAAGTAATTAAAAACCTCCCAACCGAGCGGGGCAGTGGTGGCGCATGCTTTTAATCCCAGCACTCGGGAGGCAGAGACAGGCGGATTTCTGAGTTCGAGGCCAGCCTGGTCTACAGAGTGAGTTCCAGGACAGCCAGGGCTATACAGAGAAACCCTGTTTCGAAAAAACCAAAAAAACAAAAAACAAAACAAAACAAAAAACCTCCCAACCAAAAAAAGCCCAGGGCCAAGTAGCTTTAGTGCGGAATGCTACCAGACCTTCAAAGAAGAGCTAATTCCAACACTCCTCAATCTATTACACAAAACAGAAAGAGAAGGAACACTAAGTCATTCTATGAAGCCACAATTACTCTGATACCTAAACCACACAAAGATCCAACAAAGAAAGAGAGCTTCAGATCAATTTCACTTATGAATATTGATCCAAAAAAACTCAATAAAGTTCTAGCAAACCGAACAAATCCAAGAACACATCAAAACCATCATTCACCACGGATCAAGTAGGCTTCATCCTAGGGATGCAAGGTAGGTTCAATATATGAGAATCTATTAGTGTAATCGACTATATAAAGAAACTCAAAGAAAAAATCACATGATCATCTCATTAAATGCTGAAAAAGCACTTGACAAAATACAACACCCCTTCATGTTAAAAGTATTGGAGAGATCAAGAATTCAGGGACCATACTGAGACATAGTAAAAGTAATATACGGCAAACCAACAGCCAATATAAAATTAAATGGAGAGATACTTCAAGCAATCCCACTAAAATCAGACACAAGGCAAGACTGCCCTCTCTCCCCCTCTATTCAATATAGTACTCAAAGTTCTAGCTAGAGCAATCAGACAACAAAAGGAGGTCAGGGGGATACAAATTGGCAAAGAAGTTACGATATCACTATTTGCAGATGATATGATAGTATACAAGCAACCCCCCCAAATTCTACCAGAGAACAACCTCAGCAGAGTGGCTGGATATAATAAAATTAACTCAAGCAAATCAGTAGTCTTCCAATACTCGAAGGATAAGCAGGCTGAGAAAGAAATTAGGGAAATAACACCCTTCACAATTGTCACAAACAATATAAAATATCTTGGTGTGACTCTAACCAAACAAGTGAAAGATCTGTATGACAAGAACTTCAAGTCTCTGAAGAAAGAAATCGAAGAGGACCTCAGAAGATGGAGAGTTCTCCCATGCTCATGGATTGGTGGGATTAACATAGTTAAAATGGCCATCCTGCCAAAAGCAATCTACAGATTCAATGCTATCCCCATCAAAATTCCAACTCAATTCTTCAAAGACATGGAAAGAGCAATTCTCAATTTCATATGGAATAACAAAAAACCCAGGATAGCAAAAACTATTCTCAACAATAAAAGGACTTCTGGGGGAATCAGCCTCCCTGACCTCAAGCTGTACTACAGAGCAGTAGTGATAAAAACTGCATGGTATTGGTACAGTGACAGACACGTTAAATAGAATTGAAGACCCAGATCTCCCCTTTGGAACCTCCCCATTCCCAAAGGGGAGATCTGGAAAGGGGGAAACATTTGAAATGTAAATAAAGTATAAAAAAAATAATAAAAAAAAAGAATAAACATACTTATCCACTGGGAGCATAGCAGGTAGCAGGCACTGACTGCTCCGGACCACTTTATTAAAAAATAAAATTAGCAGCACTACCAAAAAAAAAAAAAGAGAGAGAGAGAAGAAAAGAAAAAGAAAAGAAAGAATTGAAGACGCAGAAATAAACACACACTTAAGGACATTTGATCTTTCACAAATAAGCCAAAAAAAAAAAGGAAAAAAGAAAGCATCTTCAATAAATAGTGCTGGTCTAACTGGCTGTCTGTATGTAGAAAAATGAAAATAGACCCATATTTGTCACCTTGTACAACGTTCAAATCCAAGTGGATCAAAGACCTCAACATATAAAACCAGATACACTAAATCTAATAGAAGAGAAAGTGGGAAAGAGCCTTGAACTCATTGGCACAGGGGGAAAATTCCTAAACAGAACCCCAATGGCTCACACTCTAAGCTCAAGAATTGATAAATGGGACCTCATGAAACTGAAAAGCTTCTGTAAGGCAAAGGACATAGTCAATAGGACAAATCGGCAACCTACAGACTGGGAAAAAAATCTTCACTAACCCCACATCCGATAGAGGGCTAATATCCAAAATATATAAAGAATTCAAGAAACTAACCTCCAAAAAAACCCCAAACAACCCAATCAAAAAATGGGGTACAGAGCTAAACAGAAAATTCACAACAGAGGAATCTTGAATGGCCAAGAAGCACTTAAAGAAACAAAGTCCTTAGTCATTAGGGAAATGCAAATCAAAACAACCCTGAGATTCTACCTTACACCAGTCAGAATGGCTAAGATCAAAAACTAAGGTGACAGCAGATGCTGGCAAGGATGTGGAGAAAGAGGAACACTCCTCCATTGCTGGTGGGAATACAAGCTGGTACAACCACTCTGGAAATCAATCTGGTGGTTTCTTAGAAAATTGGAAATAGATCTACCTAAAGACCCAGCCATACCACTCTTGGGCATATACCCAAAAGATGCCCCACCATACCAAAGGGGCACATGCTCCACTATGTTCATAGCAGCCTTATATGTGATAGCCAGAAGCTGTAAACAACCTCAATGTCCCACAAGGGAAGACTGGATACAGATAATGTGGTTCATTTATACAATGCAATACTAAGAATGAGAACATCATGAGTTTTGCAGGCAAATGGATAGAACTAGAAAATATCATCCTGAGTAAGGTAACTCAGACCCAAAAGGACATGCATGGTATGTACTCACTAATACATGGATATTAGCCAAAAAAAGAGTACAGAATACCTAGGATACAATCAACAGAACTCAAGGTTACCAAGCCAAAGGGCCCAAGTGAGGATACCTCAATCCCACT
Organism: Rhynchomys soricoides; assembly: GCA_019843965.1. Lineage (NCBI taxonomy): Eukaryota > Metazoa > Chordata > Mammalia > Rodentia > Muridae > Rhynchomys > Rhynchomys soricoides. The sequence goes on from JADRCH010007552.1 coordinate 474,609, forward strand.
TGGGAGGGAGAAGACACAGGAATCACAGGAGACAGGAGACAGAGGAAGGGACCTGTGTGGGAGAGGGGAGGGAAAAGGGGATCAAGATCAGGTATGGGGGGGGGGACAGGAGAGAAGCCCTAAGGGCCAGCAGAATGAATGGAAATAAGCAATCTCGGGAGGTGGGGGGACCCTCTAGAATGTACTAGAGACCTGGGAGGTGAGAGACTCTCAGGACCCAAAGGGAGAACCTTAGATGAAATGCCCTACAATGGGGAGAGGGTACTTGTAGAGCCTACCTCCAGTAGAAAGACATCAAGTGAGGGATGGGGTTGCCATCCCACAGTCAAAAACTCTGACCCAGAATTGTTCCTGTCTAAAAGAACTGCAGGGACAAAAATGGTGAAGAGACTGAAGGAAAGGTCCTCAACTGGGATCCATCTCAAGGGGAGGCTTCAAGGCCTGGCACTATTATACTGATGCTATGGTGTGCTTACAGACAGGAGCCTAGCATGGCTTTCCTCTGAGAGGCCCAACATGCAGCTGACTGAGACAGATGCAGATACTGACACCCAACCCACGGACTGAAGTTGGGGATCCCTTTTGGGGACAAGCATTCTCAACTTAAACCTCTGAAATCTATTAGACACTGAACCACCAACCAGTCAGCATACACTAGCTAGTATGAGGCCTCAACACATACATATACAACAGAGGACTGCCTGGTCTGGCCTCAGTGAGAGAAGATATGTCTAACACTGTGAGGCCCCAGGGAGTGGGGAGGCCTGGTGGAGGTGGGGTGTGGGAGTGTTGGGGACATCCTCTAGAAGACAGGGGGGGAGGAGGAATGGGATGAGGAACTGTGGGGGGGTGGATAGGAAGGGGGGTAATGACTGGACTGTAAAAAAAAAAAAAAAAGTAATAAAAAAATGCCAGCACTTGGGAGCTAGAGGTAGGAACATCCATGAGTTCAAGGTTAGCCTCTGCTACATATAGCGAGTTTCAAGCCAGCTTGAATGAAGTACATGAGACTGTCTCAAAACAAAAAGGCTCATGAACTGGCTATAGTGGTAGCAGTCACCTGTAATCCCAGTACTCAGGAGGCTAAGGCAGGAGGATCACTCTGGATCACATAATCTAGCAGACGTTACATAATGAGACTGTGTCTCAGAAAAGCAGTTTATGGCTTCTGGTCCATTGAGGGGGGTGTGAAAGAAAAAGACATGGCCAGCGAAAATAAAAATTGATTTTGTTAGCCCTTGGGGGTGGGCCAACAATACTGACCACACATAGAAGCTCAAACATTTTATAAAGGTGGGTACTTCGTCAACAGTAGAAGTGACCCAACAGTTCACCATGAATCTGCCAATGGCTCACACAGTCTCCACACTGTGACTTATGTTCCTGAACAAATTAGACTTCATTTCGGAGCAAATCGACAGCAACAGGTCTAATCTTGGCAGACCATTTATTTTAATGAATTGCTTTCTGCCTAATGTAGACAGAGGGATGCCGGTGCCATTTACCCTGTAAGGATTGGTGCTGTCATGGAGCTCACTTTTCTCTCCCTAGAACTTGGTTTCCTCAGTTTTCAATTCCAAAGACATTGGTTTACTTTGTGTTTAATCCTTACAGTCCAACTTCCATGACAAGTTCATTTCAGATACTTCTGGGGGAAAATGGATTCTGAGAACCTTGCTGCTGTCCACGGATCTGGTCAGGTAGCCAGGAGTCAGAATGGGAACGGTTTTGGGGCTAGGCAGCTGAATGACTCCCATCCCCAAAAACTTGGTAACGGATAAGCAAGTAGGACACTTGTGTGGTTTTAGGACAGTATCCACTTTCTCTCCAGGAAACCATCACCTTCACTCTGGCTTAACTTTAATAAGAGGCAAAAAGAAAAAGATTTCCTTCACTGAGTGGAACTTTAACATCTGTCAAAAACAAACTATTGCCCCCTTTCAAAGCCGCCATGCTCAGTGTTGTCTAGAAATGGCTGATAGGTGTTTCTGAAGAGGTAGGACTCGGGTACAAGTAAACTAAGGATCGTTTCTGGTGGGGGTGGTGTGCCACATAATACAGGCAGGAAATGAAAATTTGAAATAAAATTGTAACCATAATTCCTCACCTTAGAAAGCCCTTTATTTTCTAAGCAAGTGTTTGTTCATCCTTTAAAAGGCTACAGGAACATTTAAACCTTTCCTACATGGGCAAGTATAAATTTATCATGTATACTGCACAAGTAACGTAACGGAAATGTCAATGAAAATACCTTCCTTATATTGGTACAGCGTCTCAGGAGGCAATGAGAACAAGCAAATGCAGACAACAGTAGGAATTCACCCACGGTATAATAAAACAGCCAGTCCTGGTGAAATAACACCCTGTTTAATTAGGTTTTTATAATATAAGTTCAGAATTGCAGTGACACAGATTTTGAATCATTAACTTTATTTGTCACTCTATATAGATATTGGTCCATTTCCACATGAACAGTAGCAATCATCCACTTCCACTTAATAGTCTACAGATTGAAGCCGTACCACACACAAACCGGAGTAACTTCACAGGGGGAAAGTTAAAGAAATAAAAATATTTTATATTCATGCTTCAAGATATCCCCACAGATTTGTTTTTATATATCTAATTACAAGCATTTATATTCCACAAAGCTAGGCTCTTCTGAAATCAACATAATATTTTTAATATTTTTAATATCTCTACTAAACCACATAGATCACCAAACTTGCAAAAGAGATTAAAAACAGCTAGCTTGCCAGTCATATACACTTCCAGAACTAAGCGATTGTATAAGCATATCCAGTATTTTTGGGCTGCTCATAGTTAACGTATTTCCTCCCGTCTCAGAGATATTTACATCAGATCAAGACATTTACAAATGGCTCATAGTGAATAACAGCTGACCTAGGTAGCCTGTGCAATTTGAAAGCTTCTCTAAGAAACCCAGTGCATTCTCCAACATGAATAACACAACTATTCTAAGTGGTTTACATTTCTTTCAGTGCATATTTCCACATGTATTAAATGGAATGAAATTATATTATTAAATGGCTATGTCAACAATATCTGAGCATATTATGGAATCTATATCACAATTCAACTTGTCAACACTATAAATCACTCTAAAGAAATAATAGGCACACAAAATAGAGGACGAAATCTATGTTTTCTTTTTAATAAATTTAAGGTATACTGTCCGTCTACTTTAAACAACACTAAAAGATATACTTTAACAAAACAGCTAATTACCAAACCTGTTGTCTAAGTCTAGCATAAGGAATTCAATCCATTCGAATCTTCTGGTTTGTCATCCTATAAATGATGCTATCATATCCAGGATCCATATTCCAAATGTTGTAAGAGGTGATTATCACAGCCAAGGTCAAGCCAATCATAATCCACAGTACCAAGTTGAAAACCACTGAATACTCCAAATTATACTTATATGCAAGGTTATAGGGACTTTGAGTGTTCTACAAATGAAGAAAGGAAAAAAATATCAATAGGAAAGAACTTTAAGATTAAAACATCATTCTGATTAAACGTCTATGATTTGTTACCTAACAGACACTTAGGACTTCTTAAGTGGAGTAATAGCTGCCTATCTACCTATGGAGGAGCTGGGAACAGGCAGCTTCCTGGAGAAGACACTCGTACTGGTACTAAAACAAGAAAGTTCACCTTGGTGAGAATTTTCTGTGGTAACCAATGCAACTGAAGGTTTGCAGATCCTGTGATCCATAAGCCTAGCCCCGAACAAAACCGTCTCTATGTGAAGCAAGAGACATGCACAAGAATATCTTTAACACAATGGACAACTGGGGCCTGTTCAGACAGCAGGGTACAGAGGAGGAGGATGACTCAGCACCACTCATATTTGTTTGTTTGGGTTTTTTGAGACAGGGTTTCTCTGTGTAGCCTTGGCTATGCTGGAACTCACTCTGTAGACCAGGCTGTAGATCAGGCCTGCCTTTGCCTCCCAAGTGGTGGAATTAAAGATGTGCACCACCACTGCCCGGCTTCCAGTGATATTTTTAAGAACACTGAGCAAAGAACATCTAAGCATGCATGCAGTGTGGTTCCATTTGTACAGAATTGAAACCTGGGAAAATGGAACACTGTTTAAGACTTATAGGCCCAGCATGGTAGTGGACATCTTTAATCCAAGCACTCAGGAGGCAGAGGCAGGAGGATTTTTGTGAGTTTGAGGCCAGCCTGGTCTACAATAGTGAGTTCCAGGACAGCCAGGACTACACAGAGAGGCCACAGACAGGCCCTGTTTTTTTGTTCTGTGTGTGTATGTGAGTGTGTGTGTGTGTCTGTGAGAGTGAGAGAGAGGAAGAAAGAATATATAAATACATATACAGTCCAATTATAAAGGAAGAAAATGCTTCCCAGGGGACAGCGGGTAAGGGGGTGGCTCAGTGCTAGAGGCTTGCCTATAATGCCTGAATGCCTGGTTTCATCTTCAGCTTTTTTAAAAAATGGTCAAACACAAGAGAAAAATTCCCCTCTATACAAGAGAGGGCAGAGGGATAAGGTAAGGGGATCTGCCAAGAACAAGCATTCTCTCTTGATACAGTATTATTATTATTATTATTATTATTATTATTATTATTATTATTATTATTATTATTTTGAGACAGGGTTTCTCTGTGTAGCCCTGGCTGTCCTGGAACTCACTCTGTAGACCAGGCTGGTCTCAAACTCAGAAAGCCACCTGTCTCTGCCTCCCAAGTGCTGGGATTAAAGGCATGTGCCACCAATGCGCGGTTACATTCTTTTTTTTTTTTTTTGGTTTTTTGAGACAGTGTTTCACTGTGTAGCCCTGGCTGTCCTGAAACTCACTCTGTAGACCAGGCTGGCCTCGAACTCAGAAATCCATCTGTCTCTGCCTCCCAAGTGCTGGGATTAAAGGCGTGCGCCACCACTGCCCGGCCTCGATACAGTATTATATTTACCTTCAATTACATTAAAGATTAGCTACGGAGAGTGGAAAATGTGACGTTGCAGCTGTCTTTTCCATGGTGAAGTGGTATACCTGTCAGGCCTGGGGCAGAGATCAATTCCCTGTGTACACTGTCTGAAAAGCTAAATTTATTCTTGAGAAAGACATCATCTGGGACATGTCTGTCATTCACTCTGGCTAGAAAATGTCAAAAGTAGGACGATGGCGGGAGAGGAGGCTGGAACTAGGGAAACTATGGAGAATCTGGCCTTGAACCGATATGCAGGGAAACATAATTTCAGGCAGAAAGCAAGGGGTACAATCAGATTTGCCTTATAAACAAAGATAACATAGCCTGGCGTGCTGGTGGTGGCAGTGGCTGCAGGAGTATAAACAGCAGCAGCAGCAGCAGCAACAACAACAGTGGGTGGTGGTGCACACCTTTTAATTCCAGCACTCAGGAGGTAGAGGCAGGCCAATCAGGGCAGCCTAGTCTACACAGGGAATTCCAGGATAGCCACGGCTACATAGTGAGAACCTGTCTCAAAACAAAGGCAAAGCTAACTGATGACAGTGTAGAAGATGATATGGAAAGGGCCAGCTGGAATGTAGAGGGACAAGGTGGGAGACAAGGGGTATCTGGCAGTGTTCCTCCTGCATACCAGCACCCAGCATTCTGTGCATATCAGGCAGGAAGGTCTTTAAGTTGCTGCTGCTGTGTTAATTTTCCTGTGGTAAGGAACAAATGTAGAGAAATCTAGAGCTTGTGGACACTTGGCAAGTGTTCCACATATCCAGTCATTTTTTTACTTTTTGCTTTATTGAGATGGTTGACTTGGTATACAGCCCTGGCTAGCTTGCATTTAACAATCGTCCTGCCTCCACCTCCAGAATTCTGGGATTATAGATGTATGCCAAACTCTCATCACAGCTTAAAGTAACATAAGAGACTGATTTCTACTGGAAGAAAGAAGAGTCGGCAATGGGCCCACAGACATGTGCACCATGAGCTGTGACACAAAGGACTCCATACTGTTAAGCCTCTTTCTTGGGTTTATGAACATTTGCTGAATCGGTTCCATTTCATGTGCATTTTGAGTGTTATATGCATTGCACACGATTGTTCAATCTTCACTACAATCTAATCTGAGGCCAGCACGTACTCAGAAGAAACCTCACATGGGACCTCTTACCCTTCATGAACTAGGACACACTAGTACACAGCTAAGGGTACTGTGAACACATGGAGTGATGGCGCTGATGGTAGGTGCCCAATCCCACTGAAATGATATTCCAAGGAATGTTTCGACACAAATGCATACAATCTTGCTAATCAATTCTAAGGCTCATCTGCTATGTCCGTATGTTATTTGATGTTCTGGGGGTCTAATTTTGATGTTCCTTGGTCAATTACCAAGGACTAGCAGAGGTTTTACATTTGCTTCAGCTAGGTAGCAGAGAGCTGCCATTGGTCTGGGAGCAGGTTTTATATTAACTTCTCAATTGGAGGCTTCCTAGGCAATATAAACTTAACCCTCAAATCCATATAAAGAAAGCCCCAGGAAATAAGCCCTGCTCCCAGCACATAGGCAGGCCACTAAGTGTCTTTCTGTTTCCTTTTGCTGGTAGACGATTTGTGAGTTTGAATGTGCTTGGCCCATAGGGAGTGGTACTGTTCGGAGGTGTGGCCTTGTAGGAGGAAAGGTGTCACCAAAGGGTAGGCTTTGAAGCTCTGCCCAGTGCAGAGGAGTCACTTTTCTCCTGACTGCAGTCAGCTCAAGATGCAGAACTCTCAGCTCCTCCTGCACCATGCCTGCCTACATGCTGCCATGGTCCCATTTGGATGATAATGGACTGAACCTCTGAACCTGTAAGGGAGCTCCAAGTAAATGTTGTCCTTTATAAGAGTTGCCTTGGTCATGATGTCTGTTCACAGCAGTAAAAACCCTAACTAAGATAGAAGTTGGTACCAAGGACTAGGGTATTGCTGTGATAGGCCTGACCATGTTTTTGTTTGGAAGAATGTGGATTTTGGAACTTTGGATTTGGAAAGCAGTGGAATGCTTTAAGTGGGGCTTAGTGGGCCATCCTAGTAGGAATACGGAAGACTTTGTTGGTGAAGGTGACTTGAACTGTGGAAGCCTGGCTTTAGCAGTTTCAGAGGAGAAGAATTTTAATCTGTGGCCAAGGGACTGTTCTTGTGATATTTTGGTGAAGACTGTGGCTGCTTTTTGCCCTTGTCTGAGGAGTCTAACTGAGGCTAAGGTAAAGAGATTTATAGTAATTACATTGACAAAGGAAGTCTCAAAAAAGCCCAGCAGAGGCTTTGTTGTCTGGGTAAGTCTCATGAAGAGCACTTTGAACAAGCAGAGCAAGCTTAGAAAGGAAACATAAAATTTATGGTTCAAGTAATAATGGGGGACCAGGAAGTGAAATGGAGCTGAATCCTTTGTTCAAGGAGATAAACAGATTGAGGGAGTGGTGACTTTGTGGCAAGATCCCACCCAGCTAAGCTTAGGTCCAAGCATGGTAGTATAAGCCTTTAATCTCAGGAGATAGAGGCAAGCAGATCTCTGAGTTCAAGGCCACCCTGGTACAAAGCAAGTTCCAGGACAGCCAAGCTTAGGCAGTGAGGGAGTTGGAAAGCAGAAAGCTGGTGACAGAATAAGGAGGGGGCATGTTCTAGTCCCAGCAAGCAGCAGAACGCAGCAGCTTCGGCCATGTAGCTCTGGCTTTAGAATCAAGAACAGAAGGGACTACTGGGACAACGGATGTTTGTCTTAGTTAGGGTTTTACTGCTCTGAAGAGATACCATGACCAAGGCAACTCTTACAAGGACAACATTTAATTGGGGCTGGCTTACAGGTTCAGAGGTTCAGTCCATTATCATCAAGGTGGGAACATGGCAGCATCCAGGCAGGCATGGTGCAGGAGGAGCTGAGAGTTCTACATCTTCATCTGAAGGCTGCTAGCAGAATACTGACTTCCAGACAGCTAGGAGGAGGGTCTTAAAGCCCACCCCTACAGTGACACACCTACTCCAACAGGGCCACACCTCCTAATAGTGCCACTCCCTGGGCTGAACATATACAAACAATCATGTTGGTTAGCTGGGGCTAAGAAATTAGTGGTGATTAACAAGAGACCAGCATCTCTGAGGTAGAATCTTCTGGGAAGTGTTTTCTGAGAGCAGAAAGAAGCTGTGTTCCAGAGATAGCCAAGGTTGTACCTTGTGCTACAGCTGGACTTGGTAATGTGCAAGAGTCACCCAGGTGGTACTGGTTTTGAAGGCATGAAGGAGTCATGAAGAGCAGCTAAGACTCAGCACTGTGAGAGGCCATGGAAGGCCATTGGTGAAGGTACAGCCTCAGTTGCAGTTGATGGCCCAGGACTGAAAAGGTCATGCAAAGGAGTTGAAGCCTGGCACCTTGAAGAGAGCCTATGAAAGGCTATTGGTGAAGCCTAGTTGCAATGAAAGTCCCAAGTGTATTGGAGATGTCACTATTATGGGATGATCACCAAGAACATCAGCATCTGTGGAGTGGAGTCAACCAGAGCCTACAGTGCTACAGAAGGCAGAGCTGGAGAGGTGACCCAACCCCTTTGGAGGAGCCCAGAAGATCACATTTGGATCCCAGACATTGGAACAAGAAGCTGTGAAAATAAAGTTGCTGTTGAGGCCTCAAGATAGCTGAGATTCCAGTGTCATGGGATATGTGCCGAGGAAAGCTGCTAACAGGGAGTGGAACCAGCCCAGGAGAAGGAAGTTTGTTGCAGTCAACAAAGAAGAAAAAGGAGTTAGAGATTTGAAGACTGCTTTGACATCAAACATGGAGATGCAGAGTTTGGAGTTTGCCCAGCTGGTTTCCTGTCTTGCTTGGGGAACACAGTTAAGTAATTGGATGAATCCCAGAAAAGACTTTGAACTTTTAACATTGTTGAGACTGCTATAGACTATGGGGACTTTGGAAGTTGGACTAAATGTACTTTTTTATTATGCTATGGCTAGGCATGGCTCCCATAGACATGTGTTTGGACAAGCTTATAGGGGCCAGGGAGTGGAATGTAGTGGTTTGGATATGCTTGGCCCAGGGAGAGGCACTATTTGGAGGAAGTGTGTCACTATGGGGGTGAGCAATGAGACCCTCCTCCTCACCACATGGGAGCCAGTCTTCTCCTGTTTGCCTTTGGATGAAGACAGAACTCTCAGCTCCTCTAGCCTCACGTCTGCCTAGACCTACCACGCTCCCACCTTGATGATAATGGACTGAACCTCTGAACCTGTAAGCCAGCCCCAAGTAATTGTTGTCCTTTATAAGAGTTGCCTTGGTCATGGTATCTGTTCACAGCAGTAAAAACCCTAAGACAATCTTCCTGCCTCAGCTTTCTGAGTGTTTGAATTCTAGGTATGAGCCATCATTCCTCACTGAAATGCAGTCATAAGCAGATACCGTTCTATCTCAGTTGGATCTGGAAGACAACAATCTCCAGCCAGTCATCTCTAGAATGTCTTAAATCGGCCCTGGCTATATTTACCTTCTTTACTCCCAACTCTCTTGATGATCCTTAAGACTCAACATGAAGGACCCTGTAAATGGGCCCAAAGGGACCAGAATACAAACTACTGTGTATCTGATGGCAGCAGGTGGTGTGGCCAACCATAAGTAGCTTTTGTTTTTCTTAGACAAAGTCTCATGTAGCCCAGCCCAAGTTAGATAACCTATCCTGTAGGTGAGGATGCCTTGAAGTCCTTGATCTTCCTGCTTCAGCCTCCCAAACACTGGGATTACAGGTGTGAACTGGCAGGCCAGTCTAGTAACAGCTGCAGCACTTTGCCATCATGGTCAAGTGTGCTGAGCCTTTGTGTGTGTGAGACCATGTACTCTGACACACATTTTATCATGGGCAGCAAGCTTCTCTCTGACCCTCTATGTCAGTGGGTCTCAACCTTCCTAATGCTGCAACCCTTTCATAGTGTCCCTTGTGTTGTGGGGGCACTGTAATTTTGCTCCTGTTATGAAGTTTAATGCAGATACCTGTGTTTTTCCATGGTCTTAGACACCCCCCCCACCCCCGGAAGGGTCATTCAACCACCAAATGGATTATGACCCACAGGTTGAGAACCACTGGCTGCTCTTTGTGCTTTCAGTCAAAGCAAGATCAATACTGAAATACTGATAAACTAAATTAAAATTATAAAGAGGGTCCCAGAAACTGAGGGACTGGGTCACAAATGTAACGTGTTTCTAGAAAAGCGGAATCCAGAGGCTGAGAGAGACACACCACTCCCTCTCATTAACTTCTGATGGTTCTTTAAAATTAACTGTCTTAAGCAGCACTGAAAGGTTTACTTTTCCTCCCAGCTGAACATTTTCTGGGTTTTTCTTCTGTCAGTGATCATTGAGACAGGGTCTCATATAGGTCAGGCTAAACCTCAAGGTCGTGACCTTCAATTCCTGGGCCTCCTGTCTTTACCTCCCAAATGCTAGGATTATAAGACTACACCATCACCCTGGGCTTCAAGATTTCTAATTTCTTAATTACATTTTATTTATTTTGTGTGTATATGTATGTACATGTGTGGGTCTGGAGGTCAGAGGACAACTTTCAAGAGTCCCTTTGCCTCCTTCCACCATGTAGGTCCTGATGCTATGGCAAGCATCTTTACTCACTGAGCCATTTTGCTAGCAGCCCAGGCTTTTACTCTTTAAAGTAAGCAAATTTCATGCTTTAAAGTAGGAATCTAAAAACTTACGCACCTCTTGTTTTGTCTCAAGGATGGTCCTTGACTTCCTCACAAGGGATGTGTCGAATGATTTGACAGTTACTAACTCTACCACTGCATTCCCACCATAGAGACTGTACATGTCATCTGCAAACTGAAAGTTAGTTATTAACATTACAGCCAATGGCAAAATACATACATTTTGTTTATATTCGTATCTTTAGTTAACAAACATTTTATAAAACTGTCCCTTGGTATTCACAGGGAACTGGTTCTAGAACTTTCTACAGATTCTGAACTATATACTCTTACATGAGATGGCATGGTATTTGCATAGAACCTCTGCACAGCATCCTGTATATCCTAAATCATCTCTAGAATATATTAATTAACATTATTGGAGTGCTATGTGGATAGTCGTTATACTATATTGATTAGGGACTAAAGACAAGAATAATGTATATAGATGTCATATACACGGTATTGTTTCAAAAATATATACATTGTGGAACAGATAACTTAGCAAATTAATACATACACTACCTTACATACTAATCATTTTTGTGTCTGGACAAATACATATTTGTTAAAATTATTTGTGGCTTTACAAATAATTACATATTATGCAATATTAATACATATTAGTACACATATGTTTAAGCTTTAATATATAGTATCTTAGATAGGAAAAAGCCTTACAAGTTTGCTTATGTTAAAATATTCAGTAAGAGTTTTAAGCCTTAATATACATTCAAACATGTAAATAAAATTAGGGACTGAACTTGATGGCATATAAAGTTGGGGTGGAAAGCAGAAAGGAGAAATGAAGAAATCTGTCCAAGTGCTCTTTGTTAATCATGGACCTCAATTTGTTTATCAATGAAGCCTCAGTGAAGAGCTGTAATTTTTGACTTATTAGTAAACTTCCATTTCTTTCACATCAACTGTGTGAAGGCTACTCTGCTAGTGTGCTTAATGAGAATTTCAGATGGGGTGATGAAAACACTCGACAGTGGAGATGGTTTTGCACAAAGTATAAATATACGGAACACCACTGAGGCAGACTTAAAAATGGCTCAAGTGAGCTGGGCAGTGGTGGCGCACGCCTTTAATCCCAGCACTCGGGAGGCAGAGGATTTCTGAGTTCAAGGCCAGCCTGGTCTACAGCGTGAGTTCCAGGACAGCCAGGGCTACACAGAGAAACTCTGTCTTGAAAAACCAAAAAACCAAAAAAAAACCCAAAAAACAAAAACAAAAACCGGCTCAAATGGCATGCTTTAGGTTATACATATTGTCAGAATCTTACAGACGCACAGTGCTGCCACTACTAGCATTGGAAAAAGATTCCAAATACATACTTTTTTAAAATTGAGGGTTGGTTGATGTTGGTCTTTTGAGACAGGATGTTACCATGTAGCCCAGATAGGTCTCAAACTTGTAATCCTCCTGCCTTCACCTCTAAGTGCTGGGATTACAGACATATGCCGCCATATCTCCTCAAATCTACCTCTGGCCCTACACCATTCTTTACTTGTTATGGTGGTGTTACTAGGAACTGAACTTGGGGCCTCACACATGCTAGGTAAGCACTCTGACACTGACCTATATCCCCAACCCTACCCCTACATTATTCTTAGACATAAGAATTAGAGAACCGTCAAAGAATAAAATCATCTTTCAGTTAGACTGAGCTGGCTCAGTGGTAGAGTGACTGCTTGACTAGCCTGTGAGACCCAGAGGAAAAAAGAAAAGGCTTCAACCAATGGCATTCCTCAAAAGATTTCTCCATCAACAGACTAAAATGGTCACATGCCACCCTCTCACCAGCAGCACTGCTATCTACCTTTTGGAGAGCATCAACAAGGATCCTAGAAGCATCCCGGAATTGTTCAGAGTCTTCCCCATAACGCTTCCCAAGTTCGTCCAAACCTGCCAGCTCCAGTGAATACAAGTCGGGAGAATGATCCTTGGCTAGATGCTTATGACGAGACAACTTCGAACAAACAAATAGAACAAACGAACAAATGAGATGTCAAGTGCAAGCAAGTGAAGTCTTACACCTGAACACATTAGTCGGTCACAGAACCACTCCAGTGCACCGCAGCACTAAAACAGTTTAACATGGCAGCAAAGAGAACTCCCTTAAATGAGTTTCTGATAAATTCAATACAAATCTCATTGCTTAGCTTGAAAAACTTAGATGTGAGACAAGGCATGAAGCAGTAATTGGTTGGATCGAGATGGTGTGAGGAATTCATGAACCATCAGTGTCTTCCTCCTGCATACCCTCCCAGACCACCACCCTGGCCCCTAGCATGAAGTTTTCAAACTCCTTGAACCACGCCTGACAAAAAGGCTTGGCAAAGAACTTCAGAAGCTGGCAGACAAGTAAGAAGAACTTCAGTCATGAGGATGATTTTAAGACCACTTACTAAAAGATAACTTGCAGATAGAATTTTTTCCCCTTTTCGACTTGGTTAACGCTATTAATTGCCCATACCAATCTTCCTATTTTTGACCCACAGCTACAGATGCTACAGTAGGAGTTAAGTCCTACTATCTGACAAGGAATGGATAGACAAATTACAACTACAGCCAGGATAGTTTTATTCCCAAGTCCACCTTCTTTGAGGATTTATGGCCTCTCCCAAGGGAAGAAATGCAGAAGAAACGTCTACTTAACACCAGACAGAGGTCAGCATTCCCTGTACCACCAATAGTTTCTCAGTGTTCATAGGATCATAAATCTGGGGCATACTTAAGCTTTTCAACTGGTCTCATTTTCATTTAAAGATTTTCTAGGAACCAAAGCAGTTAGGACTTGAAAGTCCGAGCGGCCTACTTACCAAACTTGAAATATCATGGAGCACTTGCAGTTCAGAAAGAAAGAGCAGATCAACCTTGAGAGAACAAAGAGTGGACATTGCTTTAAATACACATCAGAGATCTGTATTTCCATTTATCAAGTAAAGTACAACAGAGTACGAATACTAATCAAGTAAATGTATATTATGTTCCTCCCTTTGTAGGTTCACTGTAATTGTAATGAGGCAGCTCAGTGGTAGAGAAATGCTTAGTATATCCAAGGCTCTGGGCTCAAGCCCTGGTACCAGAAAAGGATGCACATAAAACATTATTTCCTACCAAAAAGGTGATGGTCACTCTCTAGTACAGTGACTACCACTTGATAGCTGTTCTTCTAATGAAACCATGCCTGAGCATCGACTCCACTGTGGTTTTCCTTCAGGGGACTGAGGGATCCTGAGAGACTATCTTAAGATCCTACCAGTGGATCAGTTTACTTACTTGCCTTGAACAGTTTTCAAAGGAGAGACTTAAGAATGGTGGTTCCTAGCTACCCACAATAGCGATAAAGGACAAGAGCCAAAAGCAGGGATGGCTGGCAGGCGTGGTGATGTATGTCTCTAATCCCAGTACCCAAGAAAGAGAGGCAGGCACATCTCTGTGAGTCTGAGGTCAGCCTCATGTACACAGTAAATTCCAGGCCAGCTGGTGCTAAATAGCAAGTGTATCTCAAAATAAATAAATTAATTAATTAAAAAAACCAACCAAACAAAAAACACCAGACCAAAAAAAAAAAACAACCAACTCAAAAAACCCCAAATGACCAAAGCAGGAGTGTCTCTCTGCTGCAGCATCCTGAGTACATGCGAAAACTTTGAGACCATATTAGCAACAGCTATGAATAATGACATCAAGTCAACAGGTCTTCATAGCTCAGCCAACCTGCGAGAAGACTGGTTTGTGGCCTGTCTGGATCAACTGGCAACACTGGTAGGAGAATGAAGAGTATTTACTAAATGGCAGTTCAGAAAAGGTGTGTTTATTCATGAACACTGCACCAACGGAAGGAAGGACGCCCTCGAGCAGTAAATGCGCCCAGTTCTTCATTCTCTACAGCTTTCCTTCTTGCTAAGTATTCCAGTAGAATATGGAATGGGAATTTGATAATGACATGGATTTGATTCACTCAACAGCTGAACCACTTACTTCATTGTTTCTACTCAGAGAATTGAGGGGAAGTGAGTTCAGAAGAGAGTTTTCTTGAAACAGGCGGTTACGGAGCTGCCGCAGTGTGACTGAAAGGTCTTCAAACACAGAGTTTGCTTTTCCCACCATATATACTCTCTACAAGAAGATTCCAGAATGCTAGGTTAGTTGCCTTCTATGGATTCATTCCAACATATAGACACAGTTCATAACATTGTTCACACAATCACTTTCAAACTGTCATTAAGTAACACTTCTTTATAAGGATCTTAAATAAAAACATTGTTACATACTTCCTCACTGGGAGCCAACTGCAAAACGACAGGAGTTTCCTCCGAAAATAAGGAGTGAATGGAATTTGCAACACTGTCAAGACTAAAAGGAACCGCCTGAAATGCAAGAGTAAAACTACAATTACTTTTTGAAACAAAGTGGAAAGGAAAACAAATGATCCAGCTGGTATAAGCTAGCAGCCTCAGGAAGGCTCATAGGAATAAGCGTTTTACATTATTCTTGATAGGTATTAACTGTGCATGTTAAAGGGCTCATTATGATGTGCAGGCTTCCATGTGTGCTTTGAACATGAGGCTGTTTTCTACCACCCTTCACTCTCCCATCGCTTCTCCTTCCCCAGGCTCTTCCCTATGACCCCTATTATTTTTTGGTTATCTCTTTTCTTTTTGAATTCCGGTTTCTAAATGAGAGAAAACATGTAATACTGACTTTAAGATTCCAGGTTTTCTTTTCACCTAACATTACTGTTTCTTGTTCTATTCATTTTTTCCCCCTGCAAATGACATGATTTTTCAATCTTCTTTATGGTTCAACATAACATTTACCGGGAATTTTCTGTGGTATTTTTTTTTCACACAATATCCTACACAACTTTATGGTTTTTTTCCCCTCTCTCTTTAAAACAAAAAAACAAAAAAACGCCAGCACTTTTGATGGAAACGTAGAAGGCTCAAATCCTTTTTGAACACAAAAGTCCCGTTGAAGGCACAGGAGATTCAAGAGCTCCTTAGCGGGCTAAGTCTATCTCCCCGTACCTAAATGAGAAATAATTTGCAAACATAAAAAGACAGGACATTATTAAACACAAACTAGTCTTGGTGTTTATTTGTGTATTTTTGGAGTGAGGCTTTTTTCTCGTTTTCTTTTCTTTTGCTTTGTTGAGACAGGGCCTCCTATAGCCCAAATTGGTCTTGAACTCAGTATGTAGCTGAGAAGGACCTTGTTCTGATCCTCCTACCTCTACCTGCAAGTTCTGGGATTACAGGTATGTACCAATATGCTCAGCTTTGTGTATTTTACAGAGCAATACAGTTGGGTTGTAACATCAACTGAAAATATATGTCACTGTAATTTTATCTGCTTGCATTAAAAGAGACAGTTTGAGGAAATCTGAGATACTGAATTTCACCAAAAGAGAAGCAGGCCTCATATAATGTTTTAACAATATTTAGTGGTCATCTTCAGATAGAGCTAAGTCCCTTAGATAAGGTATGATGTATACCCCATCTCTGTGTGTCTGTGTACCATCTGTGTGCCTGGTTCTGGAGGCCAGAAGACGGTGTTGGGGTCTAGATTACAGAATGGTTGTGAGCTGGCTGCCATGAGGGAGCTAGGAATCAAAGCCAGGTCCTTTGCAAAAGCAGTCAATGCTCTGAACTGCTGAGTCATTTCTCTAGCCCCTTGAATTTATTAAAGTGCAACATACATACAATACAGCACACAACCCCTGCAGTAAGGAGATTTAACTACATTTACAAATGGGTGCACTCTCCTAACCCAACTAGATTAAGACATGAACACCAGCTGTGCCCCCAAAGCCTCTACCCTCAGGGGTGACCAAAATTTGGATTTCTAAGCTATGCTGGCTTTGTTTTGTTCTACACTATTTTTAAAAAAATCGATTACAAAGAAATTTTACTCTAAAAAATGATTGTCGTTCTGACATTACAGCAGTAAAATAACAAGAGGCCAGAAAGAAAGCACTGTCTGCTCTTTCAAACGGAGGACTCAGGTTTTGTTCCCAGAACACATGATGGCTTAAAATCATCTATAACTCAAGTTCCAGAGGATCTGATGCCACCCTTTGGCCTCCAGAGGCACCAGGCATGCACATGATTCACAGACATACATGTAGACAACATGCTCAAATACAAAGGTGGTTTGTTTTATTAATTAATTAATTAGGGTTTTTGAGACAGGGTTTCTCTGTGCACAAAGGTGGTTTTATTTATTTATTTATTTACTTACTTATTTATTTGGGTTTTCGAGACAGGTTTTCTTTGTGTAACAACTGTGGCTG
This sequence comes from Rhynchomys soricoides, assembly GCA_019843965.1. Lineage (NCBI taxonomy): Eukaryota > Metazoa > Chordata > Mammalia > Rodentia > Muridae > Rhynchomys > Rhynchomys soricoides. The sequence continues at coordinate 491,607 of JADRCH010007552.1, forward strand.
TCCTGGAACTCACTCTGTAGACTAGGCTGTCCTTGAACTCACAGAGATCTGCTGGCCTTTGCCTCCTGAGTACTGGGATTAAAGTTGTGCACTACCATCGCCTGGCTACAAAAGATTTTTTTAAAGCAGTAGTATTTTTTTTTCAAGTAAGCAGTAGCTCAAACTGCCATCAAACTTATTGTGTAGTTTCATTACACAGCCTCAAACTTGTGAACCCCCTGCCTCCACTTCACAAGTGTCTGAATTACACTGTACCCAGTGTGTTTTTGTTTTACTGGAGATTTCCTGGTGACTTTTCATCCAGTACCTCCATTACCACGTAAAGGCTACTGTCTACAAGTGGCAAATGAATGCCTATGTGGTACGGCAGAAATGACTGGAAGTACAGAAACCTTACTCAAAACACCAGTGTCCAGATGAAGCTGATCACTTTCAGGATTTTATAACTGGAACAGACATGATGCTTTTCTCTTACTCAAGATGCATATTAACTCTTCCCAAACTTCCAAAATGAGGACACAAGAACAAGAGGGGGGAGAGCAACCAAGCTCCCAAAAGCTTGTTGTCAGCAGCCTCTGCAAGGGCCTGCCTTCTGCGGACACCTCCTCAGGCTTGGACAGAACACCTATTTCATTAACCTGCCTGCCTCATTGACCTAGTGGAACAGCACCTGGGTCAGGAAAGTGGGAGGCTGAAGGGTACAGCCCTAGTAATCAACCTGGAGAAGCTAATGAATGGAGTTAAATACCAGATTTGGAAGGAAAAGAAATAATTAGTCTATATAGTAATTACATAGACTCCTAAGCTCAAAGGGCATAAAAAGCTGCGTGATCAGAATGCAGTAACTTCCCCACAGTTTTAGAGAGCTTTGCATGTTTGTCCAAGAATTTCTTCATCAGGATCACTAGAAACTACAACAGTTTCCTGACAAAAGGAAGCCTTGCCAAGGAGAAGTCAAAGGTTATTTCCACCTTTAGATTGTGTGGGCCTTCTAGCTCTTTCCCCATTTTCTTTCAAGATAATCGAAGTAGCTAATCAAGGTCAATCAATAAAGTGAGCTCTTGTCATGGCTTCTTCTCCAGCCAAGTGAGACTACAGAAGGTGTGGCCTTGTTGGAGTGGGTGTGTCACTGTGGGGGTGTGGGCTTTAAGACCCTCCTCCTAACTGCCTGGAAGTCAGTATTCTGCAGTTGTCTTCAGATGAAGATGAAGAACTCTCAGCTCCTCCTGCACCATGCCTGCCTGGATGCTGCCATGTTCCTGCCTTGATGATAATGGACTGAACCGCTGAACCTGTAAGCCAGCCCCAATTAAATGTTGTCATTATAAGAGTTGCCTTGGTCATGGTGTCTGTTCACAGCAGTAAAACCATAACTAGGACACTACCTTACTTCAAAATATTTAGTTTGGACAAGGCTCAGTTGGTAGAGTGCTTGTTATATACGAAGCCCTGGGTTTAATTCCTAGCACCACATATACTGGAGGTGCATGCCTTGGTAACTCAGAATTCAAAGCCAACTCGGGCTACATGAGACCCTGCCTTAAAAATCAAATTTCAGGTTCTATACTAATAAACTTTAAATGTTGTTCTGGATTTTATATATTTGTACATAAAATGAAATAGATATGCATTAATGAAACACATGGTGACTTTCACAGTAATTGCATAATAAATTACAGAAATTGTCCTGGTCCTTTTGATCTTTATTGTTCTCTCTACTTTCCTTGCATTTATTCTGAAAACTTTTCTGCTTTCTCTTTAGCTTATTAAGCTCAAATCTTAGAAAATCTAAATGTCTGATAGTTGCATTTATGTTTTTGGACCACTTCAACTGTGCCCCACGAATACCGTTCATTTGCCATTATTCAGTTCTAAGTCATTTAGAAACGTCTGGTGATTTCCTTCTTCTTCAACTCATGAAGTATTTACAATTGCAATTATGCTTTCCTAGTTTAAAATAAATGAATGCTCGAGAGCTGTGTAGTGTGGTTTAAAGAGAAGTAGTCCTTGAACCTTTCATGGATAAATGTTTGTCTCAACCCCATTTCCTGCTCTTTTGAGACATTCAGCCTCATGGCCCTTCAATATTTTTATCACCATCTTTCTAAATATAACATTTTCATGATTATGTCTTGATTTTTTTAGCATAGGCACCGTCCATTACCAACAATGAAGAGTTAGCTTTCCCATGTCACTGACCACAGCCTGCACTCTGCCCCCTCGACTCATCTCCAACAGTTACATGAGAATTTTGAAGAGTTGGCGTTAAATCGGTTACCATTTATTCTTAGGACCGTGTGATTCATTTCTGCTGCCTAGCTTTATACTTTACACTCATCCTTTATACTTCTGTTCTTGCTCTTCTGGTTTACAAGAGAAATGATGAGATTTCTGTTTTGTGTGGTGAAAACATTTAAGCTCTAATGGACAATTTAAAAATGCACACTGTATTCATGCTGGTTAGTGTTCTGCCAATTTGATACAAGCTAGTGTCATCTGGGAAGAGGGACCTTCAATTGAGAAAGCCACCATCAGATCGGCCTATAGGCATGTCTGTGGGGCATTTGTTTGATCAATGGTTCATGAGAGAGAGCCCAGGCCCTGCCCACTGCAGTAGCACCCCTGGGCAGGTGAGCTTGGGTTGTATAAAAAACAAGCTGAGCAGCCATGGAGTTGAGCTCATGATCTGAGCAGGCAGTAAGCAGTGCTCCTTCACGGTCTCTGTTTCAGTTCCTGCCTGGAGGTTCCTTCCCTGAGTTCCTGCCTTGCTCTCACTCCATGATGGATTGTGAGCTATAAACGGACACAAACCCGCTCCCCTTCAAGTTGCTTTTGGTCGTGGTGTTTATCACGGCAACAGGAAAGAAACCAAGGCAGTAGTTTGTTTATCATAATGACCATCATTCTGTGCATTACACCACTAAAGCATGTTCCAGAGACGCTACTTCTAGGGAAATATGTAAAGGTTTATTATTTCATTAAGTTTATGCACATGTGTGCGGGCCTGAGTGTATGTACATGTAACATGCATGCCTGAAAAGCCAGAAGACAGTATAGGATCATCTGGAACTGGAGTTAGAGGCTGTGGTGAGTGGCTGAGCCCAGCTGTCTGCAGGGGCAGCAAATGCTCTTAAGCCCTGAACCATCTCTCTAGCCCACCGGGTGCATACATAAAGGTAGGATAAATCAGTGTGCTGAAGAAATCTACCATGTCCCCTTGTTCATTGCAGCACTAGTCACGATAGCAAAGATATGAAAGCAAACAAAGTGCCTTTAAAAAAAAAAAGAATAAAGAAAATGCCCTAGGGCTGGGGCTATCGGTCAATGGTACAGTACTTGCCTGGTGTGCAAGCCATCCTAGGTTCTATCCCAGTACTTGGGGAAGAAAAAAAAAAAAAGAAGAAGAAAATGTAGCATATAGGGCTGGAGAGATGGCTCAGCGGTTAAGAGCACTGACTGCTCTTCCGTAGGTCCTGAGTTCAATTCCCAGCAACCACATGGTGGGCTCATAACCATCTGTAATAGGATCTGATGCCCTCTTCTACATTCATACTTAAAATAAATAAATGACTCAAAAAAAAAAAAAAAAGAAACCATGTCTTGAAAAAACAAATTAATTTGAAAAAAAGTAAAAAAGAAAATGTAGCATATATACACAATAGAAATACCATTTAGCCTTCAAAGGGCCATGGGGCAAGATGGAGGTGGAGGTGGGGACTTATCTTTTTGACAACATGGTTGAGAATATTATGCTAACTGACATAATCTTGGTGCTGAACAAACAACATGATCTCACTGATGGGCAGGATCTAAGGAAGTTGATTTCATAGAAGTCAGGAGTAGGATGATGTTGTCAGGACTGGGTGGGAAGTGGACAGGAAAGGGTATGACCCAAATACATGGGTTTTAGATGTCTTTGAGACAGGGTCTCATGCCACCCACACTGCCTCAAACTCACTACACAGGCCAAGCGGGTCTCAAATTTGCAGTTCTGATCCTGACTTAGCTTCCCAAGTGCTAGGATTATACAGACACTAGTTCTTTATTGTTGGGAGCCGCCTGAGCACCCACATCCGCCATTACAAGATGGCATCCGCCATTACAAGATGGCGCCTACATTCGGCCGAGGACAAGTTGTAAACAGGCTAGTGCGCATGCACCTGGTAATTTTCCACCTCAGAGTCTCAGCCTCTCTCGTGGCGACATCTGGCCTGGTGTGCGGGAGCCAATGGGGAAGCTCCATGTCCCAGGCAAGCGCTGTGACCCATATAAAGGGCGAGTATTCTATTGTTCTGGGTCTCCATTCGTGGCAAGCTTATGCTCTCCCTCTCAAGATGCATTAAAGCTTTACTGCAGAAGAATCCTATGTGTGCCGCGTCGTTCTTGCTGGCGAGACCGTAGCGCGGGACACTTTATTATGTTCAGATTTGCATTGTGGTCTAGATCATGGCGCTGTGTGTGTGTGTACACTAGCACGTGCATGCATGTGCACATGTGTGTGTGTAGCTGGGAATTGGACCTAGGGCTTCGTGCAAGCTAGGTAAGTACTCCACCACTGAGCTATGAACAGATTTGCAGCCCACATAGTGTGTTTCTGTAAGCATGCCACATGTACTTGTAAATAGGATCACAGCAGAGTCTGAAAAAGAATTTTCCCAAAGTGAGCATCCACACAGATCAGTCTTACAATGCAATGCAAATAGAAATTAAAACAGTAAATACTGAAAAAGAGCTCATAATTTGGCAATAAAACATATTTGTGAGTAACAAATGAGTTAAGAAATCACAATCTACATTAAAATTAAAATATAAACAAAAAACCACCCATCAAAAATGTCTTACAGTTTTTTCCTTTAAGTTCCAACTTTGGTGCACGGGTTTTGTTGTTGGCATTTTTCAGTGCTTGGATGGGACCCAGGACCTTGCTTACACGAGGCTAAGCATTCCACTACAGCTTCAATCTTAATGCATTTACAAGTTTCTTCGGGATTGACCTGTTAACTGTAGGTCCAGGGGAACGAACAGCTTACTGCACCTGTTTTCTGATTCAAGTTGCAAATTCAACTCACATTCATTTTTCTTTTCTTTCTTTTTTCGAGACAGGGTTTTCCCTGTGTAACAGAGCCCTGGCTGTCCTGGAACTCATTCTTGTAAATTAGGCTGGCCTCGAACTCAGAGACCTGCTTACCTCTGTCTCTCGAGTGCTGGGATTAAAGGTGTGCACCTCCATGCTCAGCTCAGCTCACCTTCAATTTTCAATCAAAGGAACTCTGTTGTGGAAATGCCCCCAAAGTGTAGATTATCTGAATTTGGAGGGAACCTCTCTATAACTGTGATTCTGATGTTTTTCAGGTGATTCTTGGGGCCTCACAGCCCAGAATGGCAATCCAGACCTTCTGAGGCAGCTGGAATTTTACTAGTCTTCTTCCCAAAAACAAATGGAAGCATTTTATTGTCCCTAGCCTTCTGCAGAAAAGAAAATGTCAGTGTCACCTCCTGCCCGTGGTGCCTTCCTCTTTGGCACCCAGTTGGAAGCAGTGTGCCACTGGAGTGGCATTGGGAGGGAGTGTAGATTTGTGCCCTTCTGGGCTTGCTCCCTCTGCTTTTGCTTTTAAGATGGAGGCCCTCAGCTTCCTGCTCAGTCCCCATCCCTCCACCCTACCATCACGACTATTATCCCTCTGGAGCCATAAACCCCAAAGCCCTTCTCTAAGTTGCTTGGTCATAGTAGACGGTAACAGCAATAGAAAAGGAACAGGAGGTGGCGTCTCTTACCTTAGAATGCTCCTCCAGACGCAATGACCAGGTTCTAGTCAACTTACAACCACCATGTAATTTTTTTTTTGTCAAAAGCAACTACTTTCAAAAGAATTTCAAAGGTAATTGTGTTTTTAGAAAGGCTGTACTGAAAAAAGAGGTGTATTTAGACTATAATTCACTTTTTAAATGAGAAAACAAGCAAGATAATAAAGGCAGAACAAAGACAGATAGATTGAAATTACACACACACACACACACACACACACACACACACAAATTCAATGGAGATACTGGAATAAGATGGATAGGTAACACTGAGGTAATATTTAAGAAGTTAAGACTAACCTCGGGAGCCATTATACTATTACAGAGAAATCATTTGCACCAAGTTGATGTAAGAAATACTCACATTCTCCAATGGGTAGGAGATGACACTGCCTGTGGGGAGAGCCAGTTTATCCACCCCCTTCACCATCACCATAATGGTAGCCCGTGGCCGGTGGAATAGGTTACCCACCGCAAGCCCTGGCCAAGACAGGTCCTAAAGATTGAAATGCACAAAACAGTTCTTAATTCTCAAATATGGAAACTATCTCCCCAGTAACACCTAATAATCAGAGTGAAGGGGTCTGGGGATGACACTGGCTGGGGACACTCAAAGGCAACATAGGCATCTTATTGAAGCAACAGCTACAATCTCCTAGGGAAGGTCATGGGTGCCAGCTTTCTTTATGTTCTTAAAATCGTACTTATCAGAAAGTTCACCCACAACTTTTGTGTAAAAGGCAATTGAGTAAACAAAACTCACGCGCTTGGCATTTTTCCAACCTGTGAACTGTTACTGAATCATTTTTCCTTTATGTATAGCACTGCTTTTACCTTGCAGAGACAGCAAGGACTGTCAAAATGTTCTCTCTCCACTAAGCACTTTATACATAAAATGCCTTAACAGTGACTCATGTTGCCTTACTGATAATTATTTCTGAAGCTTACTGGAACAGCCATTTATAGTCAAATTTAAGCTTGCAGAGAACTAGGTACAAATCTCATCCTTCAGTGTAAACAACCTAGCCTGCTCGCTCAGGCTAAGGAGACCAGAGCTTGTGGGCTGTACCCTTAGCCCAACTGCCAAGTAATGCAAGAGCTGTCGGTTTTAAGAGGGCTTGGAGCCTAGAAGTGACTGATGATGTCAGCAGCCAACTTATAAAGTGGCAAGAGGCTGTAAAAGCAAGACAGAGCAAGTGGCATCCCCTCCTCCTAAGTTCTGAGTTTCAGGCCTCTTGGACTGAATGGGTCCAGGCACCTCTACTACAGTTCTATTGGCAGCCAGGGACTATCAGAGGTCACAGCTTCATTTTAGGAAAACACAGCTACTGGCTACATTATCTAACTTCAGATGAGATGTATAGGCATTTTAGCATTTGTAGTAAATTTACAGCACTGCAAAAAAAAAAAAAAACAAACAAAAAACCACAACCTATTAATAGCAGCACACCTGTAATATGTAAATTACATGTTAATTCAAAACAAAAATATACTTAAATTACTAGATAGATGCATCTACACACATAAAGGTTGTCAGGATGATGAACACAGGTTTATTGATAATGATGTGTGAAGACTTGGTTGGTTTCAGAAGCACTTACTTAAAGATCACCCCAAATACTGATGAGGCTTTAACATTTTGTAATCTGTAGCAAATGTACCTGTGTTTTTCTGTTGCTCTTTGACTATAGGAAGAAATCAATAAAAAATGTTTTAAAAGAAGTTACAACTACTTATTTTTAAGTACACATACTTCCTTCACAGAGAAGCCCATGGATAGTGCAGCTACATCTGGGATTCGATCTCCTGGTATAGGCCAATTTCCATTTCGGAAAACAACAGACCCTGGCGATCTTAATATGCTAAATTCATTCCCTAAAGCACCTAAGGAGAAAACAGATTGGTAAATGAATAATCATCATTATATATCTTTTGCATCTACCTTGATATTTATTAAACATAATACATTTGCCCATTCTTCACTGGCTGAACATGCTAAATTATATTTGGACAAAATACTGAATCACAAATATGGAGAAATCCCGGGTGGGATTCTGGGATGGCATGCAAGTCGTCATGGTCTGGGCACACATGCTACTGCGGATTGCAAACAGCCTAGTCCCCAGTTGGTGCTATGCTCCAAGACCCATCACCAATTTACCCCCAAAGCATCAGCTGAAAAGTACATATATTGTGCTGTAACAGGGTACATGTTAACTATGCCAAGGAGTATTCTTTTTAAAAATTAAAATTATGCATAATGAGTTTCATTATGGTATTTTTATAGAGCTGTAATGAATTTTGATCATATTCGCCCTCTTGCCACCTCCGTTCCCACGGACTCCCTTCCGTCCTCGTCCTAACGAACCCTCTATTTTCATGTCTTTTTGGGGGCAGTGAACCAGAGTTTAATAAGGCCTAGACACAGGAGCATGGATAAAGAACTGTTTACAGGTGTATGGGTTCCTTAGGCTACACCAAGAAAATCTCCCCAACCCCCGCAACCATTCACTGCCTACAGCTCTTCAGGATGGGTAGGGCCCAGAAGACTCCCTCCCCCAGCTACTGCTAACATCCTAGAAATCCTCAGGGAAGGGTGAGGCTTCATGAGCCCTTCACAGTATATGGCAGGGTGTTGATGGGCCCAGTCTAGTGCATCTAATTACAGCTGCTGTGGCTTTAAGAAAGCCATGACATGTCTAGAAGACAGTGTTGTGTTCCACAGCAGCCTTTCTTCAGGCTCTTACATTATTTTTATGTATTTATTTTACATGTAAGAGCATTTGCCTGCATGTATTATCTATGCACCATGTGTGTGCCTGGTGCCCCCAAAGGCCAATAGAGGTTATTGGATCCCCCTAGAACTGGAGTTTCAGATGATTGTGAACCACCATGTGGGTGCTGGGAACTGAACACAGGTCCTCTGCAAGAGCAGTGGGTGCTATTAAGTACTGAGTTTCTCTCCAGCCCCAGGCTCTTACATGCTTTCTGCCTTTCCCATAATGTTCCCGAGCCTTGGAGGACTGAGAGGTTCCTTCTAATGCTGTAGATACTCAACCTACAGATGGCCCTTAACAGCGGAGCATGACAGTTTAGCAAGGATTAGACATCAGTGGCTGTTCTCTGAACTTTAAAATGCAAAAAGGGTTTTTTTCTTTCTGGTACTAAAAAGGAAGAAAGCCTGAAATCTTTGCATTATTCTGCCATCAGACCTCTTCTCTATAGCATGCAAATTTATGATGTTCCTATTTTACTACTAGGCTGGTGAGCCGGTGCATCCTTATAGGTTAGTATACATCTTTGGATTCAGGGTGTTTCCTTATGCCACCACATAGACAACTTAGCGAAATGAGGACTGTCTAGGATGTATGTGGCCATGTGTGCACAGGTGTTACCAGGTGGGATATAAAACACTTCGGGCTTCAGAAATCAAAGTCCATGAACAGTGTTTTCAGTTGACACACCGGGATGGTGAGAAAATGTACCCTGTACTCACTAACTAATCTAAGTGTACAGTGTCTACAGCTAAAAAGTGAAGGACGAGAAGCAAAGGGACTGATTTAAAGACCTCCCCTAGGGATGGAGTATTGGACCGGTTCACCCATGTTTTAGTGCTTTGTTTTGTCTTCATGGTGCTGGGGAGAGTCTCCAAGGCTTGAAGCATGCTACAGCAAGCACCCTACCCCTGAGCCATACCCCCAGAATGACAACTAGTAATGGAAACTTTGGGGTTCCTGTGAAAAAAATTAGTTCCAAGTCTAACACCAAGCTTGGCCAGGCCTTCTATGGAAAATGAGGCTTTCGTAAGGTATCAGTGTTGTTCCCTTGACCTCAAGGAAGAAATGCTTATGCCTATGCTAAGTGAATGACGCAGAAAGCAGCAACAGTCAATGTTTTAGTTGGCAGTATTGACAGTAAATAAAAGACCTCAGGCTGGTACAAATACAGTAGGGCCAGAGCAACAATTTCTAAACTTTTAGCTGAAGGCAATTTAAAAAAAAATTACCAGAATGGAATGGTCATCTGTAGGCAACAGAAATCTTGGTTTATTACCTAGTAGAACTGCACAGAGCCTCCAGGGCAAAACTCAAAATGTAACACCTCAGGCATCTTGACAGCCTTACTTTGTGAAGGCTAGGGAAAACAGGCAAGGAGACTATACTTTCCAAGAAAAGACACATTTCAGGAACCTCTCTGGACATGGAGATAGCTTTGTTCTGAGATGTGGCCCCACACCTTCAACCCCCATGAGATGGCATGATGTAACAGCCTCACCTTTGTGGTTACCTTCAACCACAGCTGCCCAACACTCTTTTAGCAGCCCACTGCTCAGAAAGCCTGATTTCTCAGGGTCATAAGAAGGGTGATGTTGTCCAAGCTTTTGAAGGTTACAGGCATCACGCCTCAAGAATGGATGCCTAAAGCCAGCTGTCCCTTACTCAAATGCTAGCAGTGATGTGGGAGTGCCACCTCAATTTACAAACAGTTTGCCAGAGGTCAGCTCCATTGCCCCAGCACACTAGTTCTTAGAAAACCTTTTCCTTGTCCTGAAGTGAAATAGAAATGAAATGGGCTTCTATCCCTCCAGTCAGTCTCCAGATATTCTGTCCCCAGCTCCACAGAGAACGCCTACAGACTCTAGGCCACCCACTTGCTCTCCTGTAGTCATGGAATACCTAGTCTAACACAGTCTGTTTGGTTTTCTTACAGACTTTCACTCATCTGTCTAAGGAACTATTCACGTATCATTTATTGACCCAGTTTTGAGACAGATGACAAAGCAAGTGATAAGTGACTATATGGGGGTAGGCAGGGATGGCAGTGTGTCTTGTTCATACATTCCCAGAGCTAAGAACAGCACCTGACACACAGCTACCCGGCACATGTTTGCTGGGTGAGGAGTGAATGAAGTCACACCCGGGAACTACCAATTTCCCCCTCTCCTCAGCACAAACCCAAGTCCTATGTGCTGCCTAAACTTAGAACCACTAAAACCCCTACAAGGGTCTTGCCAATACAAAATCTGTCTCTAAATGCTTCCCTTCGGGGAAAGAAACCTGGAACTGTACAGCCCAGTCTTTGCTTTTCCACTTCATCTCTTGCTGCCTGCCTTGGCCCCTACTTTCTGCCTACACCCTGAAACAGCACACCCAACTCTGAGACACAATTCTCCACCCTTAATTGCCCCACTTCCCCACACATCTGACACTGAGTCTCTTTTGAAATCCCACCTTGGCCTTCATGAAGTCAAGGCCCTGGTTTTCTTTCCAATTCCTCTGACTCTCTGTTTTTCTCTGACTTTCTGTGCTCTCCTGTTCTACCCTTTAAAGCTATGGTGCTGGGCTTCGGACACCAGTTCTCTCTGTCTTTATAACACATATGATATACGTGTATGCCCAATCTTTAAAACATCTGACCATTTTTATTTAAAATAAAAGGATTAAAAAAACCCTACATACATGGAAATTCTAGGACACACTCTCAGCACTCAACTGAATCATGAAGCACATTCTATTTGAAAGATCTGAGGACTCAATTCCACATCATGCTCCCTGACTGAGCTCACCTACCACTAAGGGGTAAACACCCAACACACTGCCCACTCCCAGGTTTTGATTTCCGGTCTAGCTCTCCCCCAGTCTTAGGCCTACACACTCAACACTGACATTTCTTTGTAACTCTCACTGACCCCTCAAACTCAACAGTTGGTTTGAATCTGGACTCACTAGCTTTCCAGAGACTTCTAAGTCTCTCTTCCATTTAGATGCTTGAATACTTCCTCTTTAAGCCCTTCTGCCACAGCACAGCCAATCACCCGCTGCTTTCAGCTGCTCCTTTTCCTTCTTATTTCCTGACCCCACCCCACTACCAGGCCCATCCCTCACCAGATTTGCTGCAGCTGGCTGCCTATGACCCTGCCATACCGCCCTCGGCTCCAGTTTTCTCTTCATATTTCCAAAATACAAAGCTGTTTATTCACCCATCCGCTTAAATGCCTGTGCTCACTTGCCTAGAGTCTTGTGAGGAAGACCAAATGTCCCCTGGCCATCTCACCAATCTGACTTCTGAGATTTCAACCAGCCCCCTGCTCTTCAGCTCTCATTTCCCTGTGCTCACATGCACATACTGTTCCGCTTGAATTCTCTTCCCCACCTCAGCCTTTCATAAAATCTTCTTGGGAGGTACCTCCCCTGGGGAACATCCCTTGAGCCTCTCCAGTCCGTTTGAGAGGGAGCTAGTGTCCCTTCCTTGTCTTGTGCAGTGAGCTTCTATGAATGATGAAATGGAATCAATCAACTTTTAAAAAGGGATGGGGTTACTACCGTCTTCCAGGACATAGGAGACCAAAATCAACTCCCTCCTTTACAAGCATCTCTACAGATACCATGGGTTAGCTCTTGGTCCTTTCTCTCCAGGCTAAATATCTGTACTTTTTCAAATATGCCTCAGAACATGGCATTCATAGCACAGGTTCCCTGGTTCTTTCTAGTTCCCTAACACTGTTTCAAAGTAAACAGTGAAATCTGAGCTCTTAAAGATGTTTTCCACTAAATCACACTTAGTCACTGTGGAAAATAACACTGTACCCTCACCTGACAAGAGCCAGCAGCTCAGAAGCTCCCGCTGTTATATGGAACTAAACCATTTTAGCAAGGATAGCATGTCTAGACCACGTAGAGAAATAATTATTTTACCTTAGACAAAAACCAAACCAAAAACCGAAACCTCGCTGACTCAAAATGTCATAGAGCTGAACACCATGGTGCTCTGAAGGCAGAGACAGGCGAATCTCTCTGAGGTCAGGGCCAGCTAGGACTTCCTAAGATGTCAGGCAGGATATTAAAACATGGAATTTCAACAGAGGTTCAGCTAAACTACAGTGTCAATGGAAAGTTTTTGCTTTCAACTTTTAAACTGAATTAAAACAAAAGAATTCTCCCAAGGGGTGTGTGTGTGTGTGTGTGTGTATATGTGTGTGTGTGCGCACGCGCGTGCACGTGTACATACACATAGATGTATGTGCAAGCATGTGGAATCTGAGGTCAACCTCCAGTGTTTTTCCTCAGGAACTGTCCACCCTGTCTCTCATTGGGACATGAAGATCATCCATTAGGATACAGTGGCCAGCAAGGAACTTGTAGGGATCCACCCATCTCCATCCCCACCCCACCCCCAGCCCTGAGATTGTAAGCACACACTGCCATACCCAGCTATTTATATGGGTGATGGGGTTCAAACTCATGTTCTCATGCTCTTGTGGCAAGTGCTTACCAAGTACCTTGAAAAATCCCCAAAGTATCTTGATTAAACCCAGAGCCAACAACAATGAAAAGACCCTAACACTTTGGAGGTCTGAAAATATATGTAACTATTAACACAGAGGGCTGGGCACCTCCAGGGAGAAGAGCTTTGGTGTTCAAAACCATCACTAAGTCTTTTTCACTCCAACTGCCATTCCAAAAGTAGGACCTCTCAGCATCTCACAAAGCACAAGCACGAGGTATCTCTTTGACAAACAACACCTATTTCTCCTCAAGTTGTTCTCCACTTGATTTTTTTCTTTCTGAGACAGGGTTTCTCTGTGTAGCCCTGGCTGTCCTGGAACTCACTCTGTAGACCAGACTGGTCTCAAACTCAAGAGATCCACCTGCCTCTGCCTCCAGAGTGCTGGTTGATTAAAGGTATGCACCGTCATGCCTGGCTTCACTTGACTTCTTGTAGCTTATTGTCTGCAACCCCAGTCTCTGTCCCACTACTCCCATGTTGCCACACAGCATTCCCTGTGCAATACACACTTAGTGGAAAGACATCCCCTACTTGGAAGTCATCTGATCTGCCTTCAAATCCAGCTTTGATACATATTACCCTCGTCACGCCCGGCTTGATTTATACTCTGCAAAATGAGGATACCTTCTTCTAAAGATTACTATAAAACGAAATGCATGAGTACATGATACTCAAACCACAGGCCAAATATTAGCTCATTTCCACTCTTCTTATTCCATGTTAGAGAACCTAGGTTCCACTAAGGAAGCTACCATTTATTTGACATGTGACCCTAAAAGCATGACTCATACCCTACTCTCCAAATCCTTCAAACTGGGAACTGAAATCAATACTAAGAAATTGTCTGCGACCGTCTTAAGAAATAATCATTTAAAAAACGAAGACTCAACTTCGCATCCTGATATGTATATATACGAGGGAGGTAAGATTTCATCCGTTGTTAATAACAACCCTTAGAAATGAAGGTGGAGAAAAGACAGCAGCCGGCGGCAGCTAAATTATTAACCAACCTTCCCTTCTTGGTAGTGGGTTGCGGTTCAACCGTGTATTGAGAAATGCAAACCATCCCCCAAAGGGCCTCAAACAGGGGAAAGAGTGATCCGGCAAATGGGAGGATAGGGTCCCAACCGGCTACACACCTTTCCCCGAAAGGCTGATGCCCGCTCCGGAGTCTCCCCCAGGTGGCCCTGCCTGGCTCCAGAGACCACAAGGCCGCTCCACCCGAGCCAGATTAAGGTCCAGAACCCCGAAGAGGGCCGCCAAGCCCAGACCGCCCCCACTGCGGCCCCCGCCAACAGCCGCGCCCTCCCAGGGTCCCTGCGCCCCTAGCCTCCCGCAATGCTTTCCAGTTACTCACACGCCACCAGTAAGGACAGGAGAACGACGAGCACAGCCATGGTGCCACGGCTGCTGAAGCGGAGATGAGCCACACGAAAAGGGACTCCGGGACTCGAGAGAGCACCGCAGCCCGACCGGGTGACGCGCTCCCGAAGGTTCCGATCCCCAAGCCCCTCCCCCTTAGCTGCTCCAAGACAAGGTCTCGGCCAATCGCCAACTACGCCGCTACAAGAGAGAGACGTAGCCTGGGTATCGTCAGCAATTGGGGCGGGGACTAACGTGATGAGTGGAATAATCTGCCAATAGGAGTCAACGATTTTAAGAGCAGGGCGGTTCTGTCCCGCCGGCCCACAATGACCGGTCACAAGATGAAGGGTAGGGCCCGCGGTTAGAGCAGGTGGCTTCACCGGTTGCAGGTTCTCAAAAACCACAGTGAGGCTTACTCCCGGGTGTGGACCTTTTGTCCAACCTCCGTTGACGATTTTCAACAAGGCCATCGGTCTTTCCCGATCTTGCACCTCCCGCCCGCTGCGACTGACAGCTGTGGAAAGCGCTGGGCTAGCTCACTTTTTGCTCTCTGGAGTACACAGACGTTGAGTACCTGCGGGGAGGAAGCCTGGCGTCTGGGGGAACCTCTGCCCGCCTAGTAGAGGTGCTGCTTAAAATATAGGACTCCTGCTTGAATCTGAGTTGTAAAGAGTAATTTTTAGTGTGTCTGAAATATTTATTTCAGTTATTTTTATATATACGAAGTATCCATTGTCTGAAAGTCAACTATAACTGGGTATCCTGTTTTTTGATTTCCTGTATCGAACAACCCTACCTACACACACGGCATACTCAAGGAGTGATCCGATAGAAAATTATTTCATTCAGTCTTTGCTTGGTTTCTAATCCGAGCAAGATGTTCAGGGAGGCTATGTGAAGGCTAGACACACTAATTAGACCAAAATCATCCCTTGGCATCATAGGCTATGATGTAAGGCAAGAAGTGACATTGCCCATAATCTGTGGTTAAAAAACAACTCCCCAGCTGATGACCTTGAAAGATGAATATGATTTTAATATGTAAGTGGAGGATGTGAAAAGATCCAGGTAAGGAAATATGGTAGGGAGAATGCTTTCTCTGGTGAACTTTTAACAAATGAGATTTTATAGGATAGAAGGACAGAGCTAAAATTTTAGGCTACAATTTTAATTTGTTCCATCCATCCATCCATCCTTCTTTCCTTCCTTCCTTCCTTTCTCATATGGGGATGAAACCCCAGAGCTATGCACAATCTAGGCAAGTGCTCTACCACTGAGCCATACTTCAACTAGGAAAATAATTTTTTTAAAAAGATCTTGACTTGTACACAGAAGAACTACAATTCATTTAGTACAAGTGGAGGAGCCATTGGAGGTGGTTGTACGTTCAGTGCACACATGTAAGGTAGATGCAGTTGAGTTGAAACGGCTCACTGACTCTCAGTTTACTGGCTCTCTTTATCCTTGGAATTGACTCAGGGTGAACAAAAGGGCTGCAGCAGCTCCAGGAGTTCTCCAGGTGAAACTTAGCCAGCCCAAGAACTGGAATCAAGAGTCACCCCCACCCCAAACTCAGAATTCAGTGTCTAGAAACCACTATGTTTACCAAAACCACTCTCAATTTATAATGCAGTCTGGACTTTCTCACTCAACCTTAGAAAGCTCTTAACTCTCAATTTTGTGTTTTTGTCCAACAGAGAATTTGCACACATTTCATACTTTATTTACATTTCAAATGTTTTCCCCTTTCCAGATCTCCCCTTTGGAACCACCCCATTTCCTCCCCTTCCCCCTGCCACTATGGGGGTATTCTCCCACCCACCTACCCACCCACTCTCCTCTTCCCTCCTTGGCATGCTCCTCTACTGGGGGATCTGACACTTTCAGGCCCAAGGGCCTTTCCTCCCCCTGATGGCTAACAAGACCCTCCTCTGCCACACATGTGGCCAGTACCATGGGTCCCTCTATGTGTATTCTGTGGTTGGTGGATCAGTCTCCAGGAGTATGGGGGAGGGCAGGGGGGGCGGTGTCAGGCCAGTTGCCACTGTTGCTCCCTCCATGGGGATGCAAACTCCCTCAGCTTCTTCAGTCCCTTCTCCAACTCCTCCATCTGGGACCTCACACTCAGTCCTACGGTTGCTGTGATTGACTCTTGGGTATTTCAAACTTTTGGGCTAGTAACCACTTAACAGTGAGTACATACCATGTTCATTCTTTTGTGACTACATTACTTCGCTCAGGATGATATTTTCAAGTTCCATCCATTTGTCTGCAAATTTCATGAAGTCATTGTTTTTAATAGCTGAGTAGTATTCCATTGTGTAAATGTACCACATTTTCTGTATCCATTCCTCTGTGTAGGGACATCTGGGTTGTTTCCAGCTTCTGGCTATTATAAATATGGCTGCTATGAACATAGTGGAACATGGGTCTTTATTACATGTTGGAGCATCTTCTGGGTATATGCCCAGGAGTGGAATAGCTGGGTCCTCAGGTAGTATTATGTTCATTTTTCTGAGGGTCCGCCAAACTGATTTCCAGAGAGGTTGTATCAAGTTGCATTCCCACCAGCAATGGAGGAGTGTTCCTCTTTCTCCACATCCTTGCCAGCATCTGCTGTCATCTGAGTTTTTGATCTTAGCCATTCTGACTGGTGTGAGGTGGAATCTCAGGGTTGTTTTGATTTGCATTTCCCTGATGACTAAGGATGTTGAACATTTCTTTAGGTGCTTCTCAGCCATTCGAGTTTCCTCAGTTGAGAATTCTCTGTTTAGCTCTCTTCCCCAGTTTTTGATAGGGTTATTTGGATCTCTGGCGTCTAGCTTCTTGAGTTCTTTGTATACATTGGATATTAGCCCTCTATCGGATGTAGAATTGGTAAAGATCTTTTCCCAATCTGTAGGTTGCCATTTTGTCCTATTTACAGTGTCCTTTGCCTTACAGAAGCTTTGTAATTTTATGAGTTACCATATGTCCATTCATGATCTTAGAGCACAAGACATTGGTGTTCTGTTCTGGACTTTTCCCCTGTGCCCATGTGTTCGAGACTTTCCCCCACTTTCTCTTCTATTAGATTCAGTGTATCTGGTTTTATGTGGAGGTCCTTGATCCACTTGGACTTGAGCTTTGTACAGGGAGATAGGAATGGATCAATTTGCAATCTTCTACATGTAGACTGCCAGTAGAACCAGCACCATTTGTTGAAGATCTTGTCTTTTTCCCATTGTATGGTTTTAGCTCCTTTGTCAAAGATCAAGTGACCATAAGTGTGTGGGTTCATTTCTGGGTCTTCAGTTCTATTCAATTGATCTACCTGCCTGTCCCTGTACCAATACCATGCAGTTTTTATCACTACTGCTCTGTAGTGCAGCTTGAGGTCAGGGAGGCTGATTCCCCCAGAAGTCCTTTTATTGTTGAGAATAGTTTTTGCTATCCTGGGTTATTTGTCATTCCATATGAATTTGAGAATTGCTCTTTCTAAGTCTATGAAGAATTGAGTTGAGATTTTGATGGGGATTGCATTGAATCTGTAGATTGCTTTCAGCAGGATGGCCATTTTAACTATATTAATCCTTCTGATCCATGAGCATGGGAGATTTTTCCATCTTCTGAGGTCTTCTTCGATTTCTTCCTTCAGAGACTTGAAGTTCTTGTCATACAGATCTTTCACTTGTTTGGTTAGAGTCACACCAGGATATTTTATATTGTTTGTGACAATCGTGAAGGGTGTTATTTCTTTAATTTCTTTCTCAGCCTGTTTATCCTTCGAGTATAGGAAGGTCACTGATTTGCTTGAGTTAATTTTGTATCTGGCCACTTTGCTGAAGTTGTTTAGCAGCTGTAGCAGCTCTCTGGTGGAGTTTTGGGGTCACTTAAGTATACCATCATATCATGTGCAAATAGTGATATTTTGATTTCTTCCTTTCCAATTTGTATCCCTTTGATTTCCTTTTGTTGTCTGATTGCTCTAGCTAGAACTTCAAGTACTATATTGAGTAGATAGGGAGAGAGAGGGCAGCCTTGCCTATTCCCTGATTTTAGTGGGATTGCTTCGAGTTTCTCTCCATTTAGTTTGATGATGGCCACTGGTTTGCTGTATTTTGCTTTTACTGTGTTTAGGTATGCTCCTTGAATTCCTGATCTTTCCAGGACTTTTATCATGAAGGGATGTCAAATGCTTTTTCAGCATCTAACGAAATGACCATGTAGTTCTTTCTTTGAGTTTGTTTATATAGTGGATTACATTGATGGATTTCCGGGTATTGAACCATCCCAGCATCCCTAGGATGAAGCCTACTTGATCATGGTGAATGATCGTTGTGATGTGTTCTTGGATTCGGTTTGCGAGAATTTTATTGAGTATTTTTGCATCGATATTCATAAGGGAAATTGGTCTTAAGTTTTCTTTTCTTGTTGGTTCTTTGTGGGGCTTTGGTATCAGTGTAACTGTGACCTCATAGAATGAATTGGGTAGTGTTCCTTCTGTTTCTATTTTTGTGGAATAGCTTGAAGAGTATTGGTATTAGGTCTTCTTTGAAGGACTGATAGAATTCTGCACTGAACCCATCTGGTCCTGTTTTTTTTTTTTTTGGTTGGGAGACTTTTAATGACTGCTTCTATTTCTTTAGGGGTTATGGGACTGTTCAGATGGTTTATCTGATCCTGATTTAATTTTGGTAATTGGTATCTGTCTAGAAATTTGTCTATTTCCTCCAGATTTTCCAATTTTGTTGCATATAGGCTTTTGTAGTAGGATCTGATGATTTTTTTAATTTCCTCAGAGTCTGTTGTTATATCTCCCTTTTCATTTCTAATTTTGTTAATTTGCATACTGTCTCTGTGCCCTCTGGTTAGTCTGGCTAAGGGTTTATCTATCTTGTTGATTTTCTCAAAGAACCAGCTCCTGGCTTTGTTGATTCTTTGTATAGTTCTTTTAGTTTCCACTTGGTTGATTTCAGCCTTTAATTTGATTACTTCCTGCCTTCTACTCCTCTTGGGTGTATTAGCTTCTTTTTGTTCTAGAACTTTCAGGTGTGCTGTTAAGCTGTTAGTATATGCTCTCTCCCGTTTCTTTTTGGAGGCATTCAGAGCTATGAGTTTTCCTCTTAACACTGCTTTCATTGTGTCCCATAGGTTTGGGTAAGTTGTACTTTCATTTTCATTAAACTCTAGGAAGTCTTTAATTTCTTTCTTTATTTCTTCCTTGACCAAGTTATCGTTGAGCAGAGCATTGTTCAGCTTCCATGTGTATGTGGGCTTTCTGTTGTTGTTGTTGCCATTGAAGACCAACGTTATTCCGTAGTGATCTGATAGGAGGCATGGGATTATTTCTATCGTCTTATATCTGTTGAGGTTTGTTTTGTGACCAATTATATGATCAATTTTGGAGAAGGTACCATGAGGTGCTGAGAAGAAGGTATATTCTTTTGCTTTAGGATGAAATGTTCTGTAAATATCTGTTAAATCCATTTGGTTCATAGCATCTGTTAGTTTCACTGTGTCTCTGATTAGTTTCCGTTCCCATGACCTGTCCATTGTTGATAGTGGGGTGTTGAAGTCTCCCACTATTATTGTGTGAGGTGCAATGTGTGCTTTGAGCTTTAGTAGAGTTTCTTTTATGAAAGTGGGAGCTCTTGCATTCGGGGCATAGATGTTCAGAATTGAGAGTTCTTCTTGGTAGATTTTTCCTTTGATGAGTATGAAGTGTCCTTCCTCATCCTTTTTGATGACTTTTGGTTGAAAGTCGATTTTATCCGATATTAGAATGGCTACTCCAGCCTGTTTCTTGGGGCCATTTGCCTGGAAAATTGTTGTCCAGCTCTTTACTCTGAGGCAGTGTTTGTCTTTAACACGGAGGTGCGTTTCCTGGATGCAGCAAAATGCTGGGTCCTCTTTATGGATCCAGTCTATCAGTCTATGTCTTTTTATTGGGGAGTTGAGACCATTGATGTTAAGAGATATTAAAGAATAGTGATTGTTGTTTCCTGTTATTTTTGATGTTGTTTATATGTTCGTGTGGCTATCTTCTTTTGAGTTTGTTGAAAAATTACTTTCTTGCTTTCTCTTGAGTGTAGTTTCCCTCCTTGAGTTGGAGTTTTCCATCTATTATTCTTTGTAGGGTTGGGTTTGTGGTAACATACTGTGCATATTTGGTTTTGTCATAGAATATTTTAGGTTTACCATCTATGATTATTGAGAGTTTTGCTGGGTATAGCAGCCTGGGCTGGCATTTGTGTTCTTTTAGAGTCTGTATGAGATCTGCCCAGGATCTTCTAGCTTTCATAGTCTCTGGTGAGAAGTCTGGTGTAATTCTGATAGGTCTGCCTTTATATGTTACTTGCCCTTTTTCCCTTACTGCTTTTAATATTCTTTCCTTGTTTTGTGTATTTGGTGTTTTGACTATAATGTGACAGGAGGAATTTCTTTTCTGGTCCAGTCTATTTGGCGTTCTGTAGGCTTCTTGTATATTTATGTTCATCTCTTTCTTTAGGTTAGGGAAGTTTTCTTCTATAATTTTGTTGAAGATATTTACTGGTCCTTTAAGTTGGGAATCTTCACTCTCTTCTATACCTATTATCCTCAGGTTCTGTCTTCTCATTGCATCCTGGATATCTTGGATGTTTTGGGTTAGGAGCTTTTTGGATTTTGTGTTTTCTTTGACTGTTGTGTCCATGTTTTCTATGGGATCTTCCGCACCAGAGATTCTCTCTTCCATCTCTTGTATTCTGTTGGTGATGCGTGCATCTATTACTCCTGGTTTGTTTCCTATGTTCTCTAACTCCAGGGTTGTCTCCCTTTATGATTTCTTTATTGTTTCTATTTCTGTTTTTAATTCCTGAATGGTTTTGCTCATTTGTTTGATTGTGTTTTCCTGTAATTCTGCCCGTTTGATTGTGTTTTCCTGTAATTCTTTAAGGGATTTTTGTGTGTCCTCTTTAAGGGTTTCCAGTTGTTTATCTGTGTTCTCTTGTATTTCTTTAAGGGAGTTATTTATTTCCTTCTTAAAATATTCTATCATCCTCTTGATAAGTGATTTTAAGTCTGAGTCTTCCTTTTCTGGTGTGTTGGAGTATCCAGGGCTGGCTGTGGTGGGAGAGCTGGATTCTGATGAAGCCAAGTAGTCTTGGTTTCTGTTCCTTGTGTTCTTGCCCTTGCCTTTCGCCATCTGCTTATCTCTGGTGTTAGCTGGTCTTTCTCTCTCTGACTGTGGCTTGTCTTTCCTTCAAGCCCAGGTGTCAATATTCCTTGGAGACCAGTTCGCTCTCCTGGCTGTTCCTCAGTGTCTGCGTCTGGAGTCCTCCTTCCGCAGGCTTTTCCACATAAGTGAGCTGCTCGCTTTCTCCCTGTGCTGTTTGGCTATGGAGGCCTGGCAGAGGTCTCCCACCACAGGTGCAAGCCGGCCCGATCTTAGCTCCCGGCTTTTCCTCAGTCCCAAAGCAGGGTCTTTGGATAATGATAATGTATCTACACTGGGTCATTAACTGTGACAAATGGGCCATATTAAGGCAAATAATAGGAAAGACTGGCTATGAGGTATATAAGGGATCTCTGTCCTGTCCTGTCAACTTTTCTGTAAATGCCAAAATGTTCTTTAGCAAAGAAAGGAGACACTGTAAAGTTAGTAAAAAAAAAAAAAAAAAGAAAGAAAGAAAGAAAAGACAAGCAGTTTCCACATTACATACATTACTCAGTCAGCAAAACTGTTAGAAAAACGAGTAGCAGACTTGCAGAAAGAAGCACTTTATAAAAGAGGAACTCCGAAGGCCAGTTAGACGTCATTACAAGCTGCTCGGCCTTGGTATTAGTTAGGAAAAAGCAAGTTCGAAGCCCTCAGATGCCACATCACATTACCAGATTGGCAAAAATTAGCTGGTCTGACTATGCCATGTGTAGGCAATTCTCTCTCTTTCTCTCTCTCTCTCTCTCTCTGTCTCTGTCTCTCTCTCTCTCTCTCTCTCTCTCTCTCTCTCTCTGTGTGTGTGTGTGTGTGTGTGTGTGCGCTCACAAATGCATGCCTGTGTGGAGGTCTCTGTCTAATGTCTTCTTGACATGCTCGCTTTATTTTTTGAGCCAGAATCTCGCCTAACCTGGTGTTTGCTGTATTGACTAGCTGTCTAGTAAACTCCAGGGGACCCTCTGGTCTCTGCTTTCTCAGCGCTGGGATTACAGTATGCATTCCTATGCCCAGCTTTTACATGGGTGCTAAGGATGTAATCAGATCTTTATGCAAGTACTGCTTTACTCTACTGAGACAATCTCCCTGTCAATACTTGTATCTAACAACAGCAAGATTATGATAGCTCAAAAGCCATTTGATATCTCCAAGGTGCGTATGTAGCTTCTGACTTATCTAAGGCAGGTCATGCACATAAATTAGAACTTACAGGGTGTGCCTGAAACTCAGCATCCATTTGCACTCCCCATCTATTGTTCCTCTCACGTCTCAGGATGGAAAGCTAAAAACTACACTACCCAGACTCCTTTTCACTGGAGGTTTCCAGGAATAATTTGGAGTTCAGTGTTGAGATGTGTTTTTGTGATAGTTTGGAAAGCAAAAGCAAGACAGAAACCATGTTTCGGCTGTTATGGTACTGGCTAGGAGGATGAGGCAAAGGCTCCAGACACCACTGTCAGGTCCCAAAGAAACCAGGGACAAGGCTCACTCAGAGCCTGCTGCTCTTCCCAGCACTTCTCACCATGTGACTCCCTATGCTAAACCTCTCCAGCCCAAGGGCTGGGCTTCCCTTCCCCCAGCTTCTCTTTCCTATATAAACCCGCCATTTTGGCCATGCACTCTCTTCCTCACTCTTGACCTCTTGATTCCCATGTACATTCTCGGTCCTTTCGGCCCTCTGTCCCTTCTCTTCCTCTCTGTCTTTCTCCATCTCTCTCCTCTCATAGCCCAGTGTATTTTGCTGGCCATGTTCAGTCTGGCCTCTTCCAGAGGCCTCTGGCTGTTCTCTCTCATATCTGCAATAAAACCTTTCTCCTCAACCACACCCAGGAGCAGTCATGTCCTTGTTTTCATTCAACTACATCTCCAGCTTCATGGTATAACTAACAATCATGGAAGCAAAATGGTGGCCTCACAATCTCTAGTCTGCAGCTGAAGCCCTGGGATTTTGAAACCAGGGACAGTCTCTTAACTTTTGCTCCTCTGGCCCTTACCACAGTGATTTCCTCAGCAACTGCAATTCTCAGTCAGCAATCTTTCTGCTTGAAATATTTTGTCTCCTAATTATACGTACCCTGACTAAAATAGACGGTAATCTCCTACAAATTTTTATGGGTGTTTCATCTAACTGAGCCATGGGATATTGATTCTCATG
Source organism: Rhynchomys soricoides (assembly GCA_019843965.1). Lineage (NCBI taxonomy): Eukaryota > Metazoa > Chordata > Mammalia > Rodentia > Muridae > Rhynchomys > Rhynchomys soricoides. The sequence goes on from JADRCH010007552.1 coordinate 515,393, forward strand.
AATTTGGAATAGTTCTACACACACACACACACACACACACACAAAGAGAGAGAGAGAGAGAGAGAGAGAGAGAGAGAGAGAGAGAGAGAGA
>JADRCH010007552.1:518122-529603 GCA_019843965.1 Rhynchomys soricoides
CTCTCTCTCTCTCTCTCTCTCTCTCTCTCTCTCTCTCTCTCTCTCTCCCCCCTCTCCCCTCTCCCCTCTCCTCTCTCCCCTCTTCCCTCCCCCCTTCTCTCCTTTTTCAATACAGGTTGTGGAACCCAGAGCCTTATGCATACTTGATAAGTACTCTACCAGTGAACCCCTAGACCTTCAAGTGTTTATTTTAAAATTTTATATGACACCCCCCCCACCAGGCAGTGGTGGCATGCATATTTAATCCCAGAAAAGAAAGTGCCAGAAGTTAGTCACAACCCAGCTCTTCTTGCCTGGTCCCCCAGCCAACTGAAAGTGAATTCTGTTTTTTTCTGGTCCTTCAGAATAATTTATCTTTATCTTAAATTTATTTATAGAGGGTCTCACTGTATAGCCCAGGATGGTTTCAAACTCTTGGGATGGCAAGATGGCTCAGTTGGCAAAGTGTTTGTCACACAAGCGTGATGACCTCAATTTGATCCTCAGAACCCAATGAAAATGTGTGATGTGATGGCGTGTACTTGTAACTCTCTCACACTGCAAAGACAAACATGAGTGGATCACTGGGATTCGTTAGCCAGGCAGCTGAGTTGAATTGATGAGCTCCAAGCCAGTCAGACAACCTGTCTCAAAAAGTAAAGTGGATGGCACCTGAGGAATGCCAGCTGAGGTTGACCTCTGGCTTTCACACACACACACACACACACACACACACACACACACACACACACACACACGCACACACCTGCATTCTTCTGCCTCAGGCCCCTGAATGCTGGTATTTTGGATGTGCAACATGACTTTATCATTCCTTTCTTAGACAGCAGAATACTTTTCCTGTTTGGGACTTCAATTGGTGTCTCAGCAAAAGTAGTTGTTCGTTCAAAGTTGCCTGGGTTCTGTCTATAAGTGTATTCAGCACAACATCAGTAGTAGTTGGATTGCACATCCCCCGAAAGCACGCTGATGAAGGACTTCCAGTTAAATAACTCAGTGACTGCACCCTTGTTGTTTGTGGGAGTTTGGTTTCAGAACCTTCTTGAATACCCAAATGTCCTTGGGTGCTCAAGCCTCTTATATAGAATATTTGCTTCTATAGTAGTGTTTGCATAGACCCTACAGTCATCCTTCTGTAAATGTAAAATGACCCGTAGATCACTTACCATTTCTAAGACAATATAAATGCTAAGTAGCTACACTCTGTTGTTTAGGGAAAAGATGCTAACAAAAAGAGTTGGTAGTGTTCAGGAAAAACAGGTTGGGTTTTTTTTTTTTTTCTGTAAGAATTTAGACCTAGGGTTGGTTAAATCTTTATACTTGGAGCCTATGCCTACAGAAGGCTGGGCCAACTGTGCATTCACACTTTGGAATGTTCTACAGTTGTAGTAAAACCAGAAAGGTTTGGGATTGGTCGTTAAGATACAGTGTTGTATGAAAAAAATTAAAGAACTGCATGCCACTATTTATATAAAAGGAGCAGTAGACGATGGATCGATAGAAATGCATATTTGCTTGTACAGATATAAAACATCTTTGAATAAAACACAGCAACTGATAAAATTGCTTACTTTTGAGGGGGAGGAGCAAGGTGGCTGAGGGGTGCGTTGGGAGAACCACTGTTCATTTGTCCTGTCACCAGGATTGAGAAACACAGCTCAGTGTTGCCAGCTAAGCAATCTCAAGAATTCTCTTCGCAGCCTTAGAGACATCTGTCCAAGCATGGTCTAAAGTTTGACTTCCATCACGAAAAGGAATTCCAGGATGAATCAGAGAGAAGCACAGTTAGAAAATGTGCTAACCGGAAAGGCAAGACACACTTGAAGAGAGTTGAGTGACGCTGCCTTTATGCCTTAGCGGCAGCTTTGTAAGTGATTTGTGTTACCTAATCTTCAACTAAGGTTAGGTCTTAACCACAGAATCTGTCCTTGAGGGGAGTCTTTTAAAGTACACAGTTCAGGCTTGCAGGTGGAGAAGGGAGTGCCAGCGAGAGAAGGCAAAGGGACCCTTTCTTAACTATAGGTCATGAGGAGGTTGGATTTAAGTCATGTTTCATTAGCCATCTTAATAATGTCATTTGGGATGCTTCCCAGAGCACTCAGGTGGTCTAAGCAATGATGTCAAAATTCCTGGGTACCATCTAAAATGAAACATAAATCTGAACTGCGAGAGTAGAGGAAGTCCTTACCTTTATCATGTCTCCTCTAATTCCTAACTAAGTCCCCTGGCTCAGGACCTTAGTAACCTTCAGGGATTGGATTCATACTCTCTCACCTCTGAGAATCTGTGGCTTTTCCAATTCCTTTGTATGGAATGGGGCAGCGTTTACATTTGATCTATGTGCATTCTCCTAGCATCTTTAAACCATCCCTAAGTTACTTGTAGTGCCCAGTGTGATGTCAATGCTCTGTAAATGGCGGTTATATTGTTGTTTAGGAAATAGTGACAAGAAAAAAGTCTGGAGAAATTCATTAAAGGCACAATTTGGACTGTATTTTTCTACGGCAGTTGAATCCACAGATGCTGTACCCATAGATACAAGTCATATAGAGTCAAGTAAACATCTTTTGCTATATTTTTAAAGGTCTTTTATGTGCATGAGTTTGTGCCTAAGTGTATATATGTGCACTACATGCATGCATGTGTCTGTGGAACCCAGAAGACTTACTGGAGTTATAGGTGAACCAACCACCCAGTGTGGCTGCTGAGAACCAAACAAATGCACGAGTGGCAAGTGCTCTGACCTGCTGAGCTATCTCCACAGCTCCTGTTATTTTGAAATTTGAACAGCACAAATACAAGATTCGCACATAGATGCAAGTAAATGAAACAACATCGAAACAACCAAAATCAGAAGGCAAACAACTGTCTAAGAGGAATGTTGCTGCAACAACATATGTGGCGAAAGCAAACCAAGGATGGAAGGGTTTATTTGGTTCCCAGTTGAAGGTGCATCATGGAGGGGGTGTGGGGACATGGTGGCAGGAGTGTGAGGCAGCTGGAGGCAGAGAGGGAAGACTGGTCCTCATTTCACTTTCACTTTTCCCGTTTTATTTGGTCTAGGATCTCAGCCCATGGAATGCTGCCACCCATGGTCAGAGCAGAGTGGGTCTCCCTGCCTCAGTGAACCTATTCTAGAAGCTCCCTCACAAACATGCCCCAAAAAGTGTGTCTGTCTCCTAGGTAATTCTGGATCCCGTGAAGGTGAAAATCAAGGTTAACTGTCACAAAGTGGAAGGTTACCTTTAGGAATTCTTTGGCTCTCCTGCCTTACCTCTACAAACCTTATGAGTGACCATTGCTGAAGAAGGCAAGGCCTTTCTTGTAGCCTGATTGGACTGCCTTTCCCAGGAAGGGGGGGAACTCTTGGTGCTAAGTGACCATCCCAGGGCAAATAGGTGGAAAAGTCAGAGGGATCCCTGGGAATTGAGGGACCAGAGACTCAGCTCTTCATGTGTACAAAATCAATCTTATTCTCTGGTGGCTTGAGATGGTCAGTTGCCATAGAAGGGACACAGGAACCTTTGGGAAAGACACCAAATAGAAATACTCTGAACTAAGTAAGCTCAACATGGTGACATAGACTGGGAAAGCCAGCTTTTCTGTGATGGGACTGAGCTTGCATTACCATGCCCAGTTCCTTACCCTTTTATCCCCAGAGCATGTTCCAGTGCTGGAGAAAGGTTGAATGAATGAATCTAGTATTGTGGGTCGCCATGAGTGGTCCCTAATGAGCCTTTAGGTCTCTAGCAATCAAATCCCACGAGTCTTCCCATCCTGACTTTAAGCCAGGTAGTGGCAACATGTTAGTTCGGCTCACAACCTAGCACACAGAATCAATCACATGGCCCTGAATAACGGCAAGATGGGGGAAGAGGTGGGACAGGAAGGTATGATACAAGTTCTCAAAACAGGATTGGCTAAAATACTGACACTTTCTCACTGGTCCACCCGTTCCTAGACTTTTGTTTTTCTAATAATGACAAATATTTGGCATAGGATTCTCTTCCATGCAAAATGTTCTTTGATCCCTGAAGCAATTATTGGAAAGGTAAATGGAGGCTGCAGGTGGTGGCATATACCTGTAATCCCAGCACTTGGGAAGTAAAGGCCAGAAGATCAGAAGCTAAAAACCAGCCTTGGCTACATAGTGAATTGGGTGTTAATCTCAGCTACACGAGATCTTACTTTTACCTAAAAGGTAAACTGAGATTAAAAACCTGAAGGGTTTAGTTATTGTCTTTAAAATTTTTATTTATTTTATGTCTATGAGTACACTGTAGCTGTCTTCAGACACACCAGAGGAGAGCATCAGATCCCATTACAGATGGCTGTGAGCCACCATGTGGTTGCTGGGAATTGAACTCAGAACCTCTGGAAGAGCAGTTGGTGCTCTTAACGGCTGAGCCATCTCTCCAGCCCTAGTTATTGTCTTAGTTAAAGTTTCTGTTGCTATGATGAAACATTGTGACCAAAAAGTAGGTTGGGGGAAGAAAGGGTTTATTCGGTTTACACTTCTGCATCATAGTCCATCACAAAGGAAGTCAGGAATGGAACTCAAGCAAGGCAGAAACCTGGAGGCAGGAGCTGATGCAGAGGCCATGGAGGAGTGCTGCTTAGTGGCTGGCTCTTTGTGACTTGCTCAGCATGCTTTCTTATAGAACCCAGGACCTCTAGCCCAGTGGTGGCCCCACCCACAATGGACTGGGCCCTCTCTTATTATCACTAATTGAGAAAATACCTTACAGGTCTGCCTACAATTGGATCTGATGGAGGCATTTTCTTACTTAAGGTTCCTTCCTCTCAGATGACTTCAGTCTGTGTCAACTTGATATAAAACTATCCAGCACAGTTATGCAAATAGAAGTTCATAAATTGGGTAGCTCCCACCAGGAGTCATTCAGGAGCTCCACATGGAGATGTAGAGGGGATGACTCTCACAGGCTGGACAGGGACAGAGAACAAAGGAAACTGACCACAATGACACAGTTACCTTCTTTGATCTATCCCACCTGAAAACAAACAAACAAAAAAAGGTTACTGAAGTCTATGTCTGGTGACTTGAGCCTGAAAGGTCAAACCTACTCCATCTTGGAACTGGCCTCCATCTTAAAGAAAAAAAGCCCAAGAACTTGACCCACAGCTGAACCCAAGCTGCACCCAAGTACCAGGAAGGACCCCAAAGCTTGTCTTTGGCCAGAGTTACCCCCTAGCTACTTCCTAGCAACAGTCAATCAAAGATTAGTCTAATTGTTTCAGATGTACTTTCAGACTGTAATTGCATATGGTCTTGCTTCAGAGCACATTCTTGTCAGCTTACAATAGTCGTTCTATTAGATACATGCCACACTGGACACCCCCTCCCTCACCCCCTCCCTTATTCCTATTTTCTTATAAAAACTTGTCCTGCTGAGGGTTTGAGGCTGCTCTGCCTTCCCTTCCTGTCCTGCTGTGTCAGGGTTGGGTTGGAGGAGAGCCCAAACCCAAGCATGTAATAAAGAGACCCTAATGCTATTGCCTCGGAGACGGTTGGTTGGTAGTCTTTTGGGATTCACAAATGCTTCCTGGCACAACAAGCCTATATCATGTGTTTTTCTCCACTATGAAGAATTACAAAAGCTAGGTTGCTGGGGAGATAGCTCAGTGAGGAAAGTGTTTGATGTACAAACATGAGGACCTCAGTCTGGACTCCTAGCACCCAGGTAAAAGCTGGGTGCAGTGGTACATGGCTATAACCCCAGCACCAGAGAGCACAGGTGGTGTTTTGATATTGACCTCTTCTCTTCTCCCCACACATGTGTGCACTTGAGTGTGTACATACACACACACACACACACACACACACACACACACGAAATAGCACACAGAAATTACAATGTGTCTTTAAAGTTGATGTAGTAGAAATTTACTCTTCAATGCATCTATGAACCAAGGGGTGCTACAGGTTGCTGAAAACTACCAGAAGCCAGGGGACGGGACCTTTTAGAGAGCCCTTCTGAATGTATTCAGGCAGTGGGACCTACACAAAAGCGATGAATTTGGACCCTTCCTCTCTTACTTTCTTTCATTGCCATGCCACTATGGGACAGTGGAGCAAAAGATACTCTCCAGATGTGGCTCTTCAGTCAGGCAAGAGCATAGTTCTGAGACTTGAGATAGTGGCACAACTGGGGCTTCAGGAGAGTAGCATTTCTGGCTGAAGGCTAGACATTTCTGTGATTACTATCAATTCAACTGTATCTCTCCAATCTTGCTAGTACACTAGGGTCTGGGCTACCTCTTTTCCACACATGGTGGTAAAGTAGTACATCAGGGCAGCCCCTGAGAAATAGCAGGAGGGTTTAGCCGGGGTCTCCAATTGTTCTTTTTCTTTTTCTTCTTTTCTTTTTTCTTTTCTTTTCTTCCTTTTCTTTTCTTCCTTTTCTTTTTCTTCTTTTCTTCTTTTTCTTTTCCTTTCTTTTCTTTTTCTGTCTTGAGGCTGGAAGCCAAGGCATCCTGAGTACTAGGTGCACACTTGGCACCACAATTCCCCAGCTCCACATTTCCAATAGCAGTTGGCTTTGGAATTTTTGAGACAGGGTTTCTCTGTGTAGCCCTGGTTGTCCTGGAGCTTTCTCTGTAGATCAGGCTGGCTTTTGATTAACTGGTGATTTTCTCTAATTGCCTGTCTTTAGAAGCCACACCCTCCAGATGATACAGTTTAACTGTACATCTGTTTGCAAGCTTCAGTACTCCAGGAAGGTTATTTCAGTACTCCAGTAAGGACTCTGTACAGAGCTGAGGTGGATATTCTAAACCACAGCATACCATATGTATTTTGGCAAGGCCTTTCTTTATTAGTGGAGTGGTATGAATTCCCCCAGCATAGTGACACCAGCTTGAGGTCCCATTAGCACCACAATACTGGACATGGCCACCCAAAACTAATATGGGTGTTTTGGCTTGGTTTTGGTTTTTTGAGTCAATGTCTTGTGTAGCCCAGGCTAGCTTTGAACTCACTATAACCGAGGATGATCTTGAACTTCTGATCCTCCTGCCTTTATCTTCTGTATGCTGGGATTACAGTCAGACACCGCCATGACTAGTTTTGTCCGTACAGGGTTTTGAACCCAGAGCTTTGTGCATACCAGACAAGCACTTTAGATTCTCAGCCCAGGATGCCTTTTTTTTTTTTTTCATTATTAATTTCTTTTGTTTGCTTGTTTTAACACACAATTGATTTTGCTGCTGGTTTTGTTTATTTGTTTTTAATCTCATCTGGCCACAAATTAGGATCAACCAAGTGAGGAGCCACACCTAAAGATGTGTACGGATTGCCTGCTTGACTGGGAAGACCTGCCCCACCTACTGTAGTGAGTGGCACCTTCTGGTAGCACCCCAGATGAAAAGGAGATTTCAGAAGGAAGCTCATCTCACCTTTTGCTGCCTTGGCTTGCCCTCCCCACCACTTGATTTGACTGGTTGCTGCTGGTTAAAAGGAAGATGTCCCCTGTAGTGATAACCTCTGTTGAAACCCCAGGTTATGGTTTTCTCTCATGACATCTACTAGCATATGGCTACTGAGCACTTGAAACTGTGGCTGTTCTGAACTGCAATGTGAAATACATGGCTTATTTCAAAGAGCACAAAACCCTCATATAGACTGTCTCATGGTTCACATGGATCACAGGTTGAAATGATAATATTTTGAATCTATTGGGTTAGGTAAACATTAATTTCATTTGGTTTTGAATTTTGACAGAATATGGTTATTTTGTCATTTTGAGTCAAGGCAGTGGGCTGTGTGGCAGCTGTACTGGCCAGAGTGATTGCACTGCCCTCTCGCCCTCATTTATTTCAATCCTGACATCTGAGACACAGACCAGCAGTGCCCAGCCCAGGCTGTCATTTTCACATTGCTGGGTGCTACTGGGAAGGCTTGCTGCTCAAACCTGAATCTCTGCACACCGGGTCTTAGCCAGGTATCAGTGGATCCTAGTGCCAAGGAAGCTGCCCTGTGATACTTCAGCTAGGTTACCAAGGCTACTGTCCCTCTTGAAACCAGAACCTCAGGGCCTGCCTTTGGATTATCTGTAACATTTAGTTACCTTAAATCAGAAATTTTGGTGTGCGTATTTACTTCATTTTTGTCATCTCTTTACAGGTACACTAGACATTGTGAGCATATTCTCCAACCACCACAAGGACCTTTAAAAAACAAACAAAAGACAACCATAGAACCTTTAGGAGGTGGGCGTGACAGGCAGAAGTAGGTCACTAGGGGCAGGCCTCTGTGTGTGTGCGTGTGTGTGTGAGAGAGAGTGTGTGTGTGTGTGTGTGTGTAGGCAGGCAGGTTTTGTCATGGTACATATGTGGAGATCAGAGGTCAACTTTCTGGAGTGTGCTCTCTCCTTCCATAATGTGGATTCCAGACACTGAACTCAGGCTGTCAGGCTCTGGGGCAAGTACCTCTACCTACAAGTCACCTTGTCAGCCTAAGGAGAGAGAAGGTTTTTCTTGGTTTTGTCTTTCTCTTTGTTTTAATACCAGGGGGAAAAGAAATAAAAGAAAAAGAAAAAGGTAGAGGCATTTGGTTACTGGGGCAAAGATACTAGAAAGCAGGGCAAGTGAGGATCCCATCAGCCTTGGCTGCTGCAGCTGCTGTGCTACTCTAGAGCATCGTTATGGGCAAGGCCAGCAAGGAAAGAGCCTTTGAAACCATCTGTTTCTGCAAGCAGGCCAGGTGTCACCCTGACAGATGGGCACCAGCACTAGCTTGGCACAGAGCCAGCTAGTTCTTGGCCCAATGGTAGAAAGAAGCGTCTCTTCACAGTTGATGTGACCACCACCTGGCCAAGGTGTGTCCACAGGGGCAGGTGACTTATGTCATTGGCATTCTGCTTTCTGAGGCAGAGTTCGGGGGTTGGGGGGGTATGCCTTCTGTAGAGGTGACTGACAGGAAGTGGGCAGAAATGTTGTGCTTTGCCCACCCTTTGCTGCTTAGAAACGGAGGGGATACTTTCTTCACACCTTGGAAACTGCCTGTTACAGCAAAGTTAAAATTTTCCCATAACAGTTCTCTAGAGCCCATACTAATGCAAAGTTAACCCTCTAAAGAGCAGGGTAACCAGGAACTCCTGAAGCAGTGCTTCTCACCCTTCCCAATGCTACCCTTTACTACAGTTCCTCAGGATGTGGTGACCCCAACCATAACATGATTTTTGTTGCTTCTTGGTAACTGTAGTTTTGCTGTTGTGAATTGTAAATCTCTGTGTCTTCTGATAGTCTTAGGTGACCCCTGTGAAAGGGTTGTTTCACCCCTAAAGGAGTCTCGACCTACAGGTTGAGAATCGTTGCACTAATGGATTTCCCAAACTGCAGATAGTAGCCAACCTTATCTACACAGCATTTTTCCTGTACTGACGGCTAACAACATATCTATGATAAAGTTTAACCAATTAACTTCTGTCACCAAGGATGACCCAACGTGTCTGATGCTCCTGGGTTTAACTTCTGAGCTCTGGGATTCTAGGCATTGTCTACCACACTTGGTTTATACAAGGACGGAAGTAGGGCTTAATGAAGGCTAGGCAAACAAGCTAGCAACTGAACTGTATATTCAAGCAGTTAATAGTTTTAATGCTATTTTGGGGGTGGAGGAGGCAGTACTGGGGATTGCATTCAGTATCTTGTCCATGTTAAGCTCTACCTCCAGCCTCTCGTGTATCTTACAATAACTTGATTCTCTTTAATGTTAAACGTTCTTTATTGGGCTGTGAATTCCATCAAATATAATTTAGGGTTGCTTTTCTACATCACTTAATACTTTCACCAGTATAAATAAACAAAGGTACATGCATATTATTTTGAACACATTGAGATATTATTTCAAATGCTTCCTGACTGTTTTAGCATAAGTCTGAGGAAGGCTATCTCTGTGGCCAATGTTGGCATTTTCATGAATATCGAGTATGATTTACAAGACAAGCCTTTGACCCCAAAGTCTTACTTGAACTCTATTGATACCTCACTAGTAGGTGGCCTTGGGCAAACCAGAACTTTGGATCTATATTCATAAGGTGATGCCATTCTGACCTTTTCTGAGTTCTTCTGTGTTCTTGTACAAAAGTCTCTAAGGTCCCCTATATAGCATCCCTCCGACAAATCGGAGGTCCTGTGAAATGACAGTTACTGGGGAGTCAATGAAGTGAGCCACCTTTAAAACAGTATGAATGCCTGTCCTAAGAAACCTTTGACTGAAGCAGGTTAATATAAAGGGGCCAATTAAGCAATAAAGATCCAATAACACACTCTATGTTATAGTCTATTCTACTGAGTCTTTGGAAAGAATTCTTTTTAAGGGGACAATTCTAGGTCTGAGGTAATGTATTTGTCAGTGTCTAAATCAACAAAATGCAACTACTAAGTTAAATGTAGGAGTATCTTGCTGCCTCCCCCCTCCCCCAGAGTGCATCCGTGTGTCTGTGCATGTTAGAGGGTGTATTTGAACCCAGGACCTTACACATGTTAGGCAAACACTTTGCCATTGTGAAATTGACTTCTCCACTTTAGTTTTTAGAGCTCGTGGCATTGGCGCCTCTGACTGTCCAGAAAACCCCCTACAGCGGCCTGTCTCTGGGTTCCTCTACTCCTAGCCATGAGGTAACAGGTGTTCACTAACACAGCCAGATTTTAAGTGGGTGTCAGGATCTGAACTCAGGTTCTCATTCGGGCACGGAAAGCATCCTGCCCACTGAAACTTCTTCCAAGCCACAAGAAGAGTACCTTCTTTAATCTAAGTGTATTTGAGTAACTAATATCTGTGTGTGTGTGTGTGTGTGTGTGTGTGTGTATGTATGTATGTATGTATGTATCTATCTATCTCATATACCTTGGCACAGGTAAGTGAGGACTATTTTATGTTATATACAAGGTTCAGGTAATTCAAATATATCTAACTTTAACATTTTGTCAGGAGGAGCACACCTGTTTCCAGAGGCATCTGTAAGGTAGCATTTGTTACACAGGAGCTGAGGTGATGGAGTTGTGTTTAAAAATGCTTTTTAAAAACATGTATTAGTTTGTGTGTGCATGTGTGTGTTTGTGGGTGCATGTGTTTGGGTATATACATGTGGGTTGGTGCCTGTATGTGTATGGGTATCTGTGCCTGTTTTAGTTAAAGTTTTATTGCACCATGCCAAGGCAACTCTTAGAAAGGACAACATTTAACTGGGGCTGGCTTACAGGTTCAGAGGTTCAGTCCATTATCATCAAGGCAGGAAGCATGGCAGTGTCCAGGCAGACTTGGAGCTCTAGAAGGAGCTGAGAGTTTTACATCTTGATCTGAAAGTAACCAGGAGAGACTGTCTTTTGCAGGCAACCAGGAGGAGGGTCTCTTCCATCCTGGGTGGAGCTTAAGCAGAGGACCTCAAAGCCCACCCCCACAGTGATGTACTTCCTCTAACAAGACCACACCCACTCCAACAAGGCCACTCCTCCTAGTTG
>JADRCH010007552.1:529613-554049 GCA_019843965.1 Rhynchomys soricoides
GTGCACATGTGGAGGCCAAAAGAACAACTAGCAGGGGTTGCTTCTCTGTATATCTTGTGGGTTCCAGGGATTGAACTCAAGACATCAGACTTGAAGGCAAGCACCTCTAGCCCCTGAGCCATCTCACCTGCTCCTGTCTTTTGAATGTCACTGACCATTCCAGCACCTCTCTGAGACCCAGGCTGAGATCCTGTCTCACCTGCTTTTGAATGTCACTGACCATTCCACCACCTCTCTGAGACCCAGGCTTTACTCCCAGCAGGTGACAGCTATGGTTGTCAGCCAGTATTTTTTGTTTGTTTTGTTTTGTCCACTACTACAAAAATGGCTTTGGCTCTTACTCTTTGTCCTCTATTGTGAAGTTTACTTGGGTTGGGAAGTGCTAATGTAGTCCCAGTAACAACTGCCAGCTCAATGACATTTGTCCTCTTAAGTCCCAACTTGGAACTGAAAGCTTTCATGTGTTGCCAAAGCTACATGAAATCTAATAGTAGGAATGTTAGCAATGACTAATGACTTCTCCAACTGTAATCTATAAAACGCTGGGAGTTTTCCAGCATCATCTAATCCTTAAATTAAAACCTCCATTTCCTGGCTTCCAAAATGTTTGGAAAAAATACTTTTAGGAAAAAAAGCAAAAATAACAACAACAACAAAACCCCAAAATATCCCCCCAAACCCTTTACCCAGATGAAGCGCTTGCCCATCCTCAGCCGTGCTCAGCGATAGGCCGAAGTCTAGTCGGCTGGGACTCCTTTTGGAGCACTACAACTTCCGGCCATTTTCCATGTTGTACTCCTGGGGATGGAGTGGGCTGAAGTCTATGGTCACTGTGGCTGCACACTATGATTAGTGGCATTTATGTGACTGTAAATGTATTTATTTTTGAATCAGGGTCTCACTCAAACTCAAGGCAATCCTCCTGCCTTAGTCTTCCAAGTACTGGGATTATAGTCCTGAGCCACCACATATTTCTAGGATTTTGCTATGGAGCCCAGGCTGGCTCATGGTCCTCCTGCTTCAGCATCAGGTTTAATGTACAAATTAGTAACATCAAACAACAACAGCAACAAATAATAGTGACATAAGAAGAATACAATAAGACAGTGAGCAGAAGCTGCTTGGGAGAGCTAGGATGGTGGTGCATATCAATAATCCCAGGAACTTGGGGGTATTACTTAAGCATGAGTTTGAGACCCACCCAGGCAATAGACAGACTATTGCAAGGGAACAAAGCTATTTAAAATGTAGGAATTGTTTATTTCGATAATTTTCCATTCCATATTAGCAAACTTCAGTTGACTACAGGAAACTGAAGCTGAAAAAAAAAACATAGCAAAGAGAACATTACTACGGTGTGGTGTGTGTGTGTGTGTGTGTGTGTGTGTGTGTGTGTGGTGTATAGAGATGTTCAGTGATTAAGAGCATCCACTGCTCTTGCAAAAGACCACATCAGGCAATTCACAACAGTCTGTAACTTCAGCTCCAAGGAATCCAACACCCTCTTCTGGCCTCTGTGGGTATTTGTGCTCATGTGCACATACTCACACACAGATACATAACCACATAGTTAAAAAAAAAAAAAAAGCATGGTGGGTGTAGTCATATTTTTTCACAGCCTACTTTAATAAGGTTCAACCTTCCCTCTAGCCACCATCCACCAGAGGTACTGAAAAAGGTTATTAAAATACAGCAGAACTGGACTTGTTTAGAAATAGTTCTTTGGGTCAATTCCAGCCTTCCTTCTCAGTCGAGTCCACTAACACCAAACATGGACCAGCAGCTGTAGACCAGTCCACTCAGCAGACACCACACATGAATCAGCAAGAGAACTTCAATCCAGAAGAAACCAAAGGCTCGCCAATTGGCCCAAGTTTGAAGAAGCTGCAAGAAGTCACAGGAACCTCATGAGTAGTTCTTTGGCAAGTTTCTCTCTACTCTCATTACAAGCAAAGCAGAGTAATGCAATGTAAGGCAAACCAATACATGAGAGTTACCAGCGAAGACTAGCGAGGCAGAGCAAGGCAAACCCACGCTCTAACTCTCACTTGTCTGTGGGGTCATATTTATAGTCTTTGTAAACATCACGTGTCCTCTCACGTGTTTGCGAGATCCAAACATCCTCTCACCTGGGTCTGCTTCAGGAAAACAGTCTTTCATGTGTGTGCTTTAGCAAGACATCCTTCCACTTGTGTTCCCCAGCAAAGCATCATTTTACATAACTAACTTTTCAAAGAAACTAGAAGTTTCCACTTCAGATTGGATTTTATGCAGTACATGGAATTTGCCAGGAATATTGTAATAAATGACATAGTACAAGAAGGAGCTATGTGAGGTGACCTATGTTGTGGTACTATATTATGGTGCTATGTTGTGGTGGTTTGAATGTGCTTGGCTCAGGGAGTGGCACTATTAGGAGGTGTGGCCTTGTTGGAGTAGGCATGGCTTTGTTGGAGGAAGTGTGTCTGTCACTTTGTGAGTGGGCTTTGAGACTCTTCTCCTAGCTGCCTAGAAGCCAGCCTTCTGTTTGACTTCAGATGAAGATGTAGAACTCTCAGCTCCTCCTGCACCATGCCTGCCTGGATGCTGCCATGCTCCCACTTTGATAATACTGGACTGAACCTCTAAACCTGTAAACCAGTCCCAATTAAATAGTGTCCTTTATAAGAATTACCTTGGTCATGGTATCTGTTTACAGCAGTGGAAACCCTAACTAAGACAGAAGCTGGTACCAGGGACTAGGGTATTGCTGTGATAAGTCTGATCATATTTTTTTTTTTTGTTGGAAGAATGTGGATTTGGAAACTTTGGAATTGAAAAGCAGCAGAATGCTCTAAGTGGGGCTTAATGGGCCATCCCTAATAGAATCTGGAAGACTTTGCTGCTGAGGGTGACTTGAACTGTGGAAGCCTGGTTCTAGAGGTTTCAGAGGAGAAAAATGTTAATCTGTGGCTGAAAGACTGTTCTTGTGATATTTTGGTGAAGACTGTGGCTGCTTTTTGCTCTTGTCCAAAGAGTCTGCCTGAGGCTAAGGTGAAGACGGTCAAGTTAATTGCATTGACAAAGGAGGTCTCAAACCAAACCAGTTTAGACTCTGTGCTGTGGTTTAGTCTCATGAAGATTGTTTTGATGAAGCATATCAAGCTTAGAAAAGAAAAGTACAAAATGTGTGGTTCAAACAATAATAGGGAACCAGGAAATAGAACAGAGCTAAATCCTGCATTCAAGGAGACAAAGGGATTAAGGGAGTAGTGACCTCAAAGCAAGATCCTCCCTTGCAAACCTTAATTTTTATGCTTTTGCAGTTGAGCAAGGGGCTTGGTTATTGTTTTCATTTGGACTTTTAATCTGGAATGAACTACAATCCAGAAATGGAGAGCACAACTGTGATCCTGATCCTGAGGCTGGAAGACACAGGGTTTTGATCCACATCTTGAGAAATAGGGGCCATGAAAAGCTTAGGCCCAGGAAAAGTGGTACATGCCTTTAATCTCAGCATTCCGGAAACAGATCTCTGAATTCAAGGTCAGTCTAGAGAGGAAGTTCCAGGACAACCAAGTTTCAGCAGTGAAGGAGTTGGAAAACAGAAAGCTGCTGATAATGTAATCGAATAAGGGGGGCATGTTCCAGCCCCAGCAAGCAGCAGAACTCGGCAGCTTTGGCCATGTGGCTCTGGCTTTATAGTCAAGAATAGAAGGGACGACTGGGACAATTGATGCTGGTTAGCTAGAGCTAAGAAATTAGTGGTGATTAGGAAGAGACCAGCATCACTGAGGTGAAATCTTCTGGGAAGTGTTTTCTGAGAGGATAAAGAACCTGTTCCAGAGATAGCCATGGTTGTACCTCATGCTGCAGCTGGACTTGGTAATGTGTAAGAATCACCCAGGTGGTACTGGTTTTGAAGGAATGAAGGAGTCATGAAGAGCAGCTGAGACTCAGCACTGTGAGAGGCCATGGAAGGTCATTGGTGAAGGTACACCCTCAGTAGCAGTTGACAGCCCAGGACTGAAGGGCTCATGCAAAGGAGTTGAGGCTTGGCATCATGAAGAGAGCCTATGAGAAGCTATTGGTGAAGCCTAGTTGCAGCAGAAAACCCCAGTGTATTGTAGATGCCAGTACCATGGGATGACCACCAAGAACAGCAGCAGCAGTGGAGTGGATCAACCTGAGCTTAGAGTGCTACAGAGGACAGAACTGGAGAAGTGACGCCAGCCCTTTGGAGGAGCCCAGAAGATCACGTGTGGATTCCAGACATTGAAACAAGAAGCTGTAACATTAAAGTTACCTAGGAGACCCCAAGATGCTTGAGATGACAGAGCCATGGCATACCTGTTGAGGAAAGCTGCTAAAAGGGAATGGAACCAGCCCAAGGAAAAGAATTGTGTTGTAGTCAACAAAGATGAGAAAGGAGTTGGAGATCTAAAGAGAACTTTGACATCAGACAGAGATGCTGAGTTTAGAATTTGCTCAGCTGGTTTTTGGTCTTGCTGTGGTCCAGTATTTCTTCACTATGACATATAGGAGTGGTAATATATATTCTACATGATGTTGGAAGTATGTGATCTTCTTTTTGATTTTGATTTCTTAGGGGATTATAGTTAAGGGATTGCATGAATCTCAGAAGAGACTTTGAACTTTGGACTATTAATACTGTTGAGACTGTTAAAGACTGTAGGGTTTTTGAGGTTGGACTGAATGTATTTTGCATTATGCTATGCTAAGGTATGGCCCCTGTAGACTCATGTGTTTGAACAAGCCTATGGGGGCCATGAAGTGGAATGTGGTGGTTTGAATATGCTTGGCCCGGGGAGTAGCACTATTAGGAGGTGTGGCCTTGTTGGAGGAAGTGCGTGGGCTTTCAGAACGTTCTCCTAGCTGCCTAGAACCAGTCTTCTCCTGTTCGACTTTGGAACAAGATGTAGAGCTCTCAGCTCCTCCAGGTGAACTCCAGCTCCATGCCTGCCTAGATGCTGCCAAGCTTCTGAACCTGGAAGCCTGCTCCAATTACATGTTATCCTTTATAAGAGTTGCCTTGGTCATGGTCTCTTCACAGCAATGGAAACCCTAACTAAGACATATGTCAAAGCTTCATGTGTCTTGTATTAAAAAAACACAATGTTTGTCTGTCAATCATACTTCAGCAATGCTGGGGAAACATTTCTCCATGGGTTTTGGCCTTGGAACTATGCTGAGAGGCAAGGGTTGGCTGCCTTACTTAATTTGGTGTCATATATAATGTAATAATTTGACCTTAGGAGTCCTTTTGGAAAAATATTCAAAAATCACTTGTAGGACAAAAGCTCCAAACATTTAACTAGAGAAAGCTAATACTTGTTCTGGAAACTTCCTCATTCCCTTTCCTGTTTTCTCAAGCAAAACGAATGCATGCATTTGATAACAGTTGGTTTTGCTTTTCTCTTTCTTTTCAAGAAAATCCAATTATGCTTGTGGTAGCTTATAGTCTCACCCCGCCTTCCATCCATTCAGTTGTCATAGGATTCTGCAGAACCTTCTCAAAGCAGGTCTCCACTTCTGGACATTAGCTTAGTCACATGACTTGCTTTAGCTACTGGACTGCTAATAAATGTGACACAGAAGCTTAATTGGCTCATATATTGTAGCTTCTCACATCTCTATGATCATATGTCCTGGCTAGCTTGCTGGATAATGGAGGACATAGGAGGCAAAGCTGAGTTGAGATCAGCCTCCATCACCCACCAACCAGATAGCCCCAAATAACTCAGTCCACTTGAATGTATCAGCACTTATTGTTGCATGTTTCTGACCTCAAATATGTTAGGCAGACTGATAATAGAAGCTACCTGATACCTCCAAAGACCTAAGGGCCCACACTCGCCTTTGGTACACATGAGAAGGACAAAAGGTTTTCAAATGTCCCCCACTGGTCATATTGGTGGAGAAGTTGGTGCCCTATTTGTGTCCAACTACAGCAAGCCCACCAGAATCCTAAAGGTCTACAAATTAAGCCATATTGCAAGTACATATGATTTAATAATATGATTATCCATTAGACCTTCAAAGCCCCCTTTGAAAAATCTTCAAAGTCATTTGAGAGTCAAAAGCTCCACACTTGTAACTAGGCCTAGCTAATGTTCATTCTGGAAACTTCCTCATTTCCTGACTTGCAGAAGCTCCCCCTTGCAGACTCAGCAAGGTCATATTGTTGGTACCAACATTTACGGCCTAGGTCCCTAACTAGCATCTCCTGCATCCACGTGAAGGGCATTTCATAGGTTCTTACAGCTGGGTCATCATTCTTAAATAGTTAAATATTTTGCATGCTGTCTCTCCTGATGAATGAAATCCCTTCTCATCTCACTGTTAACAAACTTAGATCCTTTCAAGTGACTGGAGAGCACGATGCAAGCCTGAAGT
Organism: Rhynchomys soricoides; assembly: GCA_019843965.1. Taxonomy (NCBI): domain Eukaryota; kingdom Metazoa; phylum Chordata; class Mammalia; order Rodentia; family Muridae; genus Rhynchomys; species Rhynchomys soricoides. The sequence continues at coordinate 536,010 of JADRCH010007552.1, forward strand.
TCTATAAAACTCTCTAAGTAATAGCAACAATAAAAGCTTATTAGCCATTTTGGGCCCTGAATCAAGCCTTTCCATTCTTGGCATCTAATTAAATGGTTTGCATTCCTAAGGAACACATAATATTACATCTTTCTCCCCTTCTCAATTGGGACTAGAGTAGCGGTCAAGACTTTGTAAGAGACACACAAATGTGCATCTAAATAACGATTTCCTTGGGATTGCATACCAATACCACCAGCCTTGGTTCCCCTGGGTGGTAATATTAGTAACAAAGTCATTATTTGGAGGTAACTCACATATGTCAGTTGTTTTAAGGATATTCTCTTTTTAAAATTAATTTATTATTATTATTAATGTATATGTGTATGTGTGTGCTGTGTGTGTGTGTGTGTGCGCGCGCGCATGGGAAAACTATCTGTAGCTTAACATTTATTTGTATGGGAACAGGAAGAAAGGGCGGAAGTTCAGCATTAGCATAAAGCAGCCTGGAGGATGACCTAGCAGCCTGTTTCCAGGCTGGAAGGAGTGAGTGAGGAATTAGGACTGGAGAGATGGTTTAGCTGGAGGACCAAGCAAGCATGAAGACCTGGGTTAGAGTCCTAGCAGCCATATAAAAAGTTGGGTTCAGAAGTGCACATCAACAATCCTACTGCTGCCAATGAGGGGCAGAGACAGGCAGTTCTCAGGAGCATGTGGCCAGTCAGGTTCAATGAGAGATACTGTCTTAGAAAAGAGAGAGTGGCTGAAGAAGACATCAGATGATGTGGACCTCCAGCACCCCCTCACCCCTTGTCTCTATTAATTGACAAGCTGGCTTAGAAACACAGTACAGCCATGTAATGCATAGTGGATTTTTTAAAAATAAACAATAGGCTGTATAGATAGATTATGGTGGTTCTATAAAATTATATAAATTGAAAAAAAAATCCCACTGCCTAGTGACATCATAGCTATCCTACTCTGTAAAAATGCATGCCATAATGTTGGCATGTGTGATGGTTTGTATATGCTCGGCCCAGGGAGTAGCACTATTAAGAGATGTGGCCTTCTTGGAGTGGGTGTGTCACTGTGGGGTGGACTTTAAGACCCTCATCCTAGCTGCCTGGAAGCCAGTCTTCCACTAGCAGCCTTCAGATGAAGATGTAGACCTCTCAGCTCCTCCTGTACCATGCCTGCCTGCATGCTGCCATGCTCCTGCCTTGGTGATAATGGACTGAACCTCTGAACCTGTAAGCCAGCCTCAATTAAATGTTGTCCTTTATAAGAGTTGCCTTGGTCATGGTGTCTCTTCACAGTAGTAAACCCCTAACTAAGACAGCATGAATGACAAAATCAACTAACAATGATTAGGTCTCAAAACTCGTCCCTGTCATTAAGTGACACCAACTATATAGCAGCACTCTGGTTTGAGACAGGGTTGCTGTGTAGCTCAGGATAGCCTGAAAGGTGTAGCTTTCTGCAGCCTCCTGAGTAGCTGGGTTCACAGGCACAGAATACTATGATCAACTCAGCAGCCCACTTTGAACCAAATTAGAGAGCTAAAGTCTTCCCCACACTGTCCCCTAGCCTGCTACAGTAAGCAGCCACTTCACTGTAGATATATCAATGTGACTGGATTTGTTTTTTTTTTTTGTTTTGTTTTGTTTTTTTTTGTTTGTTTTGTTTTGTTTTTGAGATCATTTGGTGGGCCTTGTTATGAGCTGGTAAATTCTTCAGTAGACAGCTATGAGAATGGGTTCCAAAGGGCACATAGAGGTGGCATCAACTTTTGGATGACCACCTACCATCAGAAATGGTACCATTTACCTTTCTCGTGGTCACTATCACACACTGGGTCCCCCAGGAAGCTGCCTCTAAGATGATGGTCCAGGTGCAGAATTTTTATTAGTGAGAGTCCACAGAATCCACACTTGAGGAAAGGGAGAAAGCAGAAGTGGGCAGGAGGAGAAGTTACATCATGATGCAGTCATTAAGGAAGTCATAAGTCATCAGAGCAAGTCAGAAAGATAGAATAAAGATCCTTGAGAAACCAATCCAAAGAGGAGCCAGTTGGTGACCTCTTAGCACTTCCTTGTCTCTTAGTGTGGTGGTTTGAATGTGCTTGGTCCTTGGGAAGTGGCTCTATTAGGAGGTGTGGCCTTGTTGGAACAGGCATGGCCTTGGAGGAAGTGCATCACTGTGTAGGTGGGCTTTGAGGGATCCTAGTGCTCAAGCTCCACCCACTGCAGAAGAGATCCTCCTTCTGACTGTCTGTTCATCAAGATGCAGAACTCTCAGTTCCTTCTCCAGAACCAAGTCTTCCTGGATGCTGCCATGTTTCCTGCCTGGATGATAATGGACTGACCCCCTGAAACTGTAAGCCAGCCCTAGTTAAATGTTGGCCTTTATAAGTGTTGCTTTGGTCCTGATGTCTCTCCACAGCAATGAAATCCTAAGAGAGTTAGTCACTGGATGTAGGATCCCCTGGAAGAAAATGGAGCCTTGGCTAAGTGTCTAAGGTCCTGAGTGCCAGAGGCAGATGTCTGTTGAAGGGCTCCCTTGTAGATGGGAAAACCCTTCTAAAGCAGTCACACAGCTGACTAGGTCCTGTGCTTAACTCTGACTCTCTTCTTCTGCACAACCAGAACCATTAGATTTGAAGCCAGAACAGCAGTGTGCTGAGGAAGCATAGCCTTGGCCATGACATTTCACTCTAACAAAGCACTAATGTTTGAACTGCTCATGGAGTAGTCAGGGGCTGAGGGAGCTGTCACAAGGGTGTGTGTGTATGTGTGTGTGTGGGGGGTCTGTGGGCTAGGGAGCTTTTCTTTGTCAACTGTACCCCAGTCAATGGCATTATGGCCTCAGAACACCTTAAACACCAGCATGGGCACTGTGTCTGCTTGAAAGGCCAGGAGATCACCATGGCAGTTCACGGGGCTCGCCTTTTGCCTTTTGATTCTTCATGTGGTTTACCACCAAGGGTGTCCCTCCCCAATCCATTTGCCAAGTTCATGTCCCAGCTAAGGGCCCACTCTATGGTAAAACTCAACAAAGAGGTCAAGAAGGTGGTCAGTTCTGTGGGATGTGTTCTGAGCCAGTGACATTGGCCAAAATGCTCAGGACAGCGATGGAAGTGAAGGTTGAGAAAGCAGTAGTAGCCAATGCCCTCCTAGAAAATGGATGATTGGATCTGGAAGGCAGACTCTTCTCTTTCTACCACTGTCTTTCTTAGGCAAGTTGATCTTAAAAAAAAAAAAAACAAAAAACCACATATATATTACATGTCTTACTTTGTTTCTATCGCTATGATAAAATACTGTCCAAAATCAACTTGTGAAGAAAAGGATTTATTTGGCTTGTCTATGTCCACCACAGGCCATCATGAAAGAAGTCAGGGTAGAAACCTGGAGGCAGGAGCTGAGGCAGAGGTCACGCAGGACTGCTGCTTCCAGGATCGGTTCCTGTATCTTGCCCAGTCTGCTTTCTTAACCATCCAGAAGCCTCTGCCTATGGGTGTCACAGCCCTCAGTGGACTGGGCCCTCCATCAGTCAGTAATCAAGAAGACGCCCTCATAGACTTTCTCACAGGCCAATCTGATGAGGGCATTTCTCAGTTGGGGTTCCCTCTTCTCAGATGACTCTAGCTTCTGCTAAGTTAACAAAACCTAAACAACACCTTACATTTGTGCATTGTGGTGGGGGCTCGGGTGGGAGGAGGAGGTGTTCCACAATCTAGATACATGGAGGTCAGAGGACAACTTGTGACAGTTTGTCCTCTCCTGGCACCGTGTGGGTCCTGGGATGAAAGTCAGGTTATCAAGCTTGGTGATAGTAAGTACTGTTAACCACTGAGCCACCTTACTGGCCTAAGTTGCTCGTTCTCTCTCTCTCTCTCTCTCTCTCTCTCTCTCTCTCTCTCTCTCTCTCTCTCTCTCTGTCTAATATAGGAGTAATTTTGTCTTCACTAGGGCCCCAGCAAAATCAGATGGGACCGTATCTCTCTTGGCCAGATGCACATGGACGCTTTTTTTTTTTTTTTTTTTTGAATAAAGCTCTATACGGAACCTTGACTGAGAGCAAATAATCAAACAAATATAAAACTAAGACTATAGCTTTTTTAAGTCCTGAAAGCTCTGAGTCAGAAAATTCTTATAGTAGTTAATAAGAACATAATCCTTAACTACAAGGAGCAGGGAAAGTTGTCCAGAAGACTAACTCTGGGCCACAGTTGACTTAGCAAACAAAAACGATTTGTGACGACTTTAGCTGAAAGAGAATGGAACAATAGAAAGGGCACTGAGGCTTGGCAAGGGGGAAAAGGTAGAGGGTGGGAACATGGAAAACCAGCTTTGCTTTTGATTAGCTCTTAATGAGTTTTTGTCTGAAGTGACCGACCACGCTTTTAGCGCCATCGTGTGGCTAAATAGAAAACTGCAGTCTGCTTACTTGGGTCTGCTCTACTTTTGCTTTCTCCTTTGCCAACCGGTGTCTAAAGTGGGAGCCGGCTGAGTGAATAAGCTTCAGCACCGTGGATTCCAAGCCCCAATTTTCTTATATGAGAGAATGAGAGCCTTTTAGACTTGACTCTTTCTTCCATCTCTCAAGACATAGACCTCCAAGCACGACCCACTCTGAAAATGGCATGAACTGCATGGTAGGTAGGTAGTATGCACTACAAGGGTTCATGCGACAACAGCAGAGAGGCTAATACAGGCTTTGTACGAGGAAAGAAGTTAGGAAATCTGGGGGGGTTAAGTAAGAGAACTGAAGATTCTAGGGACTAATTAAAGTATTTGAGAGAGTGTAAGAAATTCTGAACTTTAAACAAATTCTGGGGCAATGAGATTGCTCAGTGAGTAATGGTGTTCAATCCCCAGGAAACACATAAAGACAGTCAGGAGAGAACCAACTCCACAAAGTTGTCCCTGTCCTCCTTATGTGTGATGTGGCCCATGCATAACATGTATTATGCACACAGCACAACAGTAATATTTTAAATAACAATTTTTAAAAAGAATTTCAAAATCCTCTGATTCTCACACTGGAACCTGACATTTTTATCAACTCACTTCCTCTTACATCTCTATCTTATCATTTGGCCCGCAGATTGGTTGGTTAATTTTTGGTTGAATCTATAATTCTGTGAAGAATAAAACGTTAATCTGAGATGAGGGAACAACTCAAATGCCTTCTGAAATCACTTCTACATTGTACCAAGCTACAGAATTATATGACTGAATTACCCCTGTGGAACAACAATTGAGTCACTGATAAATACGTATATTTAGTGTATTTTGCTGCATTGGTGGCAATTTTGCCTGTCATTTTATCCAGGATTGCCAGATTCCATTAGCACAGCAGGCATCAGATACTCGAAGACATGGTCTAAGTTACCATGCAGATAAAACATGCAGCATACAGATATGTTCACTGTTTGCTGATTGATACTGTTTTCCCAGAATTCTATCATAAAAAAAAAAAGTGGGACCAAGGAGATGGCTCAGCATGTGAAGGCCCCTGCCTGCCACCTAGACCACCTGATGACTTGTGTTCCATCCCCAAAACTCACAGGATAAATGGAGAGAAGCAATTTCCTCAAGTTAGCTCTGACCTCCATGCAAGAGCTGTGGTATGTGTGTGCTCCCATAAACAAATAAACCAACAAGCATGTTTGAAAGAAAAGAAATATATGGTACATTCATAATTATGTTGTGTCATCGAATAGATTTACTTTCTTTGAGACAGGCAAGGTATCATGTAGTCCAGGCTGGCCTCAAACTTGACAGTCAAGGATGGCTTTGAACTTCTGATTCTCTTTCCTCCTCCATTTCCCAAGGGTTAGTGTTATGAGCGTGAGCAACCTCACATAGTTTAAAGCAGTGCTCAAGGTGGACTTCATGTTGGGCAAGTACTCCTACCTGAGTTTAGCCCCAATCCCAAATGAATTTCCAGCAGAAGAGAATCCTGTTTGGTGTAGGCATGGATGAGAATGGATTCATGCTTGTAAAATTTCATGTCTGATGAGTGAAAACCGACTGTGTCTTTCAGACCGGATTCTCCTCCACTACCCAGCTACTTCCTGTTCTAGGGATTGTGGGGCAAGCTTACACTGAACACTACCTCTGAGCCCGCGTCTTCATGTTCTATTACTGAGAGAGTCTACACAAGGGGCTTGTGAGAATTCCCTGAAACTGTTCCCAGCTAACATAGCCAGGGATGTCTTAAAATGACACACAAAATATCTCACTAAGTCCAAATTAAATACTGCCTCAATTCAGCTTCTCCTTTGCTGAGTGTCAAAAATTCCTAAAGAGAAGTCTGTCTGTCTGCCTGTCTATCTGTCTGTCTGTCTCTCTTTCACACACACACACACACACACAGAGAGAGAGAGAGACTGAAAATAGAGAGAACATGTAAAGAAGGGATATTTCTGAGAAATAAATGTCTTTTCTTTAAAATTTTAATTAAAAATATTTATTATATGTAAGTACACTGTCGCTGTCTTCAGACACCCCAGAAGAGGGCATCAGATCCCATGACAGATGGTTGTGAGCCGCCATGTGGTTGCTGGGATTTGAACTCAGGACCTCTGGAAGAACAGTCAGTGCTCTTAACCACTGAGCCATCTCTCCAGCCCCCTCTTTTGACCCTTCTTATAGGCACTCTCTTTTCATCTCATACTGCAGCTGTTCTCACATCATCTTTAGAAGCCCTGCAGCCCTGCAAGATCCCTGAAGGTAGGAGGTTACTTCCTCATCTGTCTGTCCATCTGTCCATGGCCACTGTCATCATCTGTTTCCAGATATCCACACTTTCTCAGAGAGTAGGCAAGACTGGGGTAGCTAGGGGAAATATGTTTTATTTTTCTTGTTTTTGTGAGCCACTGTGTGGTGTTGGGAACTGAACACGGGTCCTCTGCAAGAACAGTAAATGTTCTTAACCACTGAACTGTTTCTTCAGGCCTGTGGATTCTAGTCTAGTAGCACAAAATGGACTGAGCCTCTTCATCTGAGTGTTTGATACCTACACTACCCCTGAAACCTAACAGCAACTCAATAAAGTAGATGCTGTTATCTTTAGCTTGTTTTCAAGACAGGGTTTCATATAGACCTTGACCTTGAACTACTGACCCTCCTACTTTTATTTCTTGGGTGCTGAGATTACAGATATGTACCACTATGTCTGGTTTATGTGATGCCAGGGATTGAACCCGAAGTTTAGTGCAAGCTAGGCAAGGATTCTAGCACAAAGCCACATCCCCAGAAGTAGGTATCGCTATTAACAGCCCATTTTATAGATGCAGAGACTGAGACAAGAAGAGATGAGTTACACAAGACTGAGTGGCTGCCGAAAAGCAGACCTCAGATACACAGCAGAAAAGCAACATACATAGCCTGCCTCAAACAAAACGAATGTAAGGATTGATACCTAAGGCTGTCATCAGACCTCCACATGAATACATGAATGCTGCGGTACACACACACACACACACACACACACACACACACACACGAGTAATAAGCCATTTTCAGACAACAGCAACCATAGACCTGGGGATCACAGAAGCATGTGGCCAGTACAGTTGAAAAATTTGCTATGTGTGTTGCTTTGAAGAGGTAAAAGTAGAACAGTAGTGAACACACTTGAAAAGACCTACTTGTGTCCAGGCTGTGCCAGAGATGGAATGGCGTTCAGGTGGCAGTCCTTAAAAGGACTGTGCTTGCCGTTGTTTGTGTCCCAAGTTCACCAGCTTCATTCTAAAAGCATTCTCACATCTCTCTGACTGAAACAAAATGGATTCCCAGCCCTGGGTTGGTTGAATATAAATAATTTTCTGTGGTCCAAGATGGAGGTTTATTTTTAAAGAGTTTTTTCACTTTTAATTATATATGTGTGTGGCCATGTGTGGGTGTGTGTGCATAAGTGCAGGTGCTCTCAGAGTCCAGAAGAGGGCAAGAGGTGCTTGTGAGCCATCTGGTGTGAGTACTGGAATTGAACTCAGATCCTCTGCATGAACAACAACCAGTGACTCATCTATCCAGCTCCAAGGTTTATTATTAATATGACAGAAACAAACCTATCATTTACAAGCCACTTGATAACTTCCCATACATTAACTAATTTGATTTAAACACTGATCCTGCAAGCAGCAAATGAGTTATTATTTTCATTAGCTGTGGAAGCTGAAGCTTAGAAAGCTTAAGTGATATGCTTGGTGACATAGTAAACTTTAGGTTCAATGTTAGAACCAAGGTATTAGTCCATTTGATATTGCTATCACGTGAATACCTGAACCTGGGCAACTTTATAAAGAAAAGAGGTTTCTTTAGCTCACAGTTCTGACCTCACAGTGCATAGCATTTGTCTTAGTTAGGGTTTTACTGCTGTGAACAGACACCATGACCATGGCAACTCTTACAAAGGCAAACATTTAATTGGGGCTGGCTTACAGGTTCAGAGGTTTAGTCCATTATCATCATGGCGGGAAGCATAACAGCATGCAGGCAAAAGCAGCCGAGAGTTCTACACCTTGATCTGAAGGCAAGCAGGAGAGACTGCAATCCACACTGAGCAAAGCTTGAGCATAGGAGACCTCAAAGTCCACGCCCACAGTGACACACTTCCTCTAACAAGGCCACACCTACTCCAACAAGGCCACACCTCCTCATAGCGCCACTCCCTATTGGCCACACCCAAACACGTGAATCAGTCTATGGAGGCCAAACCTATTCAAACCACCACAGCATTCCAATGGTGGGAAGGCCTAAAGTTGTGAGAGATGACATCAAGTGATAGAAGCTAGCAGAAGAGCAGGCTTGCCACTAGATAAGAACTGGTTCATGAGAAACCGCTTGAGTCTCAGACAAAGGACCTTCATTCCTTCTGGCAGCATGCCCCCGGTTATATCAACACCTCCCACTAGGCTCCACCTCTTTACATCACTCCAACTGAGGACCTGGCTCCTACACTGGGTTAATTGAAGTGGGGAGATCTACTGTAAATGGGGGTGGCACCAGTCTGTGGGTTGAATATAATAGAGCAAGCAAGATGAGTGCAGGCATTTACAGGTCTCTGCTTCCCGAGTTACAGGGTTAGCAGCTTCTTCAAGCTCCACTGCCATGCCAGACGGTGACCCTCGGACTGAGCCAAAAGAAACTCTTTCCCCCATAAAGTTCCTTTATCAGGAAGTTTGTCTCGTTGGTGCGTGCGCGTGCGCGTGCGCATGCGCGCGCGCGCGCGCGCGCGCGCGCACACACACACACACACACACACACACGCATGCACAAACACACACTAAGTTAATGATGGAGCAAAGCTCCTATGTTGAAATCTTAAGTCTTCAGATGGCCAGTGTTGGGAAGAGGGGTCTCTGGAAAGTGAAGGCCTTGAAGACAGAGTCCTTATCAATAGCATCAGTGTCCTTCAGAGACTCCAGAGACTGGTTTATAGCTCAGTGATAGAGTGCTTGTCTAGCATGCTTGGGCCCTGGGCTCAATTTCCAGTACCATAGAAGGAATGGACCCAGGAAACCATCCCATCCTTTCTAACATTCAAAGACAGTGAAGGAATAACTGTCTCTGTGAGTCAGGAAGCCCACCCTCACCGCTCACCAAATATTCTAGAACCTTTGTCTTCAGTGTCCTAGGCTTTGGCACTGAAAAGAGCAAACCTGGTTTGGGTTTTTGTTTTGGTGGGTCTTTTGTTTGTTTGCTTTCTTGCTTGCTTGTTCTTGTTCTTGTTTGTCTTTGTTTTGGTGGGTTTTTGAGTCAGGGTTTCTCCGTGTAGCCATGGCTGTCCTGGAACTCACTCTGTAGACCAGGCTGGCCTCAAACTCTGCCTTCCAAGTGCTGAGATTAAAAGGGTGTGCCATCACTGCCTGGCCAAGCCTGCTTTTTATAAGCTATCTTGTTTATGGCATTTTCTTACAGTAGTCTGAATGGACCTAGACATAATACCCTAAATTCCTGTCTGTTTTAAAACATCTCAAGTGAGGTGCTGAGCGATGGCTCAGTGGTTAAAACCTCTGGCTGCTCTTCCAGAGGATCTGGGCTCAATTTCCAGCACTCACATGGTGGCTCACAACCATTTGTAACTCCTCCAGTCTCAGGGTAGCTGACGCCCTCTTCTGGCCTCTACTGGCATTGTATGCATGTGACATAAAAATGTGCAAGTGAACCACCCATACATGTAGAATCAAAATAAAATCAAACACTGGCCCCTGAGTGTTGATTTATATGATGACTAAGCCAAAGAACCCTGTTTGGAGTTCAATGGACCTCATGTAGTTTTGGTGGCATCCAGCAGAGACTGATTTTTCTCAGGGTTTGCCTGTCCTATGACACCCAAGTTGGACCCTCTTGCTGTTGGTCAATGCTCGCTTGTCAAGAGGAACCCAGGTTCCATCGATCCCCTTGCGTCTACCTCCCAAGTGCTGTATTACAGGAGTGCACCACCTCAACTAGTCACAGGGTGCTGGGAATGAAACCCATCGCCTTGTGTATGCTAGCCAATGCTCTACCAACTGAGCTACAGCCCAGCCCATGTCCACGTTGGATAATATTTTATTTCTCTCTTTTCCCTTTGCACAGCTGCTTGAAATCTTTTTCCCTCTGTTCAAACTCCAAACCCGAGGATTAGCAGACTGTTATTGTCCACAACTTCATCTTCTTAAATAGCACTTGATGTCTGGGGCAGCAGCAGCCATCTTGACCCTGAGAGGAGGCGAGCACAAAGAGAAAACGTAAATAGCCAGGGATTCCACAGCAGAGTGGCTCACAGAGCTGAATCTTTAAAAGTATCAATAAGCAAGGGGACCAAGTCCGGAGCTACCTATATCCAGACTTCTTGCTGGCTAAGTAGAGGCTCTTAAGGTTTGAGGCACTGGTTATTAGGGTTTTGGCTACATGAAGTCATGAATTCTTCCCAACAAATACATCCAACACACTTCTGATAACTTTTGCTTTGCTGTCGACTTGTCAAAAAAAGTGAATTCTTCTTTCTGCTCACCACATTGACTCACAAGCATTCCTCTTTCTACCTTTCTGCCAAACAGCCAAGGTCTCTTATCTGAACTGAAGCTAACCTCTGTCCTGTGCTCTGCACACCCAACCTTGCAACTAGTACCTTTCTGTCTGGCATCTTCTGCTTCTTCAAGCCCTCTCAATGTGTTTGTCACAGTTTTTTGTGGTTGTCACACTACTTATTTTGGATTTGTTGACAGTGCTGGAGACTGAACCCAGGGCCTTGCACCAGCCAGGGAAGCATTCTACCACTGAGTTTCACATACTCAAGCCACTGGCTTCTTGAAACAAGTTCTTATGTATAGCCCAGGCTAGCCTCTAACTCACCATGGTCCTTCTTCAGCTTCCTGAGTGCTGGGCTTTCGGGACTGTGCCACTGTGCCTGACTCTAATGTGTCCTTGCATCAGCACTCAGTGCTACGTGTACTGGGCTGCGTACTGGGGATAACAAATGTGACTAGCTAAATAAATGGTTCTAATAGTTTCTTTCCCAGTGGCCTGGACCAGCATCACAGAGAGGAACAAAGCAAGAAGAGTACGGGGCTTGACCTGGCCTCTGCCCCTCTAGCAGGCATTTGGCAACTAGTCTCCCCTGCAAAGGGTTACTTTCTTCCTGCTTCTCCTTATTTCCTTGGTCTTTAAGGCTTTATGGATCAGCATTTCAACCTCGTTTTAGTGTGCTCTTGTTATGATTGATGCTGCTTTTACTGGTTCCTTACCCTCAGCACATAAACATGCTTAAGTTTTCCCCATCTTAAGAAAATAACATAAACTACAAACCCTTACTTGATGCTGCATTCCTAGCTGGTGGATGTGAACTTGCTCTCTGCTCTTCACAGTGAGCTCTTTAGAAGTCATCAGCTTGCTTAGTTATGCCTCTGTCTCATGGATCCTTACCTCTCCTGGCATACTGATCTTCACAATGATCAGGAGGCTGGGAGTTTCCGAGGTTATGGTGAGTGAGAAAGAAGAGAACCTCCCTCTTCTCTTTGGTGTGCAGGCCTTCTTACCACCAAGTGATCTCACACTGCTCCAGAACCTTCCGTGAGCAGCTGCTGCCTTCAAAGAAGGTTCATCCTACTTTGTGTCATTCCAGTTGGAAAATTTCAGGGAAGGGTTCTGATTGGCCCAGGTATCTTCCCATGGATGGTTCATAGTATAAATCAGCTTTTGTCACAATACCCAAGTACCTACACAGGACTGGGGGATGGCTCAGTGAGTAAAGTGCTTGCTGTACAAGCATGAGAACCCAATTTCAGATCTCTGAGCCCACAGAGAAGCCAGGTATGGTGAAGTGTGTCTGTATCCCCAGTATTGGGAGAAACAGGTGATCCCAAAGGCCAACCAGCCCCGAAACGGCAAGCTCCAGGTTCAGAGAGAGACCTTGCCTCAAAAAATAAGGTAGAGAGCAGTAGAAAAGGACATCCAGTGTCAACCTCTGGTCTTTACATCTTCATACACAGGCAACTACACACACACACACTCAACACTCACACACTCATGTATGCATGTGCATACACTACACACAAGAGAAAAATCCCCCACAAAATATCTGTGATAGCTCTTCTTGGTTGTCAAACTGACTACATCGAGAATGAACTATAATCCAAAAATGGAGGGCACACCTGTGATCTGGATCTTGAGGAGGGATATCACAGGCTTTTGATCTGTGTAACCTTTCCAGCCTTGAGCAGGCTAAGCAGACCTTGAACATTTGCCACGACAAGTCTTATGGACCTGGATAGAGACATCTGCCTTGGCTGCAGTTGCAAGTTGCTTTTACTCACTGAGCTATCCCCTGGCCTTACAGCATGATTCGTTGCTTTGCTTTGGATTTTAGTTTGTTGAGACAAGTTCACAGTATAGCACCAGCTAGCCTGCAACTTCCTGCATAGACCAGGCTGGCCTTTAAATTTCACCTTCCCTTTGCCTCTGCTTTTTTTTTTTTTTTTAATGTTTTTGAGTGTTTTTCCTTTGTGTATGTCTATGTATCATGTGCACACCTGCTGCCTACGGATGCTAAAAGAGGATGTTGGATACCCTGGAACTGGAGCTGTAACCCATTGTGAGCTACCATGTAGGTTATGGGAGCCAAACCCAGGTCCTTTGGAAGACCAGCCATAACTGCTGAACCATCTCTCCAGCTGCTGCCTCTGCCTTCTGAGTGCTGAGTTTACAGATGAGGTCACTATGCCCAACTTAAAGCATACTTCTTATCTGTTAAATGGCTTTCCATTTCTCCCCTACGCTTACCTGCCCCATTTCTCCCAGGATAGTTATATTGTGCTTTTCAATGAATTCCTATTCAGCATTTACTCTTTTTTTGAAACAGGATATCAATCTGTAGTCCAAGCTGGCCTTGGATTTGTGACCCTCCTACCTCAGTCTCTCAAATGACATGATTACATCTGCATGCTACCGTCTCTGGCTTGCTTAAGAGCTAAGTTTTAAAAATTTACTTATTATTGGTCTGTGTATATGGTTTGCATGTGCATGTGTGTATATATGACTATGGACATGAGGGTCATGGAATACAAATGGAGAGCAGACAACAGGTTTCTGGAACCTTCTTCTACCTTGTTGAGTCAGGTTTTTACTGCTTCTGCTGCTGAGCTGCATGTTTTGGGCAAGATGGCCTATGAGCTTCCCACCAGTTCTCCTATCTCCATCTCTCTGGTCACTGCAGGAGTGCTGGGATTACAGATGTCTGCCGACATCAGACTTTAAAAAAACAACCCACGGCTTCTGAGGATCTGAAATCAGGCCATCCGACTTCTGCAGCAGGCGGCATTACCATCTTGCTGGGCTCTGTTTAATTGTGTGTAACTGTTGTGCTTGCCCGACCCATTAGAGGTGCATCGTCGTTCCACTGCTGCAGATAACCATCACCTCAGTTTCCTAGACACTCACCAGTAACGCAACAGTGAGCAATACCGGTGTCTAAATGGCCATGCAAGACACTTGGACATGGCAAATGTTCTTTAAATTTTATCTTGTAGAAGCTCTGTTGAATAGCCCAGGGATTTCTGATCTCATCCAACCTGGACCATGGCCCTCCAGGCCTAGAATAACACAACTTTGAAAGATATACATTGAGCCCGTATTCTGAGACAGGGGACATTATTTTTGCCTCTCACAGCTACCTTGTGAACACCATAGTTGAAAGATGACAGAGATGTGGAAGTTCCAGGATTTCAGGCCACAATCCTTTAACTTCTCAATGCTGTCCTTATGTATAATTTCCATGTGCTAGGGCTGTTGAGATGGCTCAGTGGGTACAGGATTTGTTGCCAAGTCTGACAACTCAAGTTCAATCCACAGACTCACATGAAAGGGAGAGCTAACTTGCTAACTAAGTTGTTCCATGAGTGAAGAACATAGCTTTTATTTTCTATGTATGCGTATATGTGTGCGTGTATCTATCCATCATCTATCTATCTATCTATCTATCTATCTATCTATCTATCTATCTATCTATGTATCATCTATCTATCTATCATCTATCTATGTATCTATCATCTATCTATCCTATCTATCATCTGTCTATCTATCTATCTATCTATCTATCTATCTATCTATCTATCTATCATCTATCTAATCTTCATCAGCAGTAGACCCAAGGGCCTCCCACAGACTACGAATGTACTCTATCACTGAGCTCTGCTCTTGCCTCAGATCACACATTACTTTTTCTATGTGTGAATACTCATGTCACCACCACTCAAATCAACATACAGACTCTTTTTCACTCCCAGAACATTCTTCTCCAGTCAATGCTCTCCCATCTTCCACCTCCCAGAGGTATCATTATTGACACTCCTACTACTGTGGGTTCAATTTTGCCTCGTTCTAGACTTCATCTAATTAGAAGCACTCGGTATTCACTCACCCTTTGCGTGTGTGTGTGTGTGTGTGTGTGTGTGTGTGTGTGTGTAGATCAGAGATCAACCTCAGGTACTGTTCCTTGGGTGCCATCCATCTTGTTTTTTGAGACAGTTTCTCACTCTTCTGGAGTTCAGCAAGTAGGCTAGGCTGCCTGGCCAGTGAGTCCAGGGATCCTGCTGGCTCTACCTCCCCAGTGGTGGTATGGCAAGCATGTGCTACCACACCCAGCTTTTATTTTTAAAGATTTATTTTTATTTATATGAGTACACTGTAGCTGTCTTCAGACAAACCAGAAGACGGCCTCAGATCTCATCACGGATGGTTGTTGAGTCACCATGTGGTTGCTGGGAATTGAACTCAGGACCTCTGGAAGAGCAGTTAGTGCTCTTAACCTCTGAGCCATCTCTCCAGCCCCATACCCAGTTTTTAAACATGGGTTCTAGGTCTCATACCCAGGCCTGCACACTTTTGCCATAGGACTTTACTGACATAACTATCACCCCAGCCCCACACTTAACTCTTTTGTGCTTGGCATTTCATGTGGTAGACTGGATGTGGGATCTACTTACTGAGGTCATGTGCTTTATTTTCTCACACTCCACATTGTGAATGCCCATTCTAGGGATAGACCAGGGTTTGGGTAACCTGGTAGGTAGGTAACTACTCAGATGAATGAGGAGAAACTGCCTTCCTGCTGGTTGGTTTTGAGTTAATCTTGTTTTCTCTAAGACCTATGGCCTTGCTAGAGGGTAGTCTATGTCACAGAATAGGTCAGGGTACCCAGGACTTCTCAGGGTGATACTGTCAAGGGCAAGCTTCTAGAGACCTTTGCCTGTCTGAAATGAGATCAGACTAGATCAGAGTAATAAGGTGGTGGGCCACCCAGCATTTGTTTGGGAGGCAGTCTCCCCCTTGGGCTTCTCCATGCTAGAGCAGAGTTTTTGCTCTGTAATGAATTGTTTTGAAATCTCCTTGAAAACGGAGCTCCCTCATCCATGTACCTGTCCATAGTCGCTAAATTCTCAACTCCCATAGAGGTACATTCAGGGTTACAAGGGGGCAGTTTGGCCTCAAAAGCCAACAAACAGATCATGAGGCAATTTGAGACCAGGCTGTTTTAGGTCAAACCCAGCAACAGTTTGGCTGTGAGCTAAAGAGTTGGCCAGGCTGGGCGTGGGCCTGGTGGTCCATGCACAAAGCCTGGGGAAGTTTTATGGGCCCTTGGTGGGCTTTCACTCCTGTTACAAGGAACATGCTCAACAAAGGGGCCTTCAAAGACCAGAAGTTTTATGGTCTTCAACAGCAAGCTGGGACCTGTTCTCAGGGTCTGGCTCCTGGGAGGAGCCAAGAGCAAGTGTGATTTATGACAGCCAGACACCTCCCGCCTATGAACTTCTCTGGGTACAGCCCACATCTGGTGGTCTTGGTGAGCAGCTGAGGGTGGCATTTTACAACCTTGAAGATGATTGAAAGCCTGAAAAACAGGCCTGATGGGCAAGCTTTAAAAGACCAGGACTGCTGAGCTTGGAGAAGTTAAGATGAACACCTGTGTTCAAGTATACACGGGCCTCAACCCAAAGCCAATATTCTCATCAAGGCCTGTGTCTCAGAAAAGATGGGGCTGGGGTGGTAAGGGGGTGGAGGTGGGGCACGGGGATAGAGTCACAGGTGAGGAAGTGGGTTTTAAATTCCAGCAGAAAAGACTGAGGGTTGAAAGTAAAAAGCCAAGTTTACATGGAAGCTGGTGGAACCAACTCT
The DNA here is from genome assembly GCA_019843965.1 of Rhynchomys soricoides. Classification (NCBI taxonomy): domain Eukaryota; kingdom Metazoa; phylum Chordata; class Mammalia; order Rodentia; family Muridae; genus Rhynchomys; species Rhynchomys soricoides. The sequence goes on from JADRCH010007552.1 coordinate 552,656, forward strand.
GCAGGAGTATGTGACTGGGGGGAACCGACTCTGCAGGGGTATGTGGTCAGCCAGTCCTCTGGAGTGTCAGAGTCTGAGTGCCTGATGTTCAGGACAATCCTAGATGACTTCTCAGTTCTGCATTCATACCTTAGTGTAGGAGCATCCAGAAGTAGACTCCCCAAAGTGAGGGTTGTGTGCAAATGCTCACTTGGGAAGGGAAATCCCCAGAAACACAGGGATGGTTTGGGGAAGTGACACAGAGATTGCAAGTATGCCAGTAAAGAGCAGGCTAAGCTGTAGGCTAGTCCTGTGGGTGAATGGAACCCGGTCCCACTGAGGTATTCTGTGGGAGACAGTGTGAGCGAAGCACAGTTGTTTCCATACATGAGCAAGGGACCTGCAGTACAGGTGTCCCTTGGTAACCATTGAGGACTAGCCTCATGACACCTATAGATATCAAACTGCAAGTGCTGGAGTCTCCTGAGTAAAAAGGTGTGGTATTCGAAAAGAACCTCTGCACACCCTCTGGTACCCTTTGGATCAGCTCTAGCTGATTCATGGTACAGAACACACTGTAAATGTCATGCAAACAGTCACAATGCTGTGCCATGGGAGATACTGACAAGGAAAAAGTTCAGTGCTAACACTGTGTGTATGTTATACATGTGTGTGTTTTCATGTATCTACACACATGTATGGGTGTTCTACTTTCATCTCTGTTGTTGTGATAAAACTCTCTGACCAAAAGCAGCTTAGGGGAGAAAACGGTTTATCTGGCTTACATTTCTAGGTCACAGTCCCATTATTAAGAGAAGTCAGGGCAGGAAGTCAAGCAGGGATTTAGAGGCAGAAACCATGGAGGAACGCTGCTTGCTGGTTTGCTTACAGATCCATGCTCAGCTAGCCTTACATAGCTCAGGATTGCCTATCCATGGAATGAACGGTGCTGCTCATAGTGGGCAACAAATGGGTCCTTCTGTATCAATTACCATTTAAGGCATCACCCTGCCCCAGACAGGCTCAAAGGCCAGACTGATCTGAACAACCCCCTCAATGGAGACACCCTTCTTACGTTGACTCTAGATTGTGTCAAGGAAGTGGTTACATTTCTAGGACAATGTACAATGCATGTGTGTGTGTTCATGTTGAGGGGAGACATTGATGTCAGCTGTCTTCCTCTATTGCTTGCCACTTTATTTGTTTGTTTGCTTATTTTGAGACAAGGTCACATCACTGAAACCCGAGCTCACCAATTTAGCTAGACTGGCTGGCCAGCAAAGCTCTCAGAATTCTCTTGTCTCTGACTTGTTTCTTAGCACTGGTGATACAAATGTGCATTTGTGTGTGTGTGTGTGTGTGTGTGTGTGTGTACATGTGCATGCGTGCATGAGTGTGTGTGTGTGTACATGTGC
>JADRCH010007552.1:559598-591162 GCA_019843965.1 Rhynchomys soricoides
GGATGAAGATGTAGAACTCTCAGCTCCTCCTGCACCATGCCTGCCTGGATGCTGCCATGCTCCCACCTTGATGATAATGGACTGAACCTCTGAACCTGTAAGCCAGCCCCAATTAAATGTTTGCCTTATAAGAGTTGCCTTGGTCATGGTGTCTGCTCACAGCAGTAAAACCCTAACTAAGACAATTGGTTAGTAAATTTTGGACAGTGTTCCCGGGTAACCAATGGTTGGCCCTGTCTTGGTATTAACTCTTTTACTGGAAGGTTAGTAGTTGGACAGATGCTTCAGAGATGAAGTCTGGGACTGACAAACTAGTTTCTTACTTCAGGATCCAGCATTTCTCCCTGCCAACTTTGTCCTCTCTCCCGCTACCTACTGAAGTAATGACTGTTGCCATTACCACCAACATTGTAAACCTGGGACTTCCCTTACACCCTGGACTGGCAAGGTGACACCCATGCTTTATAGTTCTGAGCTATCAGCTTTCTATCACTGCGTCAGGCCTGATGGTACAGGCTTGTAATCCCAGCTACCTGGGAGACTGAGGCATGAGGACTGCAAGTTCAAGGCCTTTGTTGTGCTAACTCCAAAAGAGGAAAGTGTTTGGATCACTGTTTCACAGGTTTCAACCAATGGTTACTTTGTTTTGGGCCTGTGGCAGCTCAGCACAACATGATGGGAGCACACGCTGCAGGAGCTTGTTGATTAGTTAGTAGTGGGAAGTACACCTCCATGGGAAGTAGCTTAGAGAAAGAGGGGACTGGCCTGGGGTTCCATTGTTCCTTCTAGGGCAGACTCCACAATGGCCCCATTTCCTCCAGCTTGGCCTTGCTTACTAAAGTTTCCACTTTAGTAACTCCCCATTAGCAACACAGGCTGCTGAGCAAGCCTTTAACACATGATCCTTGTGGGGAACAGATCCAAGGAATACCTCTCCCAGTGCAATTACTAAGGCTGTACCCTGCCCTGTACTTGCTGTCCCTTGGCATATCTATACAGCTCACACACATGCTCCATGGTCCCATTGGATGTCACTTAGGCAACCTAATACTCTAGTTTCATTCCTGTTGCTGTGATAAAATACATTGGCAGAAAGCAACTTAGAAAAGAAAGGGGATTATTTCAGCTATAAATTCAGATTATAGTCCCTCGCTGTAGGGAAATCAAAGTAGAAACTTCAAACAGCTGGTCACATTATAACCACAGTCAGAAGCAGAAAGAAATCCATACATGCTCACTTGCTTGCTTATGCTTAGCTCAGTTTCTCCACTCCACAGTTCAGAACCTTCTGCCTAGGAAATGGTGTGGCCCACAGTGGACTGACCTTTCCACATCAATTGACTTGAGACAAACCCCATAGACATGCCTGAAGGCCAACCTGGTCTAGGCACTTCCTTAAGTAAGGGTTCCTTCCTCTGCGATTCCAGGTTCTGTCAAGTTGACATTTAAAGCTAGCCAGCACTCTTTGACTTAGAGAAAACGCATTCAATAATTCCCAGCTGGAGACAACAGACCATAAATCAAGTGTGGGACTCTTGTGACAGCAGGCACTATGCTACCTACAGGACGCTTGGCATGCTCTCGTGGCACCATCCTATGGGTGGTTCACAGTTGTACTTCCCAACAAGGTCACTGGTGAGCTGGGTCAGAGCTACCTGTGCCCAGTACAGGCCTTATGACAAGGCTTCTTCTGTTCAGTAGGTACTTGGGAGGTGAGCCCAGGAAACCCAGAGAAGAGGTGGGTAAGTCATTGGGGAAGTGGTGAAGTCAATGCAGGCTTGTAAATGAGTGCATTGTCCCTGTAAAACCCCGCAAATCAGGGTGTGATTCTGCAGTCTCCTCAACAGACACTTGAAGGACACTCTCCAGAATCAGAATTGTAGCTTCACTTAGAAGCCAGGCAGCCAGGATCATTATCCTATGAGGAGTTCTTGTTCCTCAGGAAGCCACCTGAAGATGATATCTGGTGCGATGCTTGTTGAGCTTAGCTGAATCTCCACTGGCTCCAGGACCCAGGAGGGTCTACCAGCCTCGAGCTCACCCACCCGCTCACACTGTGTGAGCTTTTCCATTCATCTTGCGCTCTGTAATTACTGCTTAATTTCCTCCTTCCATTAGTATTGAAAATGCCTCCAATGACTTGATTTTCTTGCTTTATTTATATGACAGAAAAGACACTTAGAAGCAAATTATGCTTGCCTCCATATTTCTTTACCTGTTTATCTCCGTGTTTATGGACTGCCTGCCATGCTGGTATCTGGGCACTTAGACAGCCCCATTAGATCAAATGCATGACGGAAGAGAGACTACCACAGCCCCCACCCACCACCACAACATCACCACCACTACCACCACCACCACCATCCTCTCCTCCTCCTGCTCCTCCTCCTCCTCCTCCTGCTCCTCCTCCTCCTGCTCCTCCTCCTCCTCCTCCTGTTCCTCCTCCTCCTCCTCTTCCTCCTCCTCCTCCCCCTCCTCTTCCTCCTCCTCCTCCTCTTCCTCCTCCTCTTCCTCCTCCTCTTCCTCCTCTGTATAAGCCTCTTGGGTAACACACAGAGGGTTAGGGGAAGCAAGAACTGCCAACCTTAGGCCTTTTGTTCTCCAGACCAGAGAGAGAGAGAGAGAGAGAGAGAGAGAGAGAGAGAGAGAGAGAAATGATTTTTGGTAAAGAAGCACATCCCCCTCCTGGAGGGAGGCATGGGGAGCTTGCAAACTAATTTGGAAGATCTATCAGAGGGTGGGTTTCAATATGTTGGGCATTTAACATTTGAAATGATTTCAGTTTCATTGCTCTCCAAATAGCAAATTGAGCCCATTTTTCACAAATGTGACTTCATGCACTGAATGGCTTCTACCAGAAGATGCTGGATGCTCACTCTATCTTTCTTGGTCTGGAGCTACAGAGGACTCCAAGTTCAAACACTTCTGAGCATCTCTTTGTGGTTCTGCCTACAAGGCTGCTTAAGACCCCAGATGCCCAGGGACTGACTACAGAAAGCACGATCTCTGGCCTCTTCTTGGTGCTCCTAGTCCTTTCACCCTGCCCTGTCTCTTCCTTGAATTTCTGGATATTGAACCTAGGGCTTACAAGGGAGATGCTCTACCACAGAGCTATATTTCCAACCTGGTTTTTATTTTATTTTATTTTATTTTTAATTTTCAGGTCTTAATAAACTACCTAGGCCACTAATGAACTTGCAACCCTTCTGCTTCAGCCTGAGATGGCAGGCCTGAGCCACCACACTTGGCTGCTCCTGTATGGTTTTGGTGGGCCCAAGTCCCTGTCTTTCATTTTCTGGACTCCCTCTTCTGTTTGTGACTGGGTCTTGCCTCTCAGACACGTATGACTGCAAAGCATCTCCCCTTAACTGTAGTTGGGAGTCGGTCCTGCATGTGCCAAGCCATGGCTCTCAGGATCCCCTGACTGGGGGTTTTATTTTCTTCTGAAGGAGAATCCAGGAACTGTGACAGGTGAGGAAATACAAGGAAGGAGTCCCTCACCTTGGAAAATTATGAAGACATTGGGTTTGACTATATTATTTATTGAGTGTGTGTGTGTGAGAGAGAGAGGCAGAGAGAGAGAGACAGAGAGAGTCAGAGAGAGAGAGAGACAGAGAGAGACAGAGAGACAGAGACACACACAGAGAGAGACAGACAGACAGACAGACATACACACACACACACACACACACACTCACAGAGAGAGAGAGAGAGAGAGAGAGAGAGAGAGAGAGAGGACTGAACCCAGTCTTTGTGTTTAAGTGTTCTAGTACTGAGCTATATCTACACCATTTTTTTAAGTGAAAGGAAAATCCCTGGCTGGGGACGGTAACCTGGCACTGTGAGCTGAAATAAACTCTTCTCCAAGTAAGTTGTTTTTGTTAGAGTATTCCACCAGAGACAAGAATAATGTACTTCCAGTACAGAGCAAATTCAAGGCCAGTTGTGGTGGAATTTTTTCCCAACTTGACACAGGCTAGAGCCATCGGGAAGAGGGAACATGAATTGAGGACCTGCCTTCACCAAACTGGCCCATGGGCAAGTCTGTTGGGACGTTTTCTTGATTAATGATTGATGTGGGAGGGACCAGCCAACTGTGGGCGGTCCCACCCCTGGGCATGTGGCCTGAGTTGTGTAAGAAAGGCAATTGAGTCAGGGAGAGCAAGTTAGTAAGCACTATTTCTCCAGAGCTTCTTCGGTTTCTACTCCAGGCTGGAGCTCCCTCAATGACGGGGATATGCAAGCAAAACCCTTCTTTCCCCAAGTTGCATTTGATCATGGTATTTATTACAGCGATAGGAAGCAAACTGGGACACCAGTGTAGATTAAAAGAGACCTTGACTGACTAAACCAAACCACCACCAAACATTAACCAAGAAAACTCCAACAACATGCAGGCTAACTGGAGACGACAACTCCCCCCCCCCCCTTTTCATTTTCTTTGTCTTCTTCGTCTTCATCTTCTTCCTCTTCCTCTTCTTCTTGGCACTCATCTCTGTCATTATCTCTGTCATCAGACTGCCTGCGTGGCTAGCCTTCCAAAGGCCAGGGCTTTGAGAGTGTGAGGCCAGAATTGAGGGTGAGCCTCCAAGGGGTCCCCGTTAGTTAGACATAGGAAGTTTACATGGGCCTACTCCTTCCTGGGGCTTTTTGAATCCTCTCCTGTCTCAACCTTTGCTCTTATGAGTTATTTCCCACAATCCCTTTCTGTCATTCCTGCAGGTTCCCAGTGGTAGGTAGTACTACTCCCTTCCCATAGCCCTTGCTGATTCTAGACAGATGGGTCCGGCCTGTGGCTTTGAGCTCCCTTCTGTGGAGACATTGGTGCTGTTGTCTTATTCTTGCTTCTAGACTCAGCTCTTTTCCTTTTTTCACATATATATTTCTTATATATATGTATATATACATATATATTCATGTATATGTTCACATACATATATGTGGCATAGCTCTCCTGTGAAAATCATCTGTGTGAGTCTAGGGGATAGAACTCAGATTGTCAGTCTTGTTGGCAAGTGACTACCAGTTGAGCCATCTCAAACGTTCCAAGATCTAAAGATGAGAGTTGAGTTTCATTTATCAAAGGCAAGCATTCCTGTGTGGTTTCTGAATCCCATAATTTCTAGGAATCAGATCTGAGACCCAGCCAGTATCAGGGAGGTGAGCATCTAACCAGAAAAGGAGGCGGGGAAGAAAAGGAATAGTTGTGTAGTGCTTCTAGAACATTCTAGTCCCCCATGAACGCAAACTGGACCTGTTCCAGCTGAGGCAGGATTTCTAGAGCTCCCAGACTTTGGTTTCCATTCCAAGGGACTCTAAGATAAGGAGGGGGATTTCTGACATGGGAAGTGGAGCACGCACCAGGGCATGGCAAGTCAGAACTGTGAACATAGCAACTATTACTACTGCTGCTGCTGCCGCCATGGCAACGTGTGCTCTCCTAACTACTTAGCCTTCACACCAAGGAAAGTGTGGAGAGACTTCAGTTCCCAGGGCCTAAGAACCGTGACACCAAGAACTACCTTGATTCTATTCTGGGTAGTAGTTCAAGAATCTCCCTTTGACTATTACTTGGCTGTTGTTTTGGGATTCTAGAGGATCAGAACTGATAGAATGGATATCATATCAAACGAGGATTTATTGCATTGTCTTTCACAATACGGCCTGGCTTATGCAACAGTAGCTCTTTGTACTTTGGAGAGCCCGAGACCCTGGTAGTGGCACAGTTCACAGCCTGGATTTCTCGGCAGTCTTGATTCAGTGCTGAAGGGCTGGAGGATTCCTGGAGAGTTCCTGATCTTCAGTCCACATTGGAAAGCCAAAGAATCTGGGTCCTGTTTTAGTGAAGGTTGGTGGTGGCAGTAGCAGCAATACAGTAGATAAACTTACTAGTAAGATGTGAGTATCAAGCAGGCCTACGGCAAAAGCTTTTCCCTCAGACCTCCTTATATCTGGAGACCTCCTTGTATCTGGCCCACCATAAGAAACTGTCACCCACATTTAGGGGGAGTTCTTACTTGAATTAACCTTATCAAGAAAACCCTTCACAATCACATCCAAAGGATGCTTCCTAGCTACTTTCAGTCAGGTTGAAAACTAAGATTAAACATCACAACTGTCCATGTTACTGAGAACTCTCTAAGGACCAGCATCTCTTTACCATAGAATTAGGGTTGGGAGGTTGAAAATACAGCCCAGGATTAGAATGCTTGCTTAGCATGAATGTACGTGGTCCTAGATCTTATCCCTAATAAAGATATTTTTAAAATATCTTCATACACACACACACACACACACACACATATATGGTGGGCTGGAGACAGATCAATGGTTAAGAGTTTTGCTGTTCTTTCAGAGGACTGGAGCTTAGTTCCCAGCACCCACATCAGGCAGCTCACAGCTGTAACTCCAGCTGTATGGGATCCACCACCTCTGGCTACATGCACTCATAGAACTACACATAATCAAAATTAATAAAAATAAATCTTAAAGCATTCTGTGACAGGTGTGACCTTTAACCCCAGCACATGGGAAACAGAGGGATGCAGATCTCTGGGAATTCAAGGCCAGCCTGGTCTACATGGTGTTTTCTGGACCAGGCAGGGCTACATAGTAAGACATTGTCTTAAAAGAAAAAATGGGCATCCAAAGATTAAGTTGCATCACGTTTGACCTTCTGTTCCAACAGGTGGAGCACAGAGACTAGCTTATAGCAAATATTCAGCCAGAGATGGCTGTGCCTACTCACCCGATGCTACACATGAGCACCATAGCAACCATCACTACCCTCATTTAACGAAGTGAGAAGCTGGGGCCTAGGGGGGCAAGGGCCTTGCCCGAAGGTCCTCAGCCAGGACGTAGCTGAATGTTCAGAACCCGAGCTTCCTGCTGCTACTATAACAAATTGATTACAAGCAGCACAAATGTATTCTCTTCCTGCTCTGGAGGTCAGGCATCTGTGGCTACAATCAGGATGGTGGCAGAACTGGCCCCTTCTGGATGCTTCAGAGGAATCCAGTCATTTCTTCCAGCTCCTGCAGGCTGCTGCTGTTGCCCTCTTCATTCGGCGCCATCCCAGCTTCTGCCTCTGTAGTCCTCTGATCTTCTCCGACTCCGCTTCCCTGTCTCCTTCTTATAAGGGCCTTTGAAATGATACAGGGTCCATTTCACTAAGCTAGGATCTTCTCATCTCCAGGTCTTCATTACAAGTCAAATCTTTTTTTGCCATTTAAGGTTAGCACTCATGGTTGCTGAGAGTTAGGGCGTGGGGTGCGTGTGCTGGTGTGTGCCTATGATCCCAGCACTTGGGAAGCAGAGCCAGGTGGATCACAAGTGTCAGGCCAACCTGGGCTACAGTGTGAGATCCTATCTCTAAAAATCAAAACACAACAACCCCTTATGTGGTTATATTAAAGGCCCATTGTTTGGGCTACTGTGGCCTCTCTGAAGGTGATGTGAAGGTGTGTCTTTAGACTATGTTCTATCAAAACCAGATAGTGACTTGGGTGCACATGTTGCCAGAAAACCCAAGTAGGGTATTGGGGATACATGACAGGAAAGGGAGAAAAACCCTTCAAAGGTGCACCAAAATGCCAGGCACTTCTGTCACATTGGGGTTCTCTCATTCTGCATCAGGAGAATTGCTCACCTGTGGGATGCTGTGTTAGTTAGCATCCAGAGCTGCTGGAATGAAGAGTCACCAACTGGGTACCTTACAGTCCTGGAAGATAGAAATCTAAAATTAGGATGCTGGCAGGGCTCTGAGGGAAAATCTGTTCTAGGCACCTCTCCCTGTTTCTGGTGACCAGCAGTACTAGGAATTTTGTGTCTCCTAGATGTGCTGCTCCCATCTCTGCCTCTGCTTTGGTGTCACATTCTCTGTGAATCTTTTCCCATCCCCTTTGATTCTGAGATATATTCTGACTATGTAGTCCAGGCTGAACTCAGACTCACATTCTTCCAGCCTCAACATCCTTAGTGCCTGGATTACAGGTGTAAGCTACTGAGGCAACTAGGCCTATTCCTCTTAAAAGCACATTTGCTTTTAGATTTGGGGCCAACTTGAGTAATTCTGAGAGATTTCATCTTAAGATACTGGTTCATGTCTGTAAAGTGTGTGTGTGTGTGTACATGTGTGTGCGCGCAGGTGCATCTGTGTGTGTGTGTTGTGTAACAGCCAGAGGACAACCCTGTGTGTCATTCACCAGGAGCTTCCTACCTTGTTCTCTGAGGTAAGTTCTCTTACTGGGACCTTCAGCTCACCAATTAGGCTGTGCCATCTGGCCAGTGAGCTCCAAGGATTCATCTGTCTCTGCCTTCTCATTGCTGGGATTAAAAGTGCTTGCCAGCACACTCAGATATTGTTTTAACATGGAAGCTGAGAATCACAATCAGGCTCTCAGGCTTGCCCATTAAGTACTTAACCATCTGAGCCATCTCCCCAACCCCTGCAAGATCCCTCTTCTCAATAAGGCTGCCTTGACAAGCTCTGGATCGACCCTTAGGAGTCTACAGATGCAACATTAAAGTGTCTATCTTCAAAGGGGGTCAGCCTTTAGCTTGGGAACTGTACTGCAGCCACAAACAGATGCAGGGCTAAGGCACAGGCACACATCATCCTACAGAGATGCTTAGGATCTGCTTCAGAGAGCTGGGTGACAGGGAGTCTTTTGCACAGCAAGTTTTCCATCCCCCTCAAAGGCCCCTGGCCTTTCCTTAGTCCCGGAATAGATGAATCAGCAGGAAAAAGTCTTGTCATTGCAGGAAGCTGGAGAAATATGGAGGCACTCATGTTTCGTTGCCCCTCCTCCACCAACCCGTCAGGAGTTTGGCTTCAAAAGTGCTTGGTGATGAGGCTGTCCATCTTTCTGAGCAGGCCAGGTGGAAAGATGGGCGGGAGTGTGGCTGGGGGTGTGGGGAGAAGTAATTAGTTTGATGAATTTTCTTTTTAAGTTGTTCTCTACATGGGTTTTTCATGGTGTTATAGACTCAGCCATGCATTCCCTGAATTTTATGAATCCTTAAACGTGGACCATTTGTCAAAATAGAGAAGTGAGTGCAATCAACTGTAGTCACAAGCCCTAGGTGTTCCTGGTATAAGACAAGGACGCCCAATGATGCCCCTAGGTCACAGAGGAGTCTAGAGAGTCACAATGGGGCCCGAGTCTTCTTGCTGCCTACTTCACAGAGGTGGCATGCTGGGACACTGTGTCATATTCAATACATACTTTCCAAAAGCCATTCAGTGTTCCTGCTGGGTCCTTGAATCCAGGGTTGGGAGTATTCTGCACTCATGCAAAGATTTAGCTGAAGCTTGTCTTCCCTCTGGGAAAATTGTGTCAGCTGGTCCTCCTCACTGGGCAGGGTGACCGTGCTGAAGAGATGGCACAGTTGCTAACGTGCTCGATGCATAAGCATGAGGATGGAGTTTGGATTCCCAGCACCCATCTAAAAGGATGAGTATGAAAGTGCACATCCACTGCAATTCCACTGCTAGAAAGGTGGAGTGGGGAGGAGTCTTAGGAGCTTCTGACCAGCCAGCCAAGTCACTCAATGAGTCTCAAGTTCAATTGAGAGACCCTGCTGTGAAAATACAAGGTGGAGAGCAACCAAAGAAGACATCAACTTCTGGCCTAGGTATGCATGCACACACATGGCCTCTATATGCATATATACCCCCTGACATGAACACACATACTATATCTATATCTATATCTATATCTATATCTATCTATATCTATATCCACTCTCAGAGAGAGAAGGGGAGGGAGAGTGTGTGTGTGTGTGTGTGTGTGTGTGTGTGTGTGTCTGTCTGTCTGTCTGTCTGTATATAAGTATTTGTCTGCTTGCTGTTCTTGGAACTTTGCAGGAGCCAAGCTGGGACCCATTAGCACTATCACTGTGGCCAAAAATCAACAGAAGAGCCTTCTGGATGATCATGGGCTAGGGGCTGGGAATGGGCAGTTGCATGGCTTCAATCCAGTTTGTCCCTCATAGGCTCATATGCTGGAAGTTTAGGTTTTGGCATGGCAGGGCTGAGGTGGTAGAACATCTACGAGGTGGAACCTCTTAAAATATAGGTCTTAGGGCATTGCTCTTAGGCAGGATTAATGCTGCTCTCCTTACGTTCATTCTCAGGAGGATAGTTTGTTGTGAAGGAAGACCACTGTTTTTCAGGCTGGGGGGCAACTCGTGCCATTGACCTGTTGTGCCAGAAAAATAAAGCCTGCTTTCTGTTCTCGTTATGCTTTTACTTGTTTATTTTGATGGGACTAATGAAAGGGACTCACAATACTCTGATCTTCTTGTTTGTAATTGGAGGTCAGTCTGCAGACTGGCCATTCGTTTTGGTGGATGGGAAGCCTGTTAGGGGGCTGAGTTGAATGCAACATGTAAAACAGACTCTCTGCCTTGGGTATTGGATCAATGCCCAGGCTGAGCTGATGAGTCTGATCCCTCAGGTGGCCTAGCTTGGCACAGTCTAGATTCCCTCTCCTCACAGCCACCTGGAAAACACAGGGGTTCCCCATTGCAGCAGTCCAATAGACGTAATGCTGTGACAGTTGGGTCAGGCCAACACAGACTATTCCATCCCTACATAATGGGAAATGCCGGGAATTGTGGTCCTAAAAACAATGGTGTTCTCTGTCTCTCTCCTCTATCTCTCATGTATGTGTGCATATGTGTGTGGGTACATGTATGCAGAGGCCACATGAAGGTGGGTGTCTTCTATTGCTCTCTGCCTTATTCCCTTGAGATAGGGTCTCTCACTGAAACTGGTTCCTCAGCTAGGCTAGCAACCCATAAGCCCCAGCAATCCTCATGCATCACCCTTTCCTTCTTTCCCCTCAGGGATTGTGCAGCCATACCTTGTTTTTTTTTATTATTATTAATTTGAAATTGTGATTATTGATGCTCCTGTGTGTGTGTGTGTGTGTGTGTGTGTGTGTGTGAGCACATGCATGGAGATCAGAGGATAACTAGCAGCACAAAGTCCTCCCCGTCAAGGGATGGAACTCAAACATCAAGTTTTCACAACAAGCACTTTTACCCATCGAACCATCTCCCAGCCCCACTCCAAGCTTTGAGTGCTACAGATGCACCCTTAGGTCCTCATACTTCTATTACAAGCTGTCTCCATAGCCCAGCAATGGCTCTACTGGCACCCTTTAACTCAAGGAAAGCCTATCTTCTCTAGCTGACTCTTGGCTGTCCATGGAATTCCTAGGACCCGGAATATCCATTTCTTGGCTAAAGTCAAATCAGAAACAAGGGGAAGCAGCTCAGAGCAAATCCGAGCTACCCATTGGATGAAGTATGACACACGTCCAGTAGCATTTGTCTGTAGTAAGGTTACAGCTAGGGGCCAGGCACAGGGTCAATTGCCTTTGACCATGACTTCTGGGCAGACACGTTCATCTCCTAGTGCCCCACATGAAGTACCTAGTCCAGCTTGAGGAACCAAGGAATATAATTGGGGTTCCTCACAGGGCCAAGAGTAGTTTGGGGACATGTGCCACAGAAAAGTCTCCCCTAGCAATTGTTAACCATCCTTAGGGAAGGATGGGGCCTTGTGAATCTCTGGAGCCCTCCCCTTTCTCCATAAGGGAATGTTAGTGGACCAGATCTCCTAATTGTCTCCCAGGGGCAATCACAGGTGCTCTGGTCTCAAGGCACCTGTGGTCATGAAGAGGTCAGCTCAGGAACTTTGGAAAATTCCACCAGACCCCCCCAAGCATGTAAGCACCCCTCCCCTCCTGGAAGAAACAGATTAGAGAGCACATAGGCTGGAAGGGAGGGGCTGATTAAGCCCCTAATACCTCATTCCCTAAAGACCGATCAGTTTAAAAGTCACACTGTTCTGCCAGTCGCATTGTGCCTAACAGCTGCTGCTCTAAAAACTGTGTAAAAGGTCCCTGAATGGGCTGCATGTGGTTGTTTTCCCTCCCTCCTTTGTATGCAGGGTGACCCCAGCATGCTGGAACAATAAATTCCTCTTGCTTTTTGCATCAATCTCAGACTCCATGGTGTTCACTTGGGGGGGGTGTCTCTAGTAAGCTAAGGCTCCCCAGAGTCTTACAGTCACATCATGCACAGAGGACAGATTTGTACAACAACACTCATTAGCCGGGTAGTGGTGGCACACCCCTTTAATCCCAGCACTTGGGAGGCAGAGACAGGTGGATTTCTGAGTTTGAGGCCAGCCTGGTCTACAGAGTGAGTTCCAGGACAGCCAGGGCTACACAGAGAAACCCTGTCTTGAAAAACCAAACCAAACCAAACCAAAAAAACAACAATAAAAAAACCCAAACAACAACAAAAAACACTCACTGTAGGCTGAAAATATCCTGACTGAAAACAATGCAGTCAACTCTCCCAGGCTACCACACAGCCCAACATAAGGACATAGAACACTGTAGACACCAGTTGTTCCCCCGTCATGATTGTGGGGTACTACAACCACTAGTCATTGCCACTGCCTAGACCCAGCCATTCCTGGGATGGCTGTGTGTGATAGCAGATCACACACAACCATCCCAGGAAAAGACCCAAATTCAACCTTCAAAGTATGGTTCCCACCTTGTGGGCATCATTTGTCACCATCACAGAAATTGAAAAATTCTAAATCTAAGTTGGAGAGTATGCGTATAATACACAGAGGTGTGTGTGTGTGTGTGTGTGTTTCAGTGAGAGAGACAAAGTAAGAGAAAGAGTTCATCTATGCAGCGTAGGTATATTTGGGACTCTAGTCCAACGCCTAGAAACTAGAAGTTAATTTAGAGTATGCACCCTGGAGTTATTGAGGCTCTCAAATTTCTCTCCAGTTGCTAGCAGTGTCCTCCTTGATCCTCCTCCTTCCTATCCTCATTTTTTGCCTTGCCCGTGATCAGGAATGGGAAGCTGTCTTAGTTACAGTTTCTATTACTAGGATAACACACCATGACTTCTTTCTTCTTACAGCTTATAGTCCATCACTGAAGGAAGTAAGGAGGGCAGGAACTCAAGGCAGGAACTGATGCAGAGGCCATGGAGGAATGCTGCTTAGTGGCTTGCTCCCCATGGTTTGCTCAGCCTGCTTTCTTATACCACCCAGAACCATCAACCCAGGGCTAGCACAGCCCACTGTGGGCTGGGTCCTCCCCCATCAATCATCTGTCTGGATGAAGGCATTTTCTCAATTGAAATTCCTCTTCCTAAATAATTTTAGCTTGTATTAAGTTGACAAAAATCTAACCAGCACAGAGGTCAGTGTCAACATCTCTCTGAGCATTAATCAAGCATCAAGGTGTGGGATGACCAAATGGTCACATTCAGGAAGGGGTAAGCCACACTTGCCTGAGTAATGGTTAAGGAGTCAGAATCTACCTTACAGCTTCTCCTGGCTCTGGAGCCTGCAGACTTCCCTAGGAAACCAATGGAGTGCTGTCCCACAAGAGCAGTCATCAATCAAGAACCTAAGGAATTGGGGATTAATGATTTAGATGCTGCACTCCTTGAGGGGGAGGATTTTTTTTTAAAATGGTTTTTGGCTCTTTATGCATGTCACATTATGCACTCCAATCTCACTCATCACCCTCTCTCCTCGTACTCCCCCCCCACTTGCAACCTTCCCCCCAAGAGAGGGAAAACCATTTCATGGAAGCTGTAGTGTGCCACAGTGTGTCCCACCGTTTACCCTGTTGTCCACACAACTT
This sequence comes from Rhynchomys soricoides, assembly GCA_019843965.1. Classification (NCBI taxonomy): domain Eukaryota; kingdom Metazoa; phylum Chordata; class Mammalia; order Rodentia; family Muridae; genus Rhynchomys; species Rhynchomys soricoides. The sequence continues at coordinate 573,293 of JADRCH010007552.1, forward strand.
TACATGCAAATGTTCATTGCAGTAAGTTGTTGGTCTGGTCTGAGGCCTCTGGCTTCTGCTACATTTTCAATACCAGATCCTCACTGGGATTCCTCTCAGATATCCTGTTGTTGCCGGGTGTCACTGAGAGCCTATAGTTTTGGATCTGTTCATGCACTCCAGCAGTTTATTGATGGGATAGATGTTCGGGTGGGCCAGTTCAAAGCCCTGTATCTGGGCCTGAGATGTATCAGATATGGTCAGCCTGCCAGTTCTTGCTCTGGCTGGTCCATCCAGTGCTGCCACCAGCAAGGGGTAGAGCCAGTTCTTCTGATTTCATGCTACCATGGCCAGCTCTACTGTGCTGCCCAGGCAAGGTGCAGGGCCTGCTTTCCTGAGTGCTGCAGCAGGTGAGGGACAGGGACAGTTCTGTTCTCATGACCCTGGAGCCAACTCTCCTGTCTGCCATAGGTACTGGAGGACTGTCTTAGTCAGGGTTTCTATTCCTGCACAAACATCATGACCAAGATGCGAGTTGGGGAGAGAAGGGTTTATTGAGCTTACACTTCCATGCTGCTGTTCATCACGAAAGGAAGTCAGGACTGGAACTCAAGCAGGTCAAGGAACAGGAGCTGATGCAGAGGACATGGAGGAATGTTGCTTACTGGCTTGCTTGCTTCTCCTGGCTTGCTCAGCCTGCTTTCTTATAGAACCCAAGACTACCAGCCCACAGATGGTACCACCCACAAGGGATCCTCCCCCCTTGATCACTGAGAAAATGCCTTACAGCTGGATCTCATGGAGGCATTTTCTCAGCTGAAACTCCTTTCTCTGTGATAACTCCAGCTTGTGTCAAGTTGACACACAAAACTAGCCAGTACAGGGACAAAGGAGAGAAGGGGGCATCTTTCCCTCGTCAGCACCATTACACAGCAGACAAGAGGCAGGGCCAGCTCACCTGCAATCCACACATCCAGAGCCAGCTCTACTGTATTATCCAAAAGGGGTGCAGGGCCTGTATCCCAAGTGCTGCCACAGGTGAGGGGCAGGGACAGATCTCTGACCTGGCATAGGTAGCAAGTGGCAAGGGTTGAGGAGGGCGTCTCTGCCTCATCTATGTCACCACATGGAGGACAAGTTGCAGGGCCAGCTCTCCCATGCTCACACCCTCAGGGCTGGCTCACCTGTGTCCCTACCACCAGTCAGCTCTACTATGCTGCCCAGGTGAAGTGCAAGGTCCAGTCTGAGGTGTGAGGTCCTCCATGACTCTCAGAGTTGGCCAGAAGACAGCCTCAGCTGTCATCCCTCAGTCGTGGTTTACCTTGTATTTTGAGATAGTCTCTCACTGGCCTGAAGCTCACCAAATAGACTAAGCTGGCTGGCCAGGCAGCCCCAGGGAGCCACCTGTCTCTATCTTCTCAGCACTGGGATTACAAGTACATGCCACCATTCTTGGCTTTTTAAAAGTGTGGGTTCTAGGGATCAGCTACAATTCCTTATGCCCGTAGGATAAGCACTTTACCCCAGCCAGTAACCATTCCTTTATTGACTGATTCCCCATACCCCGTCTCTCCTTACACACCTTACTTTGCTAGGATCCCCTTTCAAATACTGTGTGTGTGCTTTTCATGTTCTTATTTCTGGGGCTACTTTAGATAAGGATGGGGGGGCGCTCAGGTATTCAGAACACCTCTTATATAACAGATGAGTCAGGACAAAAACAATCCAGGCCCAGGGGATTGCCTCAATTCCCATGTCTTGCCCCCTCTCCCAGGACTCTCCTTTGGGAGGCAGCTGGCCCAGCAAAAGCATATTTCAGTTCCAAAAGAACTTTTGTTCTGCCTGGGGCTGAATGGCTAAGATCAATACTGGATGAGTGTCAGCAAGACACTTGTAGTGACAGATCCCAAGCCACATCCACCAATATAGCCTTTTGTGTAATAAAGGACATTTTGAGTTCCAACCTTCACACATCTATGTCAGTTCCTCAATTGCTTGGAAAGGGGATGAAAAGAGTGTTATTTATTGACTCTCCTAAAACCCCTGATGTTTATCAGTATATCCCCAGAACCTAAATGTGCCAGGAACAGTAATAGGGGTTCATTCATATTTGTTAAATGGAGGGAGACGTGACAGCAAAATTCAAACCCGTGTCTGTCTTCCTCCCAGGCCACAGAATTTCTCTAAGCCTTCCTTAGGGAGAGGGGGAGACTGAAGGGAGACTGGGCCAGGGCTGTTCTAGGAGATGTAGTAAGGCCCTTGGGTGGCTGGCTTTGCTCCCTTTCTGCGAAGAGAATGCTCTTTCTGTGGAGCCCGGGGACAAGGTAAAGGTCAGAGAGTTCTGCCCTGGGGAAGCTGGGGCATGGTTGTGGCTGTACAGATCTTCCTGTGTTCTACTGCTGGCTTCATCAACCACAGCACTGTGTGTTTTCACTGAGCGGCTCTACCTGTAGATTAATATCAGTTTAGCAAATTACAGCTTCCTTACCACCTCCCACTCCTGGAAGAGAGGGAACTGGGGAAACGGAAAATACAAACAAACTCAAGCTCAGTGTCCAGGCTTGGTCATAGCATGGACAGCTGGGCTCAACGCCACCCAATGTGGAAGCTCAGCAAAGTGAGGGGAGGCTTCGCTGTATGGCCTCCAAAGAGAAGGCCACTCTTGGGCAAACGCTCACAGGAAAAATGGGATGGGACAGGAATGGTATGGAAAGATAGCAAGGAGCAGCTTGTGGCATGAGCATGTTCCCTAAAAGCTGGAGGTAGAACAAAAAGAGGTCTAGTGTCCTCTGTAAAGCCTGGTCCTCTGCCAGGCCGCTTCTGCTGTCCTCACGGTCCCCATTCAGGCCAGGGATGTGCTCAGCTGCTGATGTGTGGGTAAAGAGCCAAAAGGGGAGGTTGAAGGACAGGTCTGAAGGGAAAGGAAGTGCTGGGACACACATTGTCTTGCATACACGCCTTCCAGCTCCTTGGTCTAGTGTGTACCAGCAGAGTCAGCTACTGTCATTTGGGGGACATCCACATAAGGGCTTTTTTTCTGTCACCTGAGGGGCCTCTGTCACAGGCAGACAGGACCTCGACGATGGCTCTGCTGTATCCAATACTCTGAAGCGCAAGGCTCTGTGGTACATTGTGCAGTCTCTCAGATGTGCCCAGTGGGGCTGAGCTCCAGTAGCCCCCAGTGGGGTGACCTTGCTACAGTTCCATTTGGCCTTCCCTTCTCTATCTCGGCTCCTTCACCCTACTTCAGTTCCCTCAAATAAATCGAAACTGGTCCCAGGGGCTACTTCTGACGGAGCTTAAACTAGGTCAGAACCGGAAGGAAAGGCGGAGTGTGGAAAGTGCCTCGAGCAAAGTTTGGAATCAGCCTCCTGGCTAAGCTGGCTGAAGAGAAAGGCAGGCCGACAGAAGGACGAGAAGGAGGAGGAGAAGGGGGGGGAGAGCAGGAGGGGAAAGAAAGGAGGAGGAGTTCTCCCTTGGGTCTACCAAACCAACACTGTCTCTTTTTTTCCCCAAACTTGTAGCTCCACCCTCTCTCCCTCATGACCCCTGTCTGTTACCAGAACAGCAACAATGTGCTAACAGAACCTGTTTGTCTGTGAGAGAAAAGATTTCCTGTTGACAAGCCTCTGGGAGGGGTCCAGCTAACTCTTGGCAGCCCAGCTTCCAGGAGCTAACAGCCCTGGGTTAGACCGGAGATGGGGTGGGTATCCACAGGCTGGAGACAGCCTTCCTTACGGCTCGGGTCCTCTCTTGTGCCTTCCATTCCCACCCCAGAGACAAGATTTGAGATCTGAAATCCTTAAGATTCTTCATACAAGAGTGGCTTGTCCTGGATGTGTGGTCCTAGGCAGTCTGGAGGACATGTTTCAAAGGGATCACTGACAACGCAGGCTGTGGTTGATTCAGAGGACTTTATTTCCTGATCTAGTCTCATGTGACAGTTCCTGGGGAAGGAATGGATCCCTGGGGAAAGAATGGAAACTTCTGAATATTGCCTGCTGAAGACTATAGCAAAAAGGGGCCCATATTTCATGCTTTATTTCCTCTTGCTCTCTTGCTCTCATTTTCTTGCTCGCTCAAGTTTTTATTAGCAGATATTAATAATAAGTAATAATGAGTTTATTAAGACATCTTCATACATGTATATAATCTATTTTGATCACATCACTCTCCCAATTCCTCTCTCACGTCCCCATCCCCCTCCCACTCATTCCTTTTCTTGTCTTGACTGTCCTATTTTACTTTTGTGCCTTTTTCTTTAAGTGACCCATGGAGTTTCACTAAGATTACTGACAGAAACATAGAGGAGGGGTTGTTCATAGGACCGAGGATGAGAGGTTGTTTATAGGAACATGTGCACCTTACCGATGGTTACACCATTGAAGAAAGTATCTCTTCATCCCTCCCTCAGCAACTGTTAACATCCTGTAGAACCTCAGGGAGGGGTGTGACCTTTTAGGCCCCTTCCCACTTTATGACTGACTATTGCTAGGCCCCGCCCTATTCCATGACAGACTGTTCACAGGGTCAGTCTTATGCAGGTCTTGCACAGGTAGTCACAGCTGCTTAGAGTACAAGAGCTCAACAACCATCTCATGGCTGGGAAAGAGTGTTCTACTACACTCCACCCCTTTTCCCAGCTCTGACATTCTTCCACTTTCTCTTCTCTGACTCTTTCCTTTCTCCCTTTCTTCCTCTCTCTCTTTCTTTCTTTCTTTCTTTCTTTCTTTCTTTCTTTCCAAACATGTATGGGCATTTTGTCTGCAGGCACAGGTATGTGCACCGCATGCATGTTTGGTGCCATGGATCCCCTGGAAACTGGAGTTACAGACAGTGGTGATCTACCACATGGGTGCTGGGAATTAAACCCAGGTCCTTTAGGAGCAGCCAGTGCTCTTAACCACTGAGCCATCTCTCCAGCCCCTTATAACTCTTTTTAAATTCAGTGGCATTCTGGGAGAATGTGGCAGAGGGAGCAAAGAGAAGCCCATGCAGCTGAGAAGAGGTTGGTTGGAGTGCTAGGCTTCATTCATAGTATTCTGAGAGTTCTTACTTGGTCTTTGGATCAAAGCCCAGGACATGAGAAATAGAGAGAGATAGAACCCAAGAAGGAACATGTTGGCTGGAGTCCTTAGTAGTGAGACAAGCATAATAGACATAAATCAGGAGGGAGAGTAGGCATGGGGGTGTCTATGGCTGTCGAGTGTTTGCAAGTCCTCTCAGGAATTCATGTTACATGAGGAAACTGAATCATTTCAGCAGAGTTGGGAGAGAAAGAAGCTGGGCCTACACTCTGGGTCTTTTGGCTTCTGAGTCATTCCTGGATTTTGGCATAACAGCTATACTCAGCCCCTCTAGGAGTTGGAAGGGCAACAGGCTATGTCACTACAGACTGCAAGTCACTTTGGGTCTCAGAAACTGTGTGCCTACCTGAAAAGGAAGAAGGAAGGGCTGCTCTAGGCCTTCCTCTGCCAATTCAGGCTGTGCAGAGGGCTCTGTGGCCTATCAGACAGCTAGGCCAGAGCAGGCCAAAAGGGGCTGGTCCAGCAAGTGAGCATGGGATGACTTTCTCATACCATGAGGTATGAGGTAGCTGTTTCCGAGGGATCTGCCTATTCTTCTCTGGAATCCAGCCCCTTTCATTCTCCCATCTCCAGTTTCCAGAAATATCTTTATCTGTTCTGTGTGAAACTGATACCATGGGGCCAAGTCAAGGGACCAAGGCTTCTTTACTTCTGTGTTTCTGGAAAATGAAATACCGCAGTCCTGAAGAGCTGAAAATAACTATTTCATGGGGCAGGCACATAGTTCTTCTCCTTAAAGCATTGAGCAAGGTTTCTATGCTATTGGGCTGGTGGAGAAGATTCTGGAGGGTTTGTTCATACATCTAGAAGCCAGGCAGGGATCATAGTGGCAAGCCAGGTTTGTCCACTACCATCTTCCAGAATGGTCTTTCTAGCATCCAGACTTAGAGGAGTGGGGCTTCAACAGAAAGTGACCCAACAGCAGGAAGAAGCTGCTTAACCTGTGTCTTAGTCAGGGTTTGTATTCTGATCAAGCATCATGACCAATAAGCAAGTTGGGGAGGAAAGGGTTTATTCAGCTTACACTTCCACATTGCTGTTCATCACCAAAGGAAGACAGGACAGGAACTCACACAGGGCAGGAACCTGGAGGCAGGAGCTGATGCAGAGGCCATGGAAGGGTGCTGCTTACTGACTTGCTTCCCCTGGCTTGCTCAGCTCGCTTTCTTACAGAACCCAGGACCGCAAGCCTAGGGATGGCACCACCCACAATGGGCTGGGCCCTCCCACCTTGATCACTAGTTGAGAAAATGCCTTGCAGCTGGATCTCATGGAGGCATTTCCTCAAGGTAGGCTCCTTTCTCTGTGATAACTCCAGCTTGTGTCAAGTTGACACACAAAACCGGCCAGGACACCTTGCATGAGCCAGCTTTAGAGGGAAGCAAGGAGGCACTTTGGTCATCCTTATGGGACTGAAGCAGTCACAAGCCTGCTTTCCTGATTTAAGAGGAGAAGACCAAGACCCCACTGGTCCCTGGAAGAAATGCCAAAACACTGAGATGAGGGCTTGAGTTGGTAAAGTGCTCGACATTTGAGCATGAGGTTTGATCCCCATCACCCACATAAAAAGGTGAGAATGGAGGTGGAGGGTGTATAATCCTAGTACAAGGGAGGCAGAGAAAGACAGATCCCCAGAACCTACTGGCTAGCCAGCCTTGCCTCGCCAATGATCCTCTAGCCCAGGGAAAGAACCTGCCACCAAACATAAGGTGATGATTCCTGAGGAGTGATACCTGAGGTTGACTTCTGACCTTCACACACTCATGCACACACATCTCTAAGTGCACTCACACATGTACACATATGCATGCACACACAAAGACACACACACACACACACACACACACACACACACACGGCCATGTATCCAAGGCATCAGAACTAGGTGGGGAGAGGAGGATGGTGGAGCACATGCCTTACATATGCCAAGTCCTAGGCTCAATCCCCAATACCATATCAGTGAATAAAAGACATTTCTAGTTGTGGCCCAGCTGTCCAAGTTTGTTCCCACCCCTTCCTTCCATCCTCCTTGTCCTCTATGGGCATCAATGCTCCCACCAGAAAGTCAATGTTCACTCTCTGTCTGGAATTAGACCCAAAACACTTATAAACACAGTCAGGTCTTCAAACATTACTCCTCTGGGACATTTTCACTCAAAAAATGGCAACCTCAGAATGGTGGCATTAATAAACAAAGGAATGCATCACTAATGGTGGAATTCAGGCATTTACTGCTGGCAAGTCAGTGATACACTTTTCCTGTCAAGGGACTTTCCTGCTGTAGACAGCTGGGGTTTCCACTTATCCTGAACCCATAAACACTGAACTGTGGCCGCTGGGGCCTAAAAGTATCTTAGATAACAGGTTGTACACACTGCCCCTTCCCCTAGCTGACATCACTGAAAATCAGTCCCCAAAGGGTGCAGAAAGTGGGGGACATTTCTAGGTTGTATTGGTGGCCATCTAAGAGAGCTATGCAGATTTACTGGCCATCTATGGGAGAGATAAAAGAGAGTGTATCCACAGAACTCAAGTTTGTTTGAAATTTAAAATACTTATGTAGTATTGGCTCCCTTGAAGCACTCTGGGTTCTCTTCCTCGTTATTTTATTTCTCAACACTCATAAAAACAAGTCTGTTAGAAACAGAGAACAGGGGAGAATAAAGGTGTCAGCCTGCTCTAGGGTGATGCTCATTTCTAGCAAGAGGAAAAAAACCTATAAGCCTGTCTCACACTCTAAGGCAGCACTTGATTACCTTGCAAGCTGGTTTGCAGGATGGAGTGGGGAGGGGAGGGAGCCTGTATATTAAGATTTGTTTATTTTAGGCACATGAATGTTTTGCTTGCATGTATGTGAGGCCAGAAGAGGATGTCCAATCCTCTAGAACTGGAATTATGAATGATTGTGAGCTACCATGCAGGTGATGGGAACCAAATTTGGATCCTCTGCAAAAGCAGCATCTCCAAATCTGTAATTTAGTTTTGTGGATAAATGCTAGAAGCTCTCATACATGTTTCTTTTAATGTGCCTTCTATTTATGACTCCAACCTTTTTTCTCTCCACTCTTCTCTTCCCTTCCCTTCCTTTCCCTTCCCTTCCCTTCCCTTCTCCTCTCCTCCTTGTTTTGATAGTTCCTCCCCCCAAGGAACTTAGGCTGGGCCAGAACCCTTTTTGTGAGATCATAACATAATAACTTCTTTTCCCCTTCATTGTCCCCTCTCTAAATCCTCCCATATGTCACTCATTGCTCTCTTTCAAACTCATTGGCCTGGAATTCTTGATCCTCCTGCCTCTACCTCCCAAGTACCAGGATTACAGATACAGATCACCACATCCATCTGTCACTCCGATAGTTTTAAAACAAAGTTTGTGGTATGTAGTTTCAGGGGGCCTTTTGGAGAGACTCCTGGGAGGTTCTGAAGGGAGATACTCAAGGTGTTGAAAGTGACTTTAAGAACATGCTTGTCAGGCTGGAGAGGTGGTTCAATGGTTAAGAGCACTGACTGTTCTTCCAGAGGTCTTGAGTTCAATTCCTAGCAACCACATGGTGGCTCACAACCATCTGTAATGGGATTGAATACCTTCTTATAGTGTGTCTGAAGAAAGCAACAGTGTACTCACATACATAAAATAAATAAATAAATCTAAAAAGAAGATTACTAAGAACATGCCTGTCTCTGTACCATTCTAAGCATCTGTCATGCATTGGCTCCATTTGAGTGGCACAGCCACTCTTGACAAATGAGGAATCTGAAGGGTGGATAGATTAGGCAAAGAGCAAGGATTTCAGGGTCCCAGAGGCAGCTTGACTCCCAGGAGCTCTGACATACCCAGGATCTCAGGATCACAGGATCCCAGAATCACAGGATCACAGAGACAGCTAGACTCTGAGGAGTTCTTACAAAACTAGGATCATAGGAAGGACAGGCTCCAGGCAGATATAGCGAGGGCAGGTAGTACTAGAGATAATCAGATGGCGGGAGGCAAGTGTAAGAGCATAAGCAACAGAAACCAAGGTTACTTGGCATCATCAGAACCCATTTCTCCCACCATAGCAAGTCCTGGATACACCATCACACTGGAAAAGCAAGATTCAGATCTAAAATCACTTCTCATGATGATGATAGAGGACTTTAAGAAGGACATAAATAACTCCCTTAAAGAAATACAGGTGAACGCAGGTAAAAAGGTAGAAGCCCTTAAAGAGGAAACACAAAAATTCCTTAAAGAATTACAGGAAAACACAATCAAACAGGTGAAGGAAATGAACAAAACCATCCAGGATCTAAAAATGGAAATAGAAACAATAAAGAACTCACAAAGGGAGAAAACCCGGGAGTTAGAAAACCTGGGAAAGAGGTCAGGAGTCATAGATGCAAGCATCACCAACAGAATACAAGAGATAGACGAGAGAATCTCAGGTGCAGAAGATACCATAGAAAACATGGACACAACAAAAGAAAATTGCAAAATGCAAAACACTCCTAACCCAGAACATCCAGGAAATCCAGGACACAATGAGAAGACCAAACCTAAGGATAGTAGGTAAAGAAGAGAGTGAAGATTCCCAACTTAAAGGGCCAGTAAATATCTTCAACAAAATTATAGAAGAAAACTTCCCTAACCTAAAGAAAGAGAAGCCCGTGAACATAAAAGAAGCCTACAGAACTCCAAATAGACTTGACTGGCAAAGAAATTCCTCCCATCACATAATAACCAAAACACCAAATGCACTAAACAAAGAAAGAATATTAAAAGCAGTAAGGGAAAAGGTCAAGTAACATGTAAAGGCAGACCTATCAGAATTACACCAGAAGTCTCACCAGAGACTATGAAAGCTAGAAGTCCTGGGCAGATGTCATACAGACCCTAAAAGAACACAAATGCCAGCCCAGGCTGCTATACCCAGCAAAACTCTCAATAACTATAGACAGAGAAAACAAGATATTCCATGACAAAACCAAATTTACATAATATCTTTCCACAAATCCAGCCCTACAAAGGATAATAGATGGAAAACACCAACACAAGGAGGGAAACTACACCCTAGAAAAAGCAAGAAAGTAATCTTTCAACAAACCCAAAAGAAGATAGCCACACAAACATAATTCCACCTCTAACAACAAAAATAACAGGAAGTAAGTCACTTTTCCTTAATATCTCTTAATATCAATGGACTCAATTCCCCGATAAAAAGACATAGACTAACAGACTGGATATGTAAACAGGACCCAGCAGTTTGCTGCATACAGGAAACGCATCTCAGTAACAAAGACAGACACTACCTCAGAGTAAAAGGTTGGAAAACAATTTTCCAAGCGAGTAGTCCCAAGAAACAAGCTAGAGTACCCATTATGCTCTAAGATCAAGAATCGACAAATGGGACCTCATAAAATTGCAAAACTTCTGTAAGGCAAAGGACCCTGTCAATAGGACAAAACAGCAACCAATAGACTGGGAAAAGATCTTTACCAATCCTACATCCAATAGAGGGCTAATATCCAACACATATGAAGAACTCAAGATGTTAGATTCCAGAGAATCAAATAACCCTATTAAAAAATGAGATACAGAGCTAAACAAAAAATTTTCAACTGAGGAATATCAAATGTCCAAGAAGCACCTAAAGAAATGTTCAACATCCTTAGTCATCAGGGAAGTGCAAATCAAAACAAAACAGAGATTCCACATCACACCAGTCAGAATTGCTAAGATCAAAAACTCAGGTGACAGCAGATGCTGGCAAGGATGTGGAGAAAGAGGAACACTCCTCCATTGTTGGTAGTATTGCAAGCTGGTCCAACCACTCTGGAAAATTGGCGGTTCCTCAGAAAATTGGACATAGTACTACCTGAGGACCCAGCTATACCACTCCTGGGCATATATCCAAAAGATTCTCCAACATATAACAAGGACACATGCCCCACCATGTTCATAGCAGCCTTATTTATAATAGCCAGAAGCTGGAAAGAACCCAGAGGTCCTTCAACAGAGGAATAGATACAGAAAATGTGGTACATTTACACAATGGAGTACTACTCAGCCATTAAAAATGATGAATCCATAAAATTCTTAGGCAAATGGATAGAACTGGAAAGTATCATCCTGAATGAGGTAACCCAATCACAAAAGAACCCACATGGTATGCACTCACTGATAAGTAGGTATTAGCCCAAAAGCTCCAAATACCCAAGATACAATTCTCAGACCACATGAAGCTCAAGAAGAAGGAAGACCAAAGTTCGGGTGCTTTGGTCCTTCTTAGAAAGGGGAACAAAATACTCATGGGAGCAAATGTGGAGACAAAGTGTAGAGCAGAGACTGAAGGAAAGGCCATCCAGAGACTGTCCCACCTGGGGATTCATCCCACGTACAGTCACCAAACCCAGATACTATTGTGGATGCTAAGAAATGCTTGCTGAAAGAGACCGATATAGCTGTCTCCTGAGAGGCCCTGCCAGAACCTTACAAATACAGATGTGGATGCTCACAGCCAACCATTGGTCTGAGCATGGGGTCCCCAATGGAGGAGTTAGAGAAAGAACTGAAGGAGATAAGGGGGTTTACAAACCCATAGGAAGAACAACAATATCAACCAACCAGACCCCTCAAAGCTCCCAGAGACTAAGCCACCAACCAAGGAGTGCACATGGCTCTAGCTGGATATGTAGCAGAGGATGGCCTTGTCTAGCATCAATGGGAGGAGAGGTCCTTGGTCCAGTGAAGGCACGATAGATGCCCCAGTGTAGGGGAATCGAGGGCAGAGAGGCTGGATTGGGTGGGTAGGTGGTTGAAGGAACACCCTCATAGAAGCAGGGAGAAGGTGGATGGGATAGGGGGTTTTCGGAGGGGAGGAAACTGGGAAAGGGGATAACATTTGAAATCTAAATAAAGAAAATATCCAAAAAGAGAACAAAATAAAGCAATAAAAATAACCTCCCCCCCAAAATATCCCTCCACACAAAATAATCCTGCTGGTGAGCTGTCAAGGAAGGAAGAAGTAAAGAAGGACGCTTGGAAAGTCTGACCAAGTGTGGTTCCTTGAGAAACAAAGACGAAAGGCCTGTTAGAAAATTGGTCTCAACAGATCACCGCAGTGAGTCCTTTCCCGTCTCTAGGACATCTGGATTCGGGGACCTCCAGCCCCCCTCTTCCTACACCAAATGCTTCTAGGAATGTTGTCTCTACCCTCTCACAAGCTGCTGGTTCCCTCCACCTGTTTTCACTGAGGATAGTGCTGGTGTTTAGCTGAGAGGGATTTCCTGCCCTTTGCACATAGCCCAAGGAGTGGGAAAACGGAGGACCTGCCTGGGCTGTGCTCCAATGAGCCATGGCATCTCACACACACACACCCCTACTCCCATGGCTTTCTGCCTTTTATCTCTGAGCTAAAGATTTTGATTATTTCATCAAGGTCCTATAGCATCTGACAGCTCACGACTTGTGTGAATCAGAAAGGTGAGTCAGCAAAAGCTCTGAAACCCAGAGAAAAAAGCTGCAGAGCATAAGAGCATGGAGGACGAGCCTAGACAAACCATTTCAAAGCAGGACAGGGAGATAGCATGGGCTATACCGTCTGCCAGAAGCATTGCACCTCCCTCCGTACCCCTGACCTGCTAGACTGTGAGTTAAGATTCTTTTAATGGAGACACATCTCCCATTGCGCACTAATTTCTACCCAGAGAGATTTGGATGCAACTCTCTGTACAACAGAGAATTATCTCATGGACTTAAGTTCATACTAACATGTAAAGAACTGGCATAATATGCGGTTCATGGATATAGGCCTAAAGCAAGAAGCATGAAGACAGATGGCTATGGAAAGTCTAATGTGCACTTACTGTTTCTAGAAGGGGTCCACGTGGGTGAGGTTTCTGGTTTTGAGAGCCAGAGAGGACTGTCAAGCTGAGGGGCTGGGGAAACACCCCAAGCACTGGATCTCCTATATCTACCTTGCACCCAGATAAGCAGCTAGAAAGACAAGGCGGTTGTCTCAATGGTTAGAGAGAATTCATATGCTCATGTGGCCTGAACTGAGGCAGAAGGACTTGTAGAGGGAGCCATGGCCTCTGAGCTGGCAAGCTCTGTGTCATCGTCACATAACCCTGTAGACACCTTGTGCCTCCAGTGTCCTCCCCTTGATGGGAAACAGTAGCTCGTGTTCCTACCCACTGTCCCTGTATGTGACACTTCACATGATTTACTAAAGAAGGCTGGGGACATTTATTTTTTGATTTATGATAATGCTGTGATTATCATGAGCACATCACTGAGATAGATGGAAGATGCATAAACCTAGATGCTTTGGGGACCCTGGCTCTGACTGCTGTTATGTGGGGCTCTGAGCCACAAGGACCAGTGCTGGGAGGGCAGTAATCCAGCTAAGGGTTGGAGAGGCATAGGTTGCTAGCACTGGCCTCTCAGCCTAGCCAGGGTCTGGGAACCAGTTGGTGGTCCGGGGAGTCTACATCTGTGTCCAGTTAGCATATGCCTCCAAACCCATGGCTGGTCCACTTGAGCATCAACCTGTGAGTCTTCACCTAGGCAAGTCACCAGAACTGCCCTTTCTGCTTTCTGACTATGAAGGAGAAGCTCTTCCTGCTGCTGTGACCACATGATGTGAGCACAGAACTGAATGCTTGCAGCAGGGGGCCTCTCTACTCCAGGTTTGTTGGCTGAGCATCAACACTCCAGTGTTCCCACAGGCCCTGCCTGTCTCCCTTGCCCTTTCCTCTCTGTCTCTTACTCTTGTCCTCTGTAACACTGACTGTTCTTTTGCAATGCTGACTTGGCCCAGGCTTACCCAGCCCGGGGCAGTGGAGGCTAGTTTCCAGGCAACCTGACCCTGGCAGGAGCGATTTATCTACTGGGCAAGGATCTGAGGAGTCTGAGGCAGGCAATGGATGTGAGCCTAGGGCCAGGCTGGGGAATACACAGGCTAGAGGTGAGCTCCCAAGCCTCCAAGCATCCAGGGAGAACAGGCGACTGAGGCCTAATGCTGCCTGGCCAGTGAGGAGGAGGGTAAGAGAGATGTAGGGCCCAGGCATGACAGAGGCTAAGGCTCTGAAGGCCTGCATCCAATAACCTTCCTGTTCCTCTGGAATTGGCTAGGGAATAAAGCCACCAGCACAAATGCAGGGGCACCTTGCAAACCTTGTGCCCAAGATGGAGGGCTTGTCCTGAAGACCATGAGCCGGCATTCCCTAGGACCTGCGCTCAAGGTAGAAGGGACCAGATCTGGCCTGACCTACCAGTAGCTTTGTGGTCTGCATCTGCCAGTTCCTTCTAGATGTCATGCTTGTGACGGCTGTCTGGTGTGCCTGCAAAAGGAACAAGTGACATTTTGTAGCCAGGTGGCAGAAGAACGCCACAAAGGTACTATTAGTATAAGTGTACATAGAATAAAAGAAAGCCCAGTTTGGGGCAGCGAAGCAGGTAAGGGCCTTCGAAGCAGGAAGTTGATACCACCCCTAGGCTGAAAGCATGCACAGAGAAGCTGACTTCTGCCTTTAAGAGGAAGCCCTGGGCAGGAAGGGCTACTTCAGAAGCACAACAAAGGTGACCTAGAGTGGCAGGTACAGAGGAAGTGGAGGATTAACTCTCTGCCCCCAGATCCCCTGAGGTGAAAAGACAAGGTGGTGCATCCAGGTCACCTCCTGCCACTGCTTCTGGGATACTGAAGGGCCACAGGTGCAGAAAGCAGATCCTGAGAGGCCAGAACTGCCCCCTGAGGCAGAGCATCCCAGCCTATGCTCAGGGAATGGAAGACTGAGGAGCAAGCATAGACTAGAGGGGCTAACTATGGTCTTTTTGCCTGAATGTGGCACCACATGGATCATGCCGGGGGGGGGGGGGTGGTTCTGCTCTGAGTAAGCCGTATTGCTCTCTCCTTCCTGAATAGAATGGTTACTGCCCGGGATCTGGGAAAAGCTGAGCTTCTTTCCTGGATCCTGTTAAGTTATTGTTCTAGATCATTCCAACTTATCCCTCAGACCCCTTCCGGGATCTGACTACATTTCCTCCTCCATTGCTGGAATAAATGCTCGCTTGTTTTTGCTTCTAAAGTAGCCCAGCCCCATGCTTCTCCGTATCATTTATTGTGTTGATGGCACCATATGAGACCAGCAGGAGCTCCTTGAGAGCCCAGTTGGGCCAGAGCTGGACCCTGGATGGGCTTTGTAGGCACAAGGAGTCCTTAATAAAGATTCACGGAAGAAGTGCTGTCTGGAGTTTAACCTTCCCTCTTTGACAGGGTGATGGAGGTTTCGCTGTTCAGTACACTGTGGCTCCAGAACTGCACACTCGAAGCAGGTAGCACCTGAGTTTCCAAGAAGCAGAATCTCCCAGCCTAGTCTCAGTGGCTCTGCCCGCTGAAGGAATGAGCAATTCCTCCTTGGAAATATAACTTTAACAACACAGTGAGTGGTAAGAGCAGCAAGAGGCGACCTCCAGCCTCCTATTTATGAAAACAATAGCTCAAGTTTATGGTATTAGCAGTAACCACAGCCATTTCCCTTCTCTTCCTGCCACCCTCTCACCACATGCATTTGCATGCGTGCACGCGCGAGCGCACACACACACACGCGCGCGCGCACACACACAGCATACCTATAAACTTATGGAAATGCATACAGGAAAGTGCTCTGAGACACCTGTGTGCATACAAGTTCATGGACACCCGTGAGCTTCTGCACACACCTGCATCTCCATGACTACACAGGACCTGGTTTGAGCAAAGGACGGAGACTAAAGACAAGCTGCCCTCCGGGAAGTGATCTCACTGGTACTGGAATGAAGCCACTCAATCACTTTCCAGTTCTTTCCAGTCCTTTATTGGACTCCACAGGATAATGAGAGTGGCAGAGGCCCTGCCTGGCTCTGTGCTCCTGGGCTGACAAGGTGGCAGGGCTCTTTGGCAGAAATGAGCTGGGATGCTGGCCATGGAATAATTTAATGTAAAAATAAATGCTTGGTTCCATGGCAGCAATAATGAAGGTTTCCTGTAAACCTGGAGAACCATGTCTGTCTGTGAGACTTGGATCCCAGCTGCAGCTTCGGCCCCGGGACTCACAAGCTATGTCCTGGCTGCCTTACCCTATTAACCTACGGAAAAGGAGTCACACACAGAGCACAGAGTTCACCCCCACTCCTGATAGTTCAAGTAGAAAGGGATCAAATCCCTGGTAGCTGGTACTTTCTGAGCTGTGAGAAAGTGTACTAGTCTCCCAAGGCTTTAAGTGACCATGCACCAGGCAACTTAAAACAATGGAAATCAATTTGTCATGGTGCTACAGGCAGAAGCCCACGTGCAAGGGGCCAGCAGGCCATGCTTCCCCTGGAGGCTCTAGGAGGGAGTCCTTCTGTCTTAGTGTCATTTCTTTTGCTGTGATCAAATACACTGACAGAAAGTAACTCAGGGAAGGAATTGTGAGGAGAGCTCACAGTTCCAGGTTGCAGTCCATCCTAGCACGAACGGCAAGGCAGAACCTTGAGGCAGCTAGTCACATCATATCCACAGACAAGAGGAGAGTGCCTACTGCTCAGCTCACTTTCTCTACTCTTATGAAGCCCAGGACCCAAACCCAGGGAATGGCTGTGGGCAGGGTCTTCCCACATCAATTAACATAATCAAGAAGGCTCCTTGTCCTCATTTATCTTCTGGTGGTTGTCACCTTGCCTGTGGCCACAGGACTCCAAAACCTGCATATCTTCTCTCTGTGTTTCTGTCCATTCAGTTGCATGGACTTGGGAAGTGTATATCAGTCAGACTTTTGCAATTGCAGCCACCAAATGCCTGAGTCAACATCCTAGGGGAGGAGCAAGGTTTCAGAGGGTTCAGTCCATCATGGTGAGGAAGGTGAGGTGGAGCAGTACAGGTCACATCGTGACAACCAGAGAAGGGATGCCAGCACTAGACTAGTTTTGTGGAATGCTATCCTCTAGACATGATATCACCATTGTACTTTTGAACTCTAAGCAGCTGTGATTACCATCATGAGACCTGCATAAGATTGAGCAATGTTAATACATTTCATCATGGAACTAATACATGAGAGAGTTCCCCTTCTCTGAGTACATAGAACCAATTAATAGTTGCTTGGGGGAGGAAGACTTTTCTTCTGTGTCTCCCCAAGACAAGATATGCAGCAGCTGACTCTTTTTATCTTCTTTTATTCTATCCTGGCCTTCAGCCTAGGGGATGATGCCACCCACACTCAGGATAGATCTTCCCCTTCAAGTTAATCTTCTCAGGAAATACTCTCATAGAAGCAGACCTATGGCTTGTCCTGGGGAGATAGGAGCCAGGTCTATTCATCCTAGATAGGGAACTAACAGCAGACCAAAGAAATGACTCCAACAAAGTCTAGCTAGCTGAATTTAGTTGGAGTTACTAACAGGAGCATGGGTAAGGGGTTATGTGCAGGGCCATAGCTACCTTATGCAGGTGACTATACCATGGATAGAAGTCTTTCTCCCCCCAGCAACTATTAACTGGTTATATATACTCAGAGAGGGGCAGACCCAGAGCTGTGCATTACTAATTACCCAGGTGTTTCTCCATCCAATCAAGCTGATAACTAAAGCCAGCCATCATAAGGCTGGAGAGATGGCTCAGTGATTAAAAGTGCTTCATGCACTTCCAGAGGCCCAGAGTTCAGCTATCAGAATTTACCTTGGGTGAACTTCCCATAACTCCAACTCCAGGGGACTCTGATGCCCTCTTCTGGTATACTCAGATACTGTTCATACACACAGAGAGAGAGAGAGAGAGAGAGAGAGAGAGAGAGAGAGAGAGAGAGAGA
>JADRCH010007552.1:599164-642609 GCA_019843965.1 Rhynchomys soricoides
TCTCTCTCTCTCTCTCTCTCTCTCTCTCTCTCTCTCTCTCTCTCTCTCATGTGGCCCAGCTCAGGTTGTATTTTCAGCACTGCAAAACAACACAGTATGTAGATATGATCAATATGTTTGGGAAAGTCTTAGGGACTTGGGCTGAGAGGACTGGGGCATGGAGGAAATGTGTGTTTCACTGTGAACCCTTCTGCCTTATTTGCACTGGAAAACAATACTGTATCCCTAGTCCAGCACGCGCACACCTGTAATCCCAGTACTCGGATGACTGAGTCAAGAGAATTACTGAAAGGCCAGCCTGGTCTACATAGTGAGTACCTGACCAGTCGAGGCTATATAGGGAGACCCTGCCAAAATCAATAAAACAAAAGGTACATTCCGTGTGATGCAAATAATTGAAAAAAGTTGGTTTATCATCTTAAGTCTATTCTGTCAACAGTCATAAAGAACCCGGCTTACAGCCTCTGCCTTTTACCATATGCCATGAAATCTGCACAGCAAGAGCTGGGGACCCTGGGTGGCCTCAGAATGTCTCCTGCACCTGTGCTTCTGCAGCTTCTCCTTCCTCATTCTTGGAAGTGGAGGGTGGGGGCAGATGGGCTTTAATCTTCTTCTGGCCACCTGTAACTCCACTTCCTGCATAGAAACAGAGTTTGCTTTACAAGCAGCTGTGTGTTCAGACATAGTGGGTGAGCAGAGCCTAAAAGGTGCAGTATCTTTCCTTCCCCCCCAAAAATTCTGTGTCCAACTCTAAACTCCTAGTACCTCAAAAAGTGACTTTATTTGAAGATAGGGTCTTTATGGACATCATCAAGCTAATATAAGGCTACTAAAGGTCCAATATAGCAGGGGTCCTTGTGTTGAGGTTTGCTCTTTTACTATGTATTGCAATGCTAAATACTGGCCTATAAGATTTAGTTGCTTCAGGGATGAGGGAATCTTTACAAATACCAAGTAATGCTATGTAACCTTGTTCCTAAATTTAAAACTATTGGTTGAATAAAGGTGTCTACAGCCTATAGCTGGGCAGAAGAGAGGTAGGCAGAGTTCTGGTTCCCAGGCTTGGGGTCCGAGGCAGGCCCACAAAGGGGAAGAGAGAGAAGGTGGAGAGAGGAGAAGATGGCATGGAGTAAGGGATAATGAGAACTAGCTATGAGGGCTAGCCAGCTAGAGTAAGAGCAGCCCAGGCAGAACATATGTACTAATAGTGCCACTTCCTGGGCCAAGTGTATTCAAACCACCACAATAGGGCAAGTCATATCACAAGGTTATTGGCAGGGAAGTAGACATAATAGCATAGAGGGTAGATTTCTGCCCAGTTCGGGACTTAATTAAGCTTATTATACATATAAAAGTTTTGTGTCTTTTATCTGGGAACTGAATGATCAAAAGCAGGATAGAAACCCCCCATTGATGTTAAATATTTACCACATCATCCTTGTATAAAGAGACCATTTGTCTACAGAGACAGACTTGTGTGAGAATAAGAGCATGAAGATGAGAGAAGAGAGATGCACCTACAAGCCAGTGGATACTACTAGAGATGGTCAGAAAAATGAGCAGAAGCTGGGAGAAGGTGGGAAACAGAGTCTTCTCCCTCAAAAGGAACCCGCTCTGTGCACCTTCAAGGTCAAGAGCCCAGAAAGTCTGTGATGACAAAAGTCAGTCAGTAAGCCACCAATTTTTCCTAGTTTCTCCCACCACAGATTCTTTGAGCATGGCCTTAAACTTCATATAAGTGACTTAGCATCCCAAGTACTTGTGTTCTTGTCTGTTTTCCTCCATATTAACATACGTGGAAGTTCCATATTATTGTATTTAAAGGTACTCTGTCCTATGTGTGTGTACATGTTCTTATACATGTGTTTGTAGAGGCCAGAGGTTGACATTGGGTGTCTTCTTTAATTTTCTCCACCTCATTTGGGAACAAGGTCTCTCATGGAATCTGGCCCTCATCAATTTGGCTAGATTTGCTGGGAAGTGAGATGTCTCTTCCTCCTCCCTAGTCCTAGGCTTACACTGCTGGGCCTGCCTTTTTTCCCAGTGCTGGGATTAGAACTCACGTCTTCGTGCTTAGTGGAAAGCACCTTACCCCCTTAGCCGTCTCCTCAAGTCGGTCTGTCTTTTTTGTGTCTGTGTGTAGCGTAACCACAGCACAACTTACTTACCTATTCTATTCTTATGATCGTGGGAAGATCATATCAAAGTTGGGTTAATGTGCATGGAACCGTGCTTGTTTTTAAGACAAGTCTCACTCTATACCCTCAGCTGACCTTTGACTTATAGTAACCCTCCGTCTCGCCTCCTGAGTGCTAGGTTTCCAGGTGTGCACTAATATGCTCTGCCGTGACTAGTGCCATAAAGGAGAGCACTTCTCCTGTTTGGGGAGGAACACACGTGTGCTCAGCTGTGGGTATTTTTATCTAAGAGTGGGATTCCTTGAGTGAGTCCCAGAGCTAGCCTCTGCTCTGGCTCAGTTGTTGCTACATCAGACATCCATCCATCAGTGGCTTCTGTAGATCCACTTACTCCACAAATTGATTAGAACTTAGTGTCCTTATTCGCACCTTCTCACACCTCAGGAGGGGCAGTGCTACCCACAATGCACTGGCTGGATGCTCAGTTGCTGAGCAACCTTTCCTATATGTTCAGAGATCTTTGGATTGCCCTCATTTCCTTCCTTCTCTTGCTTTTTTTCCCCCCTTAAACACCTTGCTATTTTTCTTCTTTAAAAGCTAGTGGTCCAAACACCCAGGCAGAGAGGTCTCTCTGGAGGCCAGCACCCCCCTTGCCTGTGCTTTCTTATCATCTGGAAGGGCCGTGAATGTCACCAGCAGAACACAGATGGGCCCCAGCAGGGTGGCTGCAGGTGTGTAAGGAATGCAGTTTCTGTGCAGTGGCCTTGCCCAGTGTGCCTGCCTTGCAGAATTCTTTTCCATTACACAAGACTGCATAAAATGCAAACTAACAAAAGCATTGAAAGTAAGTAATGGGGGAAATCCATCACGCCCTTGTCACTGGAAGACGCCTGTATCTGATGGCTGCCAGCAGACTCATCCAGGTAGAAAAGGCAAGATCTGCAGGCTATACACAGCTTCCTGGCCCCCAGCCTGGCCACATACTCAATAATTGGCCTATCAATTAAGCTGGGGGTGGGGTAATGAGTAAGAAGGAGGGAGAGAGACAGGCAGTAGAGCACTAACGGCTTGTCTCGTCACTAGCTCTCCTCCATTAACCTTCTCCTAGGCTCATTTCAAAAACACTTAGTGTGTCCATCCATGAAATGGGCCTAACTGAAGCGAAGGGCATTCATTTCATACTTTATAGAAATGATGAAGATAAATTTCCTCAAAAGCCACAATGCTTACTGCTGACACAGAAAGAAGAGTGCGAAACCCAGCAGCCCCAGGCAGAGTTAACAGCGATCTGAGTTAAGCATGAAGGAACCTTGGATTTTGGAGGGGGGTGGGAGGGCAAGAGAGATGGATCCCCCCTTCCCTAGACTGCTAAAAGAATCCAAATCCAGTTCACAACAGCATTAGGAGAGGGGGCTCCATCCTCCACTCAGAGGCAAGTATTTCCATTCTAATCCAACTGTATTAGCCACTTTTCTCATTGCTCTGACCAAATACCCCACAAGAAGCAACGAAAGGAAAGAGAGTTTGTTTGGCTTGTAGTTTGAGGGGAAACAGTCCATCACTGTGGGGAAGGCATGCCACCAGGAACACAACAGTGCTGGTTACACTGAATCCACAATCAGGAAGCAAAGGGTGAACAGGATATGGGGCTGGACTATAAAGATTTAAGATCCATTCCGGGTGACCCGCGTCTTCCAGCAATGCTCTACTTCCTAAAGGTTCCAGAACCCTCCAAAGCAATGCCACCAGCTGGAAACCAATTGTTCCAACACAGAACATTACAAGAGACATTTTGGGAACCCACATCTAAAAATAAAATTGTTTTAGGGAAGGAGGTAGCATCTTGTGATCCAGTGTTGACCGATGAGCTAAGTCCAATGGAAGGGCTTCATGACACTTAATGAGAGCAATCTTGAGAACATTCATGATATTCAGTACAAATGGTTGGCTCTGTGGCAATTCTCAAGTGTAAAGGGAAGCCGGTGGCTTCAGAAGCCCTGGGGGAGGGCAATGCATCTCGGATGTATGTATGTGCTGGAGAAGCTGCTCACTTCACTGCAGTCAGAAAGCAAAGAGAGAAAGAGGACGGGCTTAAAGGTCTAATATTCTAAGGCAGGACTCAATGACCTAACTTCTTTCAACTTTGGGTCCCGCTATCTCCTGGTGCTTGGTGACTAGCCATTCATTAGCATTGGCCTTTGGGGACTACTTAAGATTCAAAACCTAAAGGGCAGGCCTGGTCGTGTTTAATTGGAGGTTTTTCTTATTGGTTGCCTCTCTGCTGTACCTGTTGGTTAATGTTTTGAGTACCACTTGGGGTTGGAAGGAACTGTTCTTTGACACCAGAGGTTTGGGTCTGCATGTGAGTCTGGAAATGCAGCAGCCTTTTGGGCTGAAACCCAATACAACCACTGAGGAAAATAGTTAATGGATCACAGGGGTGGAAGCTGGAAGTAATCAGCTCAGGAGCCTTCCTTGGGGTTTCTAGCTATGTAATAGAAGACCCTTAGCATTTGAACTGTAAGGGTTTCTGTTACTTGTAGCTAAAATTGTCATAAAGATGTTACCGCCTAGGGGTTTGGATCAGGTTCATTTTCTCAGCCAGTTAAAGAATTAAAAGACCAGAAAGGTCTTGTGCCAAATCAGGGGCAGCAGGGAAAGTCTCAGACAGGGCAGATAGACTCAGCTGGCGAGGAAACACACACAGCAAGGCACACCGAGAAAGATGCTCCATGGAGCCCAAGCAGGAACTCAGGAGCTCAAAGTCCAGAGCTGATGGTTTTAAGGGTATTTGAAGGATCTTCTTTGTTTAATTTAGACTTGGCCAGTTTGAACAGACAGGGAGGCTACTAGGCCCAGAACTTTGGAGTAAACCTGTCCCAATTCAGTCTTGAATTTGTTGGATGGTTCATGAGCAGAGGGGCCTTACTGGTGGGAGAAAAGAGCCTGACAGGTGTTTGTTGTAAGTTCTCTCAGGCCTTTTGTCTCAGGCTAGGAGGCTGAGGAAGAACCATCTTGGAGGTCTGCTATCTTATTATCTAACTGTCGATCTAATTCTTATCTGTCTGCCTGATGCCCTAGTCCCTCAAGGAAGCCATCTACAGAGGAGTTTAGTACCAGAATAGCTGAAGACCCCCAGGCAGAGACCAGCTGGACCATTAAGGCCAGTCGATCTCAACATATGACAGCCCATCAGAGAGCTCAAGTACGAGAGACTATGGCCACAGATTGCAGGGTCTCAGGTTGTTTTACCTCTTAGCCCGAGATATCTTGGGGTACACGGGAAAAGCTAAGGATTTCTCAAGAAGAAACCACTGAGTTGGGCCTGGTTGTACAGGCCTATGATCCCAGCTGCTTGGGATGCTGAAGCAGGAGGACCACAAGTGGAAGGTCTGCTTGGAATATAGAATGAGTTCAAGGTTAGCCTGGACAATTGAGTGAGACTCTCAAAATAAAACGTTAAACCAAAGCTGGAGGCGGATGAAGCTCAGGAAGTGGAGTGTTTGGTTAGGAAGAACAAGGCCTTGGCCTTAGTTCCATAGCATGAGTGATCACTGGACTGATGGGCTTCTGTTTGTATAGTTCTAAGAATCTCCCCATGTCTTCTTTCCCATGAATCACAAGGTATAGCCTGCTAGAGCCTGGAGTCATGACAGAGACTCTTCTGCAAGGGAACACATGTGCAGGAAGTCAGCTGGCCTGTAGGTCACACTGGTAGGGAATAGCAGAAAAGGAGCTCAGATCTGGAGTACAGGCCTCTTACTCAGTGCTCTTTCTGCTGCCCCGAAAGCATGGGAGCCAATGTAGACAAGTGGACAATACAGCTTCTGTTAGGGGCTACTTGGCATAATGGCCCTGGTGCAGAGTGAGGAGACAAGCAGCCCTGATCTGGTGTGGTGGCCAAGGAACTCCTGTGCTTCTTAAGCTTCAGAAGACATCAGAGGGAATCTCTTAGACTCATCTCTTGTTTCAGAAGGGCCTTCCTTTCTCTTATTCCCAGGGGTGGCAAACCTCATCCAGCTCCAGTCACATGATCGGCAGCTTCTCCCATCATCTTATCCCCACCCTTCATAATCCCCTGAGAGCAACCCCACCCTGATAATTTCTATCTTCCAGCCTTGCTGACACCCACCCCATTAGAATGGTAAACAGTTGTCCTCATGACTTAAGGAAATGAGAAAACCAGTCCTCCAAGATAAACTTCATGCAGCAGGAGTCCAAAGGGAAGCAAGCGAGAGTGCTTGCTTCATATCCCTGATGCAAGAGCATCTCTCACAATTCCCATCTGACAGGAGAGACATAGTAGAATGGATGTACCTATCTGTTCACCTTCCTAGTGGGGTAGATCCCCTCCTTGCAATCTGGGTGGGGCCTGGGGATAAAGCAGACATCCTAAAGCTCTCAATTCTTGCTAGAACATTAGCTTTGAGAGGAACCACTTAGGAAGCCCAGCTGGAGTAGCGTGATGAGACCCTGTCATGACAGGAGGTAGCAGAGCCAGGCTGGCAAACCTTCTCGGACCCTTCAGACCAGCCAGTCTGCCATGCAGGCCTCTAAGCCCTTCCTGAATTCTGATCCAATTTGATTAAAAACAAAACCAAACCAAACCACAAAAGCCAAGAGTTGAGGAGACTGCTTAGTTATCAAAGCGTTTGCCTTGCAAGAACAAGGACCTGAGTGCTTTTACCCCCAGAACCCATGTTTAGAAACAAGCAAACAAGAAGCCAAGTGTAGTGTCCATTGCTTGTAATCCCTGTGCTGGGAAGGCAGACAGCCAGATCCCTGGGACTCACTAGCTAGTCAGTTTCGTCTGTGTAGTGAGTACCAGGCCAGAAAGAGACACCTTTCTCAAAGGAGGAGCTTATGAAGAACTGACACCTGAGGTTGTCCTTTAGTCTCTGCACACACATGAACAACCCACCCCCAGGCCTGAAACTTGAACACCTATATCTTACTAGAAATCTGATCATATGAGTTATACACATTTTGTCTTATGCACAAAATTATTTAAAATATTATATAAAATCACCTTTGGGTTGTGTGTATAGGATACATGAAGCATAAACAAATTTTAAGATTAGACTTGCGTCTTTTCCCCAAGATGTCTCATTAGGCATATGTAAATGTCCCCCAATCTGAAGTCTGAAGCTCTTCTGACCCCCAGCATCCATGGCAAGGGGCTTCTGTCTGTAATAAAACAGCTGCTGTCTGACACCACTGTCCTTGAAGGTGGAGTTTACTGTGTAGCAACAAAGAGAGTGATAAGCATCACAAACTTAATGAGAGAGAGAAGAAAGGAAGGATGGGAAGCCAGGAAGAGGCAGCAAGAGGGGAGGAGGAAGGGAGGTCAGCTACACATCAACAATAGAAGTAGCTTTGGAGTCCAGGACAGTCAAAGACAAGGCTACATGACACTCCTGGCCGTGGCTGCTGGCATTTCCAGCTCAACCTCAGGGGCTTCTGCAGTTCCAACACCTGCACTAACCTCATTGTGTCTCTATGCCTTAGAGCGCCAGAGAGCCCAAAAAGATGCAAAGCAAAGTGAGTGCCAGTCTGAAGATGTGTGCTTCAAGAGTGCACTTGAGTGCATGAGTCTGGAGGGAGAGCGCCTGCATGAGTCACTTAATTGTCTTGGCTCACACCTACCTGCAGATGAAATACCACTCTCTAGAAAAGGGTTTTTTGCTTTGCTTTGTTTTTTGTTTCTGTTGTTTGTTTTTCAAAACAGGGTTTCTCTGTGTAGCCTTGGCTGTCCTGGAACTCACTCCATAGACCAGGCTGGCCTCGAACTCAGAGATCCACCTGCCTCTGTTACCTGGGTATTGGAATTAAAGGTGTGCGCCACCACTGCCCAGCTTAGAAAAGGTATTTTCATCACAGGTTCCCTCACAACAGTGATAGCAGCATCTCTGGAAGTTTGAAGGGCACATCTGGAAGGACTCGAGATTCTTGTGTTGGAAACAAATATTCTTAGTGAGAGACTCACAAAGTGAAAGTAACTTGCCAAGGCTATTTATTTTGTATAAAAGCAGTGTGCTGGGCCAGGCAGTAGCAACACATGCCTTTAATCCCAGCACGCAGGAGCACAGAGGCAGGTGGATCTCTGAGTTTGAGGCCAGCCTGGTCCACAGAATGAGTTTTAGGACAGCCAGGGCTACACAGAGAAACCTTGTCTCAAAGCACACTCCCCAAAGGGGGGGGGGAGGGGTAGGTGCAACAACTCAAACAAGGCTAGTAAGTTTTATTCTAACAAAGGTGCTGTGGTTTTCCCCACTGGCTGGTGTCTATCCCAGTCTTTCACAAATGGCTAATTTGAAAAGAGTTGGTGCAAAAGAAAAAAAAAGGGGGGGGGGGTTCAGCAGCTCCAGGCCATAAAGTTCTAGGGATGCAGCTGGGTCTTTGTGTAAACAAAAGTTTTACAAAGTGGGGGAAGTTCATGGACCATTGGCCCTTTGTGGACTGGTCAATTCTTAACAGCAACAACAAACCCTCCATTGACAGGAAGTGGTTGCTGCTATTCTATCACCTCATATTCTTACAAAGGCAGGGAAGAGGTAGGCAGGCGACAGTGGAACTAGTGTCCTTAAGCATTCCTCTTACTACAGAGAGGAAAGAATGTGTAAAGTTCCCCCAGCATAATCTATGTTAGGTTATATTATCCAGGACAGGGACATCTCTAAACCAAATCACTAGCCAGCCATAACTGACTCTGTGTCTCACACAGGTGGCACATTATAGAACTGCCTAAGTGTCCGCTCCCAAAGAAACTGGGGACAAATCTCACTCAGGACTGTGGCTCCTCCCAGCACTTCCTCCTGCCTTCCACCTGCACCCTGATCCCTATATAACTCAGTCATTTTGGCCATGCACTCTCTTGGTGTTCTTGGCTCCTGGCCGGCTCTACTCCTGGAACGTTTTTGTTGTGTTTTATAAAAAGATAGGAGAGGCCAGGGATATGTTTGGTGGAGGCATGGTATGATGTGTGGGAAGGGGGTGCCTCCATGAGCCCATGCTGAGGCATCCCTCCCCCCCCCCCCAGGGCCCAGCCACACCATGGTACAGTATAGAATAGAGTTTATTCAGGGCATGGGGAGGGGAGTTGAGGGAGTACTAGAGGCAGAGAAAGGCAGAGAGAGACAGAGAGGGAGGGATGGAGGGAGGGAGAGAGAGAGAGACAGAGACAGAGAGAGAGTGAGAGAGCACAAGAGAGCGCTCATGGGGTGAGAGGGGGAGGGGAATGGGGAGAGGGTAAGGGAGCAGGACCAAGAGAGTGAGGAGGGGGCAAGCAGCCTCTTTTATAGTGAGTCAGGCATACCTGACTGTTGCCAGGTAACTGTGGGGCGGAGTCTAGATGAAATGCCAACACTCTTGGCCCTCTTGTCTTCTTTCTTCTTTCTCTTCTTCCTCTCTCCTGCCCCCCTCCGCTGCTCCATGGGCTGGTTCAGCCTGCTGGCTATGTTCAGTCTGGACCCTTCCATATGCCTCTGGCTAGCCTCTCCCATTTGTCTCCCATAAGACCCTTTTTCTCAACTATACCGAGGAGTGCTCACTGCGTCATTTTTATTCACTAAGAGCCATCATTTACACGGACTCAATTCTCTGAAGCCTGGCTGGAGGGAGAGATTTAATCCAAGTTGTTTTAGCTAAAAAATAGAAAGAAATAGAAGGGAAAGGAAGAGTTACAATTTTCTGAGTCCGTCAGGAAAGCATGGTAAAGGCTCACTCTTTAAGTGACTACAGGAGGAGGAATTTCTGGGGGTTATAAATATATTATCTCATTAAGGGGATAATTATTCCTCCCCTCTCCTCAGCATGTCTTCTTTAGGTGAATCAGCTTTCAAGAGCAACGAAGGGGGGGGGGGGTGCTGCTCCTGGCCAGGTGATTGACAGATGAATCTAGATTAACTTTTAAGGAAGGAGGCCATAGTGTGTAATGTTCTAATCTTTGGAGCAGATTGGATTGTGGAGTCTACAGCCAGGGCCAAAGGTATTTCATTCTTTTGACAAGGAGTCCTAAAGAGTAGCAAAGCTGATGTTTCTCTTTCTAGTGTAACCAGGGAAATGGGGGTTGTGAAACTTCCAAAGATGTGAAGGAGGGGCTTGTCCTCAATGGCCTCTAAGGCTACTTACTGTCTTTAGCAAGCTAGCTAGCTAGCTTTCCTTCTTCAAGATATACTGCTGGGCTGGAGAGGTGGCTCAGCACTTAAGAGCACTGGCTGCTCTTCCAGAAGTCCTGAGTTCAATTCCCAGCAACCACATGGTGGCTCGAAACCATCTGATGCTGCCCTCTTCTGGCACGCAACCATACCTGCAGACAGAACACTACATATTAACTAACTAACTAAATAATTAAGTCTTTAAAGAAAGATTTTGGGAGGGGGGAGGGAGGGAGAGAAGAGAGAGAAGAGAGAGAGAGAGAAAGAGAGAGAGAGAGAGGTGGGCTTAATTTGGAGACTACATATAACCCACTTCCACCAAAGCTGGACCAGGAGAGAATTTGAGTGGAGTTTTTACACACTCATGTGTAGCTTCCAGGCAGAGGTGTTCGTTATGAAATGTAATGTAGCAGAGTGGGTAACCTGGAGGGCCCGTGCCAGGGTACCCCCTGAGAAAATAACCAATCTGGTATAAAGGAGGTTTATCGGGGGGAAGAGAGTGATGGTTTGGTTAAGGGACAGAGGCAGACAGACAGGAGCAGAACCACGAGGGCAGAGAAGGAAAGAAAGGAGATGGGGGGAAGAGGGCACTGGGGTGGTACCATGGCAGGAATGGTGGCAGGTGATGATGACATAAGCATTGCTGTGTCCTGGGAGGAGCCTAGCAGAACGACCTGTAAGCTAAAAGTGCTCATTTAGGAGAAGAGACAAACAAAGCAGAGCTCTCTTCTGGCATTCTTGATCTGTAGCCAGGACAAAATCAAGGACATTTTTGCTTCTGACCAATGACAAGAATGGAACCACTGCCTTTGGGTGGGGGTGGGGGTCCCTGCCCTAAATGGCCTCATCAGTTTCTAGCTCCTGTTCTTGTCATTAAGGGTACACTGTACAGATGAGAAACATGGCAGCAGCCAAGGGCTCTGGGGTGGGGAGATGGGGGTTTACAGCTGATTGTGATTTTACAGAAGACCCCGGCTCAGGCCCAGTTTGGTGGTGCAAAACTATTAGGTTCTTTTTGGTAAATCTCTGTTGCCTCCATAGTAAGTCCCCTCTTTGCACTGGGCCACCAGGTTGGGGTGACAGGAAGTCTTCAGGCCAGCTCTGAGCAAGCTGCGCAGAGCAGTCAAATAACTTGTTCTGTCAATTCGGTGACATTCCCTGCTCTGTCCTTTTAAGAACGCCAGCTGCTGCAGCTCACAGGGACGTCTGCCTAAGGCAAATGCAGGATTCCTGGAGCGCTTGTTCTAACCTCTAGTTTTAGCGGTGGGAGTCAGGCTCCCCAAATCAGCAGCTGGATGAGTGGGACTCAGGTGTCAAGACTAGAGTGGCACTTCTGTGGGTGCAGCCATGGGGGTGTCAGAATTTCCCAATCACGTGACCTGTGAGAGGGAGTGTGATTGGGTTTTTAATCCAGCTACCACTCTCTAATCTCTAGAATCTGACTCTAAGAGTTTATGACTAAGGCCCCTCTGACAAGCACGCAACCTGAGGTGCATGCTAACATGCAGGCCTGGTGACCCCAGACTGTGGTTGATGTGTTTATAAAAATATAAAGAGATGTATTTTCTCTGGATACAGATGGTACTTACTGGGGAGCTGGATTGATTCTTACGGTAGAGCTTACCAACAGCTCGTCTCCCAATGATGTGTTTTTAAACTATATATATATATATATATATATATATATATATATATATATATATAAATTATATGGGGTTATGGGAGGTAGGGAGGTGTGGGGGAAGGGTGTGCCTCAGCAGGCCCAAGCCCAGGCATTCCTTCCTCCTGAGGGACCAGCCACACGCGGAAGATATAGTATAGAATAGAGTTTATTCAGGGCATGGGGAGGGGAGTTAAAAGGGTAGTAGAGGCAGAGAAAGGCAGAGAGGGATAGAGAAGTAAAAGAGTTGAGAGTAGAGAAGTGGAGAAGCCAGCCATGGCCACGTTGGGGGGGGAGGGGATAAGAGATACAAGGGAGAGAAGAGGAGTAAGAGAATGAGGAGGGGCAAGCAGCTCCTTTTATAGTGGTCCAGGCCCACCTGGCTGTTGCCAGGCAACTGTGGGGCGGAGCATACCTGGCTGTTGCCAGGTAACTGTGGGGTGGAGTTTAGACAGAATGCTAACATTCCCCCGTTTTGGTTTAATTAAAAAGAAAAATTAGAAAGAGGCAATGGCAAAGCAGGAATAGGGTCGTCATAATATCTGACTGCTTCATGCTGGCATTGGGGGCGACGTGTCTCTGGGGAACCTAGAAGAATGGGGGTGGGGGATGTTTGTCCAGTCATAGGAGAGTTGGCAGTTTCCTTGCTGTCCAGGGTCTGTGGAGCTGTCTGAGGGTAGGTCAGAAGGAACAGGTCCAGTAGAAGCGTCTGTGTCTGAGAGGAGATTGGAGCATCTAGGGGTTGCTTTTCTGGAGCTGTTCTGGGTGTAGTAAACGCCTGGACTTGACAAGATATTGAAACACACTATTACAGGTTGAGAAATAGATTACGTACGTTTGGGAGAAAGAAATTTTTTTAAAGATGTGGTGCTCATTCCTAAATCCACGTTCTCAGTGAGGTCCGTCACTCTCTTCGAAAGTTAACAAACAGCCCTGCCCCCGGGCATTTAAATCATAGATCACATAATGACTGCACCCTTCCTGCCCCAGCTGATGTGCATAAAGCAGACTAGCCTATGACCTATTAGCCCCCGCTGCAAGGGAGAGTCCAGCCACCTGGTTGGAGTGGGGACGGTGCTTGGGTTCAGACAGCTTTTACAGATGGGCAAGGTATTTGACAGAATGATATCGGTGGGCAGAGCCAGGTTGCCGGGTGGTGGACTGCCTCTGTGGCTTTCAGAGCCGCTGTGCAGATCCATCAGGAAGAAGGCTGCGAGGAGGGGGAGGGGAAAGCTTGAGGAGCCACAACTGCTGGAAGGGCGGGGGGCGAGGGGGGGGGAGTATGGGAGGAAGAACAACAAGGCTGGAAGACGAATGTTGGAGAGAGGGGTGAGCTGCAGCTGGCCTAGAGGCCAGGCTGGCCTGTGTGGGGCATCCTGCTTTATGGGGGCAGGGCCACCGTGGGAGAGAAAGGCCCCATAATGTTTCAGGGCAGCCGGGAGCTTCAGGGTTGAGAGTTCTCCGGGAGGCCTTGATGTACTCCCAGTTCCGGAAGGCAGGGGTGGAGGTTGGGGGAGACAGCAGGCTGGGGAAAGACCGCTTGCCTTGGGTTGGGCCAGCCTCTGGGCTCACACTAAGCTACAGCCACTCACCCCTCTCCCAGGCTTCCGGAGGTTCACCCAGCCCAGGGCCCTGTGACCTGCTAGCGCCAGCGCAGGCGCCAGTAGGCTTTGCATGGGATTTTCTTCCTTGGTCCCTTCTAGCTGTCCTCATTTAGGTCCACAGCCTTTGCAGCTGATTTGAAGAGCACCCACTGAAGCATGGTCAGTTCCTCTTCTCCATCTCAGCCTCTGCCTCCTTGGGACACTGGGGCACTACCCTGCAGCTGCTGGGATAGCTCAGGCCACCCACTAGACATTTGCTATGCTAGATGGACTGTGCAAATCGAGCTGCAGCTGAACCCTGGACCACAGGGAACAAATAAGGGCAACACCGGTGTTAGTGGCCCACACTGTACGGGTCTTTCCCCTCCTGACTGCTGGCTGCCTTCTTCTCTTCCTCCCCCAGTAGATGGAAGCCATTCATCATACCTATATTATTGGTTATGTGTAGTCTTGAAACTTCCATTCCCCTCAACGGTTTCCCACATCCTGTAGGCGGGCCTGCTTACAACCAGAAGCAGTGAAGAGAACCCGATGGGAACAGGGAGCAGAGAGGAAGAGGGCAGCCCTACCTCTCAGAAGAATGCCCCCTCTGATATGGAAAAAAAAGTGACAGGCGACCCTCCAGACAGCTCCCTCCCCCTCAGAAAGTGTTAATCCATCTCATAGGGAGAGTTGGGCCTCCCCACAGGCCATTTCCCTGGGCCTCCCCGGCTGGGGTTCAAGCCTATTGTTAATAAGTAATGACAGCCTGGCTCCTCCACGGATTCCCCTGGGCTTTTGTGTCAGAACCATCTTCCTTCACTGCCGCTTGAGCTGACAGGCTCCAGCTCCAGCAGGCTGCTGTGAACACAGGCCAGCCTCCACTAGGATGTCCCACGTCATCGCCTCTGGCCCCATGGGTAGTCATCAGTCCCTCCTCCCATCTCAGGTGAAGATGACATCAGCCCCAAGGGAACCTGGTACCCTCTATCAGCAATCGAGGGGCCTTGCCCTGGTGAGCGGGTGGAACCGTCAAGGTCTAAGACTGGGGTGAGGCTCTGGCTGTCCTGCCTGGGTCATTGCTCTGCTTTGTGAGGGAGTCAGCTCAGAGGGGTTGTTACTGTTGGTGAAGCTTTTAAGATACCCCAGAAATCAGGAAAATCAGGTAGAGAGTTCTTTTCCTAGTCTGACTTAGGTAACAATAGCACATTTAGTCGGGTACATTTACAGAGATAGGGTTCACAAATGAAAGCCTTCTGAAACTGTCAGGAGAAAAAAGAAAATGTTCCTCTATCCTGCCTTTACTGGGTCCTGGCATGTGTAGGTGGTATTGGAGGAAGAGGAGCGAGGACCGGGAGCCTGGAAATCCCGTAAAAGCTGTGGTTAGGGGCATGGCTCTGTTCCAGATTTGCTAGCATTTGCAAGGTGAGTTATTGACAGTGTCCAAGAAGCAAGAGCCAACCATACAAGAGGATTAGTGAGTGAGATCCGGAGTCCAAAGCATCATGAACCTAGAAAATATGAGCCAAGGTTAGCCCAAGCCCTCCTTTAGCTCCGCCCCCCCCCATGTGAGGTTGGTGCTGGCAGTGTGTTCTTTGCAGCGTTTAGTGGAATACATTGGAAGCATCCCAAGTATCTATCATCTGTCAGAGAATAGTTAGGGGGCAAAGAATGGACCTCAGCAGTAGATTATTTGCCTAGCATCTCAAGACCCTAGATTCTGTCTCCAGAACTGTAAAAGAAAAAAGAGTTTAGTAATCAAGGGACCAGTGTGTTGTGTTGGGGAATATTATACAGCAAATAAAAAGGCATACCCATGTGTACTGATATTTACCATTCACAAAGATGTGTTAGGATTTAAAGTGGCAGAACCATTGTTCCTGCGCAGTCTCATTTATGTAAAACGAGATGAGTGCTCACAGCCATTTGGGTGGTATATGGACATACATAGATATAAATGAACAGGGGGGAAGTGTTTCCAGAAGCACACCCAAGAACTGGCAGTTCAGACCTCCAAGGAGGGTCCCAAGGTGAGGCCCTCCTGAAAGCAGGGAAAGGGGTGGACTTGGGCATACCAAGAGTTGATTGGAAGTAGCAGCCATACAAAGAGAAGGAATGGGAGACATCAGGCATCCGTGCAGCTGTGCAAAGTCACTGCTGACCCCAGGTAGAACTTGGAGCAGAAGGGTGACCATCTAGAAGAAAGGCACAAATGACATGCACCAAGTAGCACTGTCTCTTTCAGCCATTGCCTAGGAGCTGACCACCCTAGGAGTGGCCCCAAAAGATGCTATGCCTTAAGGAAGACGTGAAAGCCCAGCCCCATGTTGGCCACTGGACACTTGGGTCTTGAGTAGTTGAAAAGAAGGGAGATGCTAGGGGAGATGATAGGGCAGGCATGGAGGGGGGTGGCTAGCACGGGGCTGGGGGGCAAAGGTGGACAGCAAGCAGCAGGTGATTTTCATAGGAGTTGGGGTTTAGGAAGCAAAGGGGAAGTCTGTTCTGGGTAAGTGGTAAGTCCTGATTGGACAGGTTAACCAGTGTAGCCCAAGAATGAATTTTGATTGCTGGACCTTGGTGTTTTGTCTCAGGAATGAGTTAGTGGCCAAATTAGGGAATGGACTTTGGGGGCTAGCTTTATTAATATAATCTAAGGATTTAGCAAGGGAGAGGGAAGGGGAAAGGGCAAGCCTTGCCTGTATTGCTTGGACCTTCCTCAGTGTTCTAATTCCTGCACAGAGTGTATGCTGCCTCTGTGGCCCCTTCCCCTTCTTATCCAGGGTCCTCCTGTGAAGCAACTTGAGATGTGACTTTCCCTCCCCCTCTCTCTTCTCCTGACAACCCTCACAGGTTCTGCTTCCCTTGGAGAAGTGGTTTAAGTCCTTCCCAGACTCAGTATACTACATGTGACAATAATGCTGGGTACAGAAGCAGAAGCTTTAGGCCTTCCTAGAGAAAATGGAAAGTCATATTGGGGTAGCATCCTACTCTTCAGGAAGGAGGGGGTTCAAGCCAGAAGCATGAGTGCCCCAAAGGAGGAGCGCACATCAAGGCAAGATCAAGGCAAGCTTCTTAGGTGCACGGGCACCTGATCTGAGCCTTGAAGGATAGGGAAAGATAGAGTGTCCTGGTAAAAGAGACCCATATGTATAAAGACAGGGAAATGGAATATTCAATGTCTATGTGGGTTCCTACCAAATTCAAACATCTAGAGGCTGGGCTGCTTTCCAAAGAAGTCCCAATCAATATTTCCTGTAAAGTCTCACAGCCAAGTGGTTTCTCTTCATCTGGTCATGTGGCCTCCCATGGATGTTGTATCCACCTCCCAAACAAACAATGACTCCCCTGCCACTCCATGATGGTTCCTAAATGGCTGCCTGCCTCCAGATCTCCCACTCCCATCCTATCCCAAGCAAATAAAGGAACAAACCCTTCCAACAGCTACTGAAGAAGACACAGAACAAGTCCCATTTGCCCACCCGCCTCCCACTGCCCTCTCCCAGGCCCAGCCAATATCTTCTGACTCCTCCTTGGCTCTAGTGGTTTCTGTGCCTATCTCTAGACCAATCACTGAAGCCGGTAGGACTTCTAGGTCCTGGAAGGGAGCTGGTCTCAGTTTGCAATTGAGAAACAAAAGCTTTCAGAAGCCCCAGTAGAGGAAAAAACAGGACAACATAGAGATCCACACTCCCCCATAAACCCCCCCCCCCACACTTTAATTACCCATCGCTGGCATGCGCTGCATAAATTAAGAGCTCGTTAATGCTGTAATGCGTAAAACAATTTCATGCATCTTAAATATTGCTCTTGTACTTTAATTCCACATTAAGTGGTCCCCTGAAATTTTTAAATTTACAAAGTCACTGCGGTGCTACATGCAAAAGGTGTTAATTAAGTGTTAATCAGTAGCCAGATAACCTTCCAAGAACCCTACCCAAGGTCTCCAAAATGACCCATAGCCAGAGAAGGTAATGTGACGGCCACAGAATAGAGCACAGCCCAGACACCACAGCCCAGCCAATTAAGGCAGATTTAGCTATTGTACGGTTCTAATTAAGTGACACCCACTATGGTGGACACAAGGCTAATAATAACACTAGGCTTTAATCCCGGCAGTGCCTCAGCTCTTCAAAACACTGGGGAAACATGGGCTGATTAACAAGTGTGCCTTGCATTCTTGACAGATGGAGGGGCTTTGGGGTGGGTTTACTAAGAATGTGCACAAGGGTAGAAGGACTGGGGACATAAGGAGACACAGTTCCTTCCTGTAAGGGAGTCACCATTGCTTCTAGACCAGTGCTACCATGGATCTTTGCTGGTCCACACCAAGATCCAAGGTGCAGGAACTGAAAGGAACTCTTCAGAATCCTTGAAAGCAACGTGAGACTGGAGACAGATCACGAACAGATCAAGTTTGCGTTTCTACCGGCAGTTACCAGCACCATGAGCTCAGTAAGGGCAGTACAACAGCAGTCTACAATGGGGATATTCTTGTCTGTCTTCACAAGTGGCTCCAGAAGAATACAGTAGGGGAAGGGCTTTAGGGAGAGGCAGCTTAGCAGCTGTTAACCTTTCTAGATTTTTCTTCCTGCTGGTTCTGTGCTTGGGGCAATACCCCACATTGCTGCTAACCCTGTCACTTCAGTTCCTGGAAATCCTATGTCCTTCTTGAAGGCTTCTGCCCCTCGGCCAGGTCTTTCCCCTGAGAGGCACTGCTCCAACTCTGTAACTGGGCAAGGGCACGCCACTGGGCACCATAGCTGACAGAGTTTTGGCATGAGGGCTGATGCTTCATGGCTCTGGATAGCTACTGTACGTCCATAGAGGAGTTGATCATTAAGTGTTTACTAAATTCCATTTAAAAAGCTTTGGAGGCTGGAGAGACAGTTCAGCAGTCATGAGCACTTGCTGCTCTTGCACAGGGTCCCGGTTCAGTTCTCAGTACCCATATGGGGAAAGTCACTCGCTGTAACTCCAGCTCCAGCGGATCCAACACCCTCTACTGGTCTCCAAGGGTACCTGCACACACTTACTCATGCACACATCCACAGACACAAATAGACAGACATAAAGATGAAGTAGTTGGGTGTGGTGGCCCAAACCTTTAATTCCAGGAGAGGCAGGTAGAACTCTGAGTTACAAGTTCCAAGACAGCCAGAATTACATGGTGAAAGCCCACATAAGCGAACTAAAAGGAGGAGGAGGAGAAGAATAGAAAAGAAAGAAAAAAAGAAAAGAAAACAAAAAGCAAGACGCTTTTTAAAACAGTACCGTGTAAACCAAAATTGTGTAAAATCGACTGTTTCAGCCATGGTGACATGAATGATACTGACATTCTTATGCGACAACTAGCACCACCCCCTTTAGAATAGTTACATTTTTTTTATAGTCTCTCTGTGAGTGGTGTGTGTGTGTGTGCGCGCGCGCGCGCGTATGTGTGTATGCATATGTGTGTGTGTACACTCCAGTGAGCCATACCTAGCACGCTTATGGAGGTCAGAGGATGACTTGCAGGATTGAATTTTTTCCTCCACCATGTGAATCCTAGGGATCAAATTCATGTTGTCTGGCTTGTTGGCAAGCACCTTTCCCCACTGCGCCGTCTCACTTGCCCTGGAGAGCACTTTTTCTCTCACAGACAGAAATTGCTCCCATTAAACATGCCCTTTACTCTATCCCATTACCCTGTTTTCTGTACCCTTCAACTTGTCTGTCTACTCTAAGTACATCCCAGGAGAGGAATCGCACTGCCCTGGCCCTTTGTGACTGGTTAATTTCACTCCCAACACACTTTGTGAGGTACAGGGGTGGCTCAGCAGTTAAGAGCACTGACTGCTCTTGCAGAGGACCTGGGTTCAGTGCCCAGACCCACATTGGGCAGCTCTTTAACTTCAGCTCCAAGGGACCCAATACCCTCTTTTGGCCTCTGAGGGCACCTGCACACATGTGGTACACAAAGACAAGCAGGCAGGCACATATAATGAAGAAGTCTTTGAAAAACAAACAAACATGTGTGAGAATTTCCTCCCTTTTTAAGTGGATCCTGTTAAAACAACAGCTGTAACAACAAACCCAAGATTATTGCTTAGTTCTTTAAGAAGAGACTGGCCCTCAGGTTCTTCGGGTCTGTGCTGGAGACTGAGGAGAAAAGGGTGTGGCTGTTACCGGAAGTGGTGGCAGACCAGCCTTGGATTCCTGAGTTCAAGCAATCCTCCTGCATCAGCCTCCAAAATAACTGTAACTACAGGTGCATGCTATTATGATTTAAGCCATTTCAGTTTTGTAGACCATGCTCAGAGAGGTTAGCTCACGGTCACCCATCGAGCGAGCGAGCACACGTTGATAGAGGACTGCTCATATTTCAAGGCCATTTCTACCATCACTTACCTTCTCCTCAGCCTCACATTTGAAAGTCACATGTTCAAGAAACTAAACTGCGGAGCAAATTTAGCAAGACTCCTGAGCAAGCAGAGGCAAGAAAGGATGATGGGGAACACAACATGAAATCCCATTGCTGACTGTGCAGCTACTTGCATTAGGTAGCTGCTGGGAGAGGGAGAGTCTTTTCTTTAATCATGTGACCCCTGGTAGATCAACCACACTCCAGAGCAGGGCCCAATCCCAATGTTGGACAACACAAACTGGGCTAGAGGTTATGAGGGGACTCAAAGTCGAGCAAGAGGGAAGAGGAAGGTAGAGAGGGTGGATTTGAAAGAGTTGGGGGACCGGAGTGTGTGTGATAAAATGTATTCTATGTGTGTGGGAGAGATGGCGCATCAATTAAGAGCACTTGCTGTTCTTCCAGAGGACCCAAGTTCAATCCCCAACACCCACATCAGATAGCTCACAACTGTCTGTAATTCTGATTCCAGGGAAATCGCACACTTCTGACTTCTATAGACAACAACATTCATTTCCCCAAGCCCCACCCCACACATACTCAGATTTTTAAAAGAATTATTGTATGAAATTCTCAAGCAAGTAATGAAACATTATTTGTACAAAGTACCTGGCAGGAGAAATTGAAGGTGGGGTTTCTCTTGGCTCACAATTTGAGGCTCTATCTCGTGGCAGGAAGGCATGGCTGCAGGGACAGGAGACAGCTGCCACAGTGCCTGTTTCTCCTCAGCATGCTTCCCCCCTTCTCCCTTTTTATTTAGTCAGAACTCAAGTCCGTGGGATGGTGCTCCAAATTTGGAGTGGGTTTTCTTTCCTCAGTTAAACCTCTCTGGAAATCCTCATACAGATGTTGGAGGTTTATCTTCAAGGTGACTTGAAAGCCAGTCAAGTTGACCAGGAATAGAGCTGCCCAAGCTCTCTCCTTCAAACAAAACAAAAACAAAACGCTACTCGGATTCCTCCTTCCAAAAGGCTTCTTTCTGGCCTCTACCTGAAGGCCCAAGAGCCTCTCTCTGGCAACAGATGATTGGGTAAAGGGTGGGCCCCTGACTCTACTGGACTAATCAGATTCTTCATGAGGAATTTGAAGTCAGGATCTCTTTGATCTTTCTTTGGTTCTGTGGACAACAGGCAATGTTGGAGCAAGAAGAACCCACTTGTATTCTGTCTTTTAGGAGCTCAGCACCAGTGGAGTGTAATGGCTTTGGCTTAAAGCTGGACATCTAGATGTCAACTCATGTGACCATGCCCCCACCCTCCACCATCAGAGGGACCTCAGTTTTTACCACACACATTGTAAGAATCGAAATGGAGGAAATGTGGTTCTGGGATGTTTGGTTCTGGTAGCTTGTTAGCTACCTGAACTAAGAGAAGACCTTGTGCCACGGGCAGTTCTGGACACTGGGGAGGCAGATGTGACTGGACATTTCCCACTGTCTGCAGAGTGGCAGAAAAGACAGATGGGAAAGAGGTGAGTTGGGAGGACAGCAGGGATCAGGTCGGTCCCTTAGCATAACACCAAGGCCCTCTTGGCTCTCCAGAGGTTGCAGTTGCTGCCAGAAGGAAACTGTTCTGTTCTGGGTCTCTGAGATAGCCTTTTCTGGAATATGCTTTTTCTGAGATACGTTTTCCCCATAGATTCTGCCTTCTTGCTTAAGATATGCAAATGTGCTCCTGTATGGAGCTCTGGGGCCATGCCCGCACAAGATACCACCCCATGTGGTGTATGTAGTTAGCTCACCCCCCCAGAAGGGCTGGTTAGCAGTGTTTTGTAGACACCCTATCATAAACTTTCAGTCTCCACCCGGCTTCTTTTTGCCCTTTTGGTTAACTTGTTCTCCAGCCACTGATAAGCCTGTGTCACAGATCTGATGGCCTTCCCGTGCCCCTTCCCCCTTGTGATGGTTTGTATATACTTGGCTCAGGGAGTGGCACTATTAGAAGGTGTCACCTTGTTGGAGTAGGTGTGTCACTGTGGGGGTGTGGGCTTTAAGACCCTCATCCTAGCTGCCTGGAAGTCAGTCTTCCACTAGCAGCCTTCAGATGAAGATGAAGAACTCTCAGCTCCTCCTGTACCATGCCTGCCTGAATGCTGCCATGTTCCTGCCTTGATGATAATGGACTGAACTTCTAAACCTATAAGCAGCCCCAATTAAATGTTGCCCTTTATACGAGTTGCCTCGGTCATGGTGTCTCTTCACAGGAGTAAAACCCTAACTAAGACACCCTTCTTGGCTTCTGGTTGTCCCAGGTGGCTGAATAGTTCTTCCTCCCTCACAGGCAACCATGTAGCTCTGGGAACTTCCCTCCTCTCCTGCTTCTCTTTGCTTTTTGACTTCTTGTCAACCTTTCCTAGC
Organism: Rhynchomys soricoides; assembly: GCA_019843965.1. Lineage (NCBI taxonomy): Eukaryota > Metazoa > Chordata > Mammalia > Rodentia > Muridae > Rhynchomys > Rhynchomys soricoides. The sequence goes on from JADRCH010007552.1 coordinate 621,458, forward strand.
TTTGGAAGTTTTCCTCTGGAAAGCTTTTAGCACCGTTGTTCTTCCAGCTAGCCCCTACACATGCCCTTCCATCTCTGGTCCCCAAATTCAACATCCAACCTAGCTTTGGATTGTACAGGTCCCTCATTCCCAGCCAGCTACTAGAAGCCTCAATGTGGGTGCCCGAGTCCTCTCCATATCCCCCCCCCCAAGTCTGATTCCGTTTTATGTTTCCTTGTTGCATCAACGAGGCAGGATGTCTCTGTGGCTTTCCTCCATGATGCTGGAGCTGGGGAATTTTGGCAGAGAATTTTGGCTGTGTTCCTTATCCATCTCTCTACCAGGAAATACCCATGTGGGCCTCGCTCAAATCCAAGTTTCACCTTCCTCACTTTCTCCTCCCCATTTGCATCAGCACCTGAGAGTGCTGGCACTGAGGTGATCCTAGATCGACTTGCTGACACACATGACCCAGCCTATGGACTTGGCAGAAGGCCCTTGAGGTCTGTGGACCATCCGTGGGGAGGCTGAACTTCTTACCTCCTCACAGAGGTTGTTCATGTGACCTTTGCTCTCCCAGAGAGATTCTGTTCCTTTATGGCTATCACAACCCTTTTGTTGAGCAACCAAAGAGATCTAGGGAGTGAGTGCCTGTCAGGATGTGCCCTGCAGAAAACAGGCTGTGATGGAGCAAGAAGGTCCCGCTTGGATTTCATCACTTAGGAGCCCAGCACCAGTGAGGTGTCTCTGCCTTTAGCTTGAGGTTGGACATCTTAGATAGCAACCCATGAAGCCATGCCCCTCCCTGCACTGTCAAAATGACCACAACAGGCTATTTATTATTGACATGAACCCCAAAGTGGTTGTTCCCGAAGGACAGGGCTTTCTCCTCTTTGGGAAAAGCAGTGCAGGGACCTATGTCCTTCCCATTTGTAGCTCTGATAGACTCATCTCTATCAAGATGCCCATTTTTTTCTCCTCCCTCACAAACGGCCAATAAAAATCATATGGCCACACCTAATTGCAAATAGGGTTGGGAAATGGAGTCCCTCAAAGTGGTTTTGGGAAGTGACTAGTTTCTTTCTTTCTCAAGGCTTAGCTGCTGTGTAGCAATTTCCTCCCAGTTGAAACATTCCATCTGAGAGCGAGGCTCCTTAAAACTGACTCAGAAAGCAAGTAACACCAGATACAGCGAGTCCCTCCCTCCTCAAGGCTTCATAAGCAGAAAGGGGAAAGGTAAGTCTCCAATTTCTTAAGCTGCCTGCAAGTTGTGTGGACAGCTTCAGGCTTCCAGCTTCTGCGAGTCATCATGCATGGGCTTTCAGAGATACTGCTATCTTTAAGTAGCCCATGTTCCTGTAAGTGACCCCTTACCCACATTCCTATAAGTTACCCCAGTAAACTCATTGGGTTACCAAGTTGGACTTTGATGGCATCATTACTTTGGTCTGTTTTCAGTCCCCTGTCTAGACTCAGTGATGTTTTCTCATGTCTCCCCAGGAACAGTGTTACACAACACTGGTGCGTTGAACAGAGTGACTCATTAATCTCAAAACTTATCATCTGTTATGACACAGAGAGAGATTCTAAGGCACTGGAGTGCAGAACAAGACCATCTTAATATAAACATTTGGTACATGCAAATAGCCTGGGCCTCCAAGGGAAGAGGCAGGAAACAGGGCTGGACCTCTAGGAGATAACATGGTTGAACCTCCATCGAGGTACCTGAAATCAGAAAGGCAGCTCTGAGTTTGGGGCTATGATGCTCTCTTCTTTTAGCCTCATCACCCAGTTTTGCTCTCAACTCTTTCTCTACATAACCCTTGAATAGAGGGCCTCTGAGAGGCTACCTGGCCCTTTGTTGTCATGAGGCAGCCACTTCTTAGCTTTGAGATGTGGTCAGGTACCCCAGTCTCTGTGATGCTTTGTCCTCTTATCGTTGAGCAGTTACTAGAGGACAGAGAGAACTGGGCTAAGACATGGTCCAACACTCTCAGCCCTCACAATGCAAAGAGTCACCTGCAGCAAGGCACAATGGAATAGATCCCCCAAATTACCCTATAGCCATTAACAATGTGCTGGTATCCAGAATATATAAAGAGCACAACAGCTAAACAAGCACAAGTCATTGAGTCAATGAGTGGACAAGTAAGCAGTTTCCAAAAGATGGAATTCCAGGCTACACAGTAAGATCCTGCCGGAAAGGGGATGGGGGTTACAAATACCAAATGCTGGCCGCCTGCAGGAGGTACAGACAGTTTCAGGGCTCCAACTTTAGTGTGTAGTCACCCATGCCAGAATGGGCTTTTCAGTGATGCAGTGTGGAGGCCTCAGAAAACCTAAAACTGCCCTATGACCTAGTGTGATAGTTAATATCGACTGCCAACTTGACAAGTTCTAGAACAATTGAAGGTAAGCCTTTTGTCCATTCACAATGATCCTGATTTGATTAACTGAGGTGGGAAGACCCATCTAAATTGGGTGGCACCATTCCCTGGGCTGCGATCCGGGGTCCTAGACTGAATAAAAAGGAGAAATCTAGCTGAGTAGCATTCATTATTCTTTGTGTCCTGAATGTGGATACAATGTGACCAGCTGCTTCTTCAAGTTTGTGCCATTCCCATTCCATTGCCATGATGGACTGTACCCTATAACCAAGAGGCAAAATAAAACCTTTGTTCCTCAAGTTACTTTTGTTGTATTTCTATATTCCAGAAATAAGACAAGTATCTTAGATACTCAGCCATACCACTCTTGCGTACAGATTCAAAGGAATCTAACTAACTGAGCAGACCACAGAAAGCCTTGCACATCCATGTCTGTCCCTGTACTATTTATAGTAACCAGGAGATGGGACCAGTTTAGATGCCCATCAACAGCAAAAAGGGGTAAAGGAAATGTGGTAGATACTTGTCTTAGTTGCTTTTCTACTGCTGTGAAGAAACAGCATGACAAAGGTGACTTATAAAAGAAAGCATTTAATTTGGGGGCTCACAGTTCCAGAGGCTAGTAAAGTCCATGGCCATCATGGCAGGGAGCATGGCAGCAGGCAAGCAGGCATGGTGCTGGAGAAGGAGCTGAGGGTTTACACGTTGAGACAACAAGCAGAAGACAGAATGGGGAGCGGACAGAGACAGAGAAAGAGAGAGAGCTAACCGAGAATGGTATTAGTCTTTTGAAACCACAAGGCCCACCCCCAGGGACACGCCTCCTCCAACAAGGCCACACCTCCTAATTCTTCCCAAATAGTTCCATCAGCCCATCAGCCGGGGACCAAGTATTCAAATATATAAGCCTATGCAGACATTCTCATTCAAACCACCACACTACATATTCAGCCATAATAGAGAATGAAATCATGACATTTACTTGCAGGAAAGTGGATGGAACGGGAGATCATTGTATTAAGCAAAATAAGCCAGACACAGAAAGAGAAACATCACATGTGTTCTCTCTTACATGGAAGTTAGCTTTAAAAAAAAAAAAAAAGAAAAAAAAAGGCTGGCATCGTGCCTTCATGTCTGTAATTTCAGCACTTGGGAGACTGAGTCAGAAGAATTTCGGTGAATTCAAGGCCAGCACACTCCATACTGTCTTAGTAAATACTCGTCTTAGAAAAGGGAGTTAATAAAGACTACCAAGAGGTAAATATGATTAAAGTACCTTAAATGAGTGTCTGAAAATGTCATAATGAAGTCTTACTATGTACAACTAATACATGGTAATAAAATAAATTAATATTGATTTAGATGAATGAATAAAATTAAAAACCTAGTGTCAGGCTGGGAACATGACTCAGGTTGTTATTAGCTGTCTTAAGAGGGGAAACACAGGTTGGTGAGAGTGTTCTTTTTATAACAGATAAAGTGGAAATGGCTTAGTCTTATCTCGTGAGCCATTTGTGTGTGAGGGTGTCCGTATCTAGATAGACATATAGGCATCACATTATCTTTTTAAAAACATGTGTGTGTGTTTGTATGAGAGCCCGCAGAGGCCAGAGAAGGGTGTCAGATCTCCTAGAACTGGAGCTACTGGTAGGACCAAAACTCAGCAGAGCAGCAAGAACTCGTAACCACAAAGCCCTCTTTCCAGCCCCATTGCTTTAAGTAGTTAACTTCCCAGTAAAAGCTGTCTTCCTAGAGGCAGGTCATTGAGCAGAGCACTGTGAGTCATTAGGAGTTAGGCAACACATATTTAATAAGACCTTGTAGTCACTGGGGGACAGTCAGGGTCCAAGTACCCACGGCCTGGTTGCTCATGAGTGCTACCTTAACTCTTGACTCTGTCCTTTCGTGTCTACATTAGCTTGCAGGAGTTGACAGTCCCAAGCAGATCACAGATGAAGGATGTGATCCTTGGGATGTGATCCGTCACTCATCGTGACGAACACGATGAGTGTGATCGTCAAGGCAGGTGGGAAATGGACATTTTCAATGCAAGAGCAGCCTTTATAGTCTCCTAAAGAAAGCACGGCAATTGGATGCAGCCAGAAGACTCTGTCTGACACTGCTGTGTTTCCTCACGTCTATCTGGCTTCTCTCCTGCTTCCTCTCCCTCCTTTTCTTCTGTTCTTTCTCTCCTTGTGTTTTTGGTTGGTTGTTTAGGGGGTTTTGGAGTTTGGGTTTTCTGAGGCAGAGTCGTGCTAAGTAACCCAAGCTGACCCCCCAACTTGGGGCAATCCTCTTGCCTCTGCTTCCCCAGTGCTAGGATTACAACTTCGAGCCAGTGCAACAGGCTGAGATTGCTGCTGCTGCTGCTGCTGCTGGTGGTGGTGTGTGTGTGAATGTGTGTGTGAGTGTGTGTGAGTGTGTGAGTGTGTGAGTGTGTGTGAGTGTGTGAGAGTGTGTGTGAGTGAGTGTGAGTGTGTATGTGTGTGAGTGTGTGAGTGTGTATGTGAGTGTGTGAGTGTATATGTGTGTGTATGTGTGAGTGTGTGTATGTGTGTGAGTGTGTGTGAGTGTGTGTGAATGTGTGTGTGTGTGAGTGTGTGTGAGTGTGTGAGTGTGTGAGTGTGTGTGAGTATGAGTGTGTGCAGTGTGTGTGTGAAAGAGAGAGTATGTGTGTGTGTGTGTGTGTGTTGTTGGTATGGGGACTAAATCCAGGCTTTGTTGTCTCCCACTGGCCTATATCTTCAGTCTTTATCTCCTAATTTTTAAAGAACATATTGATGTGGTACTCACCATTTGTGAATCTTGGATACTACCCATCTATTATTAATTACATTCTTTTACCTCCAAAGGTACTGATGACTTGAGCTCTTTGGAATGTGACTTTGTCTGGAACTGGGGTCATTAGACTTGGGTTATGATGAGATCACACTCATAGCATAAGGATGTTATCTAATATAATAGGATGACTATCCTTAAGACTTGGCGTTGCCAGGTGAGGTGGCCTTTAATCCCAGAACTTGGGAATCATAAGCAGGCATATCTCTGTGAGTCTGAGGCCAGCCTGGTCTACATAGTAAATGAGAAAAAAAGCCTTGTGCATCTTGTGCATGGGGTTGGAGACACATGGCCCATAGTACTGGCTGTTCTTCCAGAGGCCACAGGTTCATTTCCTAGCACCTACATGACAGCTCACACCATTTTGAGTCCAGTTTTAGGGGATCCAATACCTTCTTCTGGCAGATACAGATATAATGCACACACAGGGTGTGCAGACATACATGAACGAAAACACCCATACACATACAAGATAAAATAAATACAAGCTTTATGACATATTACTATGAGTCAGGTGACTATCAGCAACTAAGAGACAGGCCTGGTGTAGGTTATCCTAATGCCTGCAGAAGGAGAGGGAACCTGCTGACAGCCGACCTTGGATTCTAGTCTCCAAATGTGAAAGAAGCCATGTTAGCCATAGCTTTCCAAGAAACACAGTTCCCCTTCAAATTCAAATTGAACACTCTGCACCTGCCGAACACTGTCAGCTTTTTTCTTTGCTTTGACAAATGCCTCACAAGCGATAACTTTCAAGGAGGACCAGCTTATTTGGTCATACAGGTTAAGAAAAGACATACCCCATCATGGCCAGGAAGGCATGGAGAAAGGAGCCCGAGAAAGCTGGCTCCATGTGTCTGTAGTCAGGAAGGGGACAGACAGGAAGTAACACTGGACTAAATAACTTTAAGGCCCACACCCAGTGACCCACTTCCTTTAGCTAGGCTCTACTTTCTCAAAACCACCTGGAGACCAAGCGTTCAAACACAGTGTTCGGCAGGTGCAGAGTGTTCAATTTGAATTTGAAGGGGAACTGTGTTCAAACCACAGCACATACCTATACCATCTCTTGCTTCTACTATGTCAATAAAGTTGATATTCAGTGTTTATAATATGTTAATGTATGCAGTCACCTGATACAGGAAGGTCTAAATACTTGGCTTCTTAAAGATTTATTTACTTATTTTATGTCTATGAGGACACTGTAGCTGCCTTCAGACACACCAGAAGAGAGCACCAGATCCCGTTACAGATGGTTGCTGGGAATTGAACTCAGGACCTTTGGAAGAGCAGTCTGTGCTCTTAACCACTGAGCCATCTCTCCAGCCCTAAGACTTGTTCTTTACAGAACAAAGTTTTGTTTTCTTTAGAGTTAATATTTATCTCTTCCCCTATTTTTGTTTGTTGCCCTTCCTGCCTATATAGTCTAGATTGGCTCCAAAAGCAGTGAGTGTCTCTCCTGAATGCATGCAAACAAACCCCTCAAATGTCTTGATTTTTAATTAGATACCCTCATCCCAGAATCCTGTCTGCTCCTGCTCTGGCTGCCAGGGTACTGCTCTGGGCTACTAGTTGGTCCTCTGAATACTACAAACTAATTTTTTTTGGACCCTGAATGTCTCTCAGAGGTCCATGTATTAAAGGCCACATTTGGATCAGTCATCTACTGCTTTGTAAGAAAATCATCTCAAAAATTAGTGGCTTAAAATGGCAAGGATCATTTATTTACTCTGGCTTCAAGGCAGCACTCCTGTTTCCTGTATGGTAGCTTTGTGGGCAACAGCACATGCTATCTGAATATAGAACCCTTCACATTCAATCTCTTCTGGAAGTGAATCCAGGATCAGATGGTTTGGGGAAAAGAGAAACGGTGACATTTGTCTAAGAGGGGTGGCAGAGTCTTCTATGGCTTTTTTGAAGACTATAAACAATCTGGTTTCTAACCCTTCTGAGAATTCTGTCCCTGGTGCCTTGTGAGGGCCACCCTCTCTCTGGGGTTCTGCTTGCTAAGTTAGCTTGTTCTTTGCCATTTCCATGCCTACAGTCACTCAGTGTCTTAGTTTCATCTCTATTGCTGTGATAAAACACTCTGACAAAAAGCAACTTAGGAAAATTGTTTGACTGACAGTTCTAGGTGACGATCTATCATTGCAGGGACGTCAAGGCAGGAACTTAAAACATCACATCTACAGCTAGGAGCAGAGGGAGAGAGAGAGAGAGAGAGAGAGAGAGAGAGAGAGAGAGAGAGAGAGAAGAGAGAGAATCCTTTCACTAATCCTTTCTTTCTCTCATCTAGCTTTCTCTTCTCTTATATTGTTCAGGAACCCCTGCCTAGGGAATGGTTTTACCCACAGTGGGCTGAGTCTTCTTGCACCAATTAACAATCAAGATAATTGTCCACGGACAGGTCCACAAGCCAACCTGATCTAGGCAATTCCTCACCAAGACTCTCTCCCCAGGTGATTCTAGGTTGTACCAGGCTGACAGATCCTAGGATTTTCCTTTCTTTCTGCTTTTTACTGTTGTTGTTTATTTTTGGTTTGGGGGATTGGTTGTTGTGCTGACAATGGAACCCAGGGCCTGAGCATGCTAGGCAAATACCCTACCATCAAGTTTCATCCTTGGCTTCAGCTGCCAAAATTTTCCAGGTGTTGGTCTGTTAAGTCATTTACCTTTTGTCTGTTTGCTTTATGGTTGCCAAAATGTTAATGATATCTTTCACTGGCTGCATTTTTCTCTCTCACTTTTTATTTCTGCCCTAATGTATTTAGAACCAGAAAAAAATCCCATTACTGCCATTTTAAAGAGAGCTGTGGGGCGTAAGATGGGGGCACGCACATAAGTGCTCAATATCCCATGGCTAATTGGAAATTATCTATCCTTTTTTTTTTTTTTCATTCAATAACTGTTGAGATGCTCCCAGCAAGAGAAACTGTGTCTGTCATTCCTTGGGTAGCTTTCCACAACAAATACAAATCTGCATCAAATCCTAGACAAGAGGACAATGATGAGCCAGCTATGGAAGGGGGCATTGAGAAAGATGCTAAACTCCTCCATTCTCCTTTGATGATGGCTTCTGCCCTTGCAAATGTCAGGCCAGCTCCAAACAATTCCTTGAGTCCTAGCTGTACCTTTGTGGGTATGGCTAGTGTGTGTGTGTGTGTGTGTGTGTGGTCATTCAGCTTTCCTTTTAAATCTTTCTCTCCCTGCTGATTGTAAGATACAAATAAATGGGCTGGGGTGATGCCTCTATGGATAAAGGGGCTTGCTGCCAAGCCTGACAACCTGAGTTTGATCTCAGGACCCACATGGTAGAAAGAGAGAACTACCACAAGTGTCCTCTGACCTTCACACACTCACTATGACACACATGCCTCACCCCACACACACAATAAGCAAACAAACAAGACAACGAAGTACCAACATCTTTGCAAGCTGCAGTTCAACAAATCTGCTTTGGAGTTCCTTCTGGAAGGTATAATTATCATTCTGCATAGGTGTTGGGAGGGCACAGTGGGTGGGTTATTTAACCCAAGTGGGTGTCATTTAACCCGAGTAGGAAGGAACATGAGACATAAACAGGCAAGAAAGGGCCAAATTGACAAGTACAGGAGCTAGAAACTGGTCAGGTACTGCAGGGACCACAAAACACCAGATCCAAAAATGTCCTTGCCTGAGGCCAGGAACATCAGAAGAAAGGTCTGGCTCTTGGATCCCGTTACCCCTGACTCCTGCCTGGAAGCTACAGCGAGGACTGACTGAAAGTGAGAAGAGGGAACTGCCCCACCTTGTGGTTGTGCCACCAGAACTGACCAGCTCATCCCCTCCCCATGTATAGACCCAAGTGTCTACCTTAGGTCCTTTAAAATGTCCCAGACTAGCAGCTAGGTGGTAGTCACCCCACGCCTGCTACATGGGAGACCTGTCTTCTCTCATTTAAGCTCCCACCAATGAAATCTATAAAACAAAACTAAACTAAATTAAACTAAAACTCACCAGCACTCTGTGTCCGTGAATGTCATTCTCTGAATTCGTGAGGAAACTGGAAAGCGATTGTGTCAAGGTGGCTTTGGTGGTTGTTGAGTTTTCCAGAACTCTAGGCCTCCAAGCTAAGCCCACCTGAAAAGAGGGAAAAGTCTTCCATAAAATTCAAAGATACCTCCAAAATTCCTATATCAACATCAATTAACAGCAAATTAGGCTAGGGAGATGGCTCAGCAGTTCTGAGCGCTGTTCTTTCAGAGGACTGGAGGTTGGCTCCCAGGATCCCCAGCAGGCAGCTTGCAACCACCTGTAACTCTAGCACCAGGGCCTCTTTTGGCACTTGCGCTCACGTGCACACTTCCACACAGAGAAATTTACGTATAACATGTAATTAAAAATAAAAATAATATAAGCCTCAACAGAGGTGTTCTTGAATTTTAAATAGAATCCCAGTGCCTTTACCTTTTCATGCCTGTCTTCTCTCACTGAATAAGGTGTCTGGAAAATTTGCCAATATTACTGAGGTCTCAGTCATTGAATCTTGTTTTTTAATCACAGTGTGATTTCCCCACAGGTGAGTCTGTTCTGTGATTCTACCCCAGGTAAGCTACCTGCCTGCTGGGGATGGGACTGTCCAGTTTGAAGGCATTTACCCACAAATCCGGCAGGTCCAGGAAAGAGGTCCTCTCAGTTTTCCAGCAGGACTTCTAAGGAACAAGGTCCTTTCCTTGAAACCTTTCCAGAACTGACTTGCCCAAGGGAAGCAGGGATGTAAAATGTAAACAGAAAGGGTCTGTGAAGCCGGTGACTCAGGAGGCTGGAAGCCCGAAGACTACATGCAGAGTATTCAGATCTCTTATGATCTCCCATGCCTACCTTGAGACCTTGACCAACCGCAGCCTTAACTTCAGCACAGACAGGCCTTTCCTTGGCCCTTCTCTATGGTCTGCCCCTGGAGCAGGAGCCTACATAAAGGCCAGGATTCTGCTGGGTTCACTGAAGAAAGAAAGAGCTGACTTCCCCATTTGGCATGGAAAATTGCTGTATTCTGAATGTCAGTGCTCTCCACATGCTCCTCCCTGGAAAACCCGACCCCAAAAGGATGGATTAGCAGGTGGAGGTGTTGTGAGATTGGGTCAGGTGGTGAATGGCATCAGTGACCTTATAAGATGGGAGTGCGCTCGCGCGCTCTCTCTCTCTCTCTCCTTCTCTCTCCCTCTCCCCCCTCTCTCTCCCTTCCCCTTCTCTCCCTCTCCCCCTCAATGAAAGGAAAGGACCCAGGGAGAAGTTAGTCATTTGCAGGCCAGAAAGAGTCCTCATTATGAGCTGACTCTGCCAGAATCTTGAGCTTAGGCTCTTAGCCTGTTGAACTGTGAAAAATAAATAACTTTCTGTTAGTTAAACTTACTGGTCTATGATATTTTGTTACAGCCTCAACTGAGTAATCCAAAATGCCATCAAACCATGTTTATTTTGCTCACCAGTGTATCTCTTGCGACAGACAGTCCAGATTGATTGCATTGCTGTATAAACAAACACACCCCCCCCCCCGAATCTAGTGACTTCAAACAGCATCATTGAGTTAGAGCATGCCCTGCACTTGGGGACAAGGTCCATGAGGCAGCCTGATGCTGCTCTAGAATACCTGGAACTCAGCTTGGAGGACACAAAAACTGTTGCTGGAATGATCTGAGGGCTTGCACACTTGCCACAGTGGTGACAGATGCTGGCCATCTGCCAGGATACCTAAGGATGACCTCTTCATACAGGCTAGTGAGGGCTACCTCACAGCATGGCCACTGAGCTCCAAGAGTGGAAATCTCAAGAGAAAGAAGCAAAGGTGTAGTCACCTTATCTCTTTCCTGCCATGCTGGAGATGGGACAGAGGGCCTCCCACACTCTGAGTACAGGGCTTCAAAGCCCAGCACTGCCGTCTGTAGCCTGAGCATTTAGGGCCTTGTGTTCTGGTCATGCCAGATCCTTGACTATACCACAGAAAAGAATTTTAGTGAGGTGGAGTGAAGCACTTAGCAAGTTCGCTAAGGAGAGATAAAGAGACCATATGTAGTTCAGACTTAAGTGTGGGTACTGAGAGAGAGAGAGAGAGAGAGAGAGAGAGAGTCTTATAAAGAATGCCACACACATCCAAGTTTAGAGAGAGAGAGAGAGAGAGACTAAAGAAAGGACAGCATACACCTCTGAAATGTGAGCTTCTCAAGAGAGTAGCACGCTTTGCTGTCTTTGTAATGGCTATATACGTGAGTCTGTGTCTTTTACAGTTATTGCTCAAATGATGCAGTTTACAACAAGGTTTAATGATTAGATTTTTAAATTGTGTAGGTGTGTTTGTCTGTGTCTAGGTATGTGCACTTGGGTACAAGTGCCCACAGAGGCCAGCTGAACTGGGTGCTCCTGAAGCTAGAATTAGAGACGGTTTGCTGGGAATTGAACTCAGGTCCTCTGGAGGAGGAGTGCATGTTCTTAATTGATGGGCCTTCAGCCCCTACTCTTGAACTTTGGGGGGGGGGGGTTACATTTACTTAGTATGTGTGTACATGAGTATGGGAGTGCACCTGACTCCTGTGGAGGTCAGAGGACAACTTGCAGAAGTCTGTTCCCTCCTTCTACTGTATAGGTCCTGGGCATCAACTCTTGAGGCTTGGCAGCAAGCACCTTTTCCCATTGAGCTATCTCTCCAGCCCCATTTATTATTAGAAGATGATTGTAGAAGGGTGAGTTTAGGAGTGAGAGAAAAGAGCTGATACGATTGTGATCAAGGTCATAGACACTCTGGCCCTAAGTGTTTAAGTGCACTGCATTAGTGGTTTGCAACTTTCTTCTTTGAGATGTCTTTAGAAAAGGAAGAAGAGTCTCTATGGATTGCAACTTTAATTTTTTCAAAGCCTGTTTTAATGATGGTTCTTCAATGCTTTAACCTCCCTTTTAGCCCACCACCCACCAGAGGTAGTGGGAAAGAAAGGATACAGGGGAAGTGGACCTGTTTAGAAATGGTTCTTTGGAGCAACTCCTGTCTGTGTTTTCTGAAAATCCAGAGTTCAGTTCACAGGTTGGCAGAGACAGCTCAATACACACATACAAACACTTCACAGATATATTAGCAGTCCAATGCAGTAGAATCAAGATAGCAAACACAAATCCGCATCAGTGACACTACCTAGCAGAGACAGCCAGGCCTCAGCCCCGACCTAAGTCAACAGCAGGATGGACCAGCAGGAATGTCAAGAGTTCTTGGCTGTGCCTCTCTCAGCAAAGCGAAGATCAGCAAAGACTTGAGACCAACAGGTATTGCACAGCTAACTCTATAAACAAGCCTAGCTCATCATTGCTCTGTCAGTGTCCATTGAGTCCTATTTATACGTCCTCCAAACATCACGTGTCCCCCACGTGTCTTGCCTCAGCACGTGCATCTGTCTCAGCTGACATCACTCTGCCAATCAGCTCAAGTCTACAAAAGCTATAAGAAACTACAGTAGCACACCACCAATGGTTTCTTGATAGATTTCTCTCTGTAAAGTCCCGACAAATAGAGCTCAACTCCACAATGTAATACAGACCAATACATGTGTGCCATTAGAAAAAAAATCCTTCATCTCATGTCCTCTCACGTGCTTACTTTAACAAAACATCCTTTTGCCTTTGTCTGTTTCAATTCCTTCACGAGTCTGCCTTAGCCTTTCACCTGTGTCCACTTCAGGAAAACGTTCATGTATTTGCCCCAGCAAAACACCATCCGACACAACTGATTTTCCAAAGAACCCTTAAGTTTCCACTTGAGGTGCTGCAGTCTGGTGTAGGGGGAAGTCAAGACAGTATGTGGCTTCATAGTGGCTTCATGCATATGGGACCCTTCTTTCTGTCACACCTCAGGCAGAGCAGGAGGCAGAAAAGGAATAGGAAGTGAGGTCAGGCTATAAAACATAAGGCCAGCTGCCCAGCAGTCCACTTCCTCCACGTAAGCCCCTCCTCATAAACGTTCCATAGCCATGTGGGGGAAGGAGAGAACTGGCTCGTGCCAGTTAACCTCTGAACTGCATATTTTGAGGAATCAAAAATAATTTTTAAAATTATTTTTTTTTAAAAAAACAAGTTACAAAAGAAACGTGTAAAAATGCATCTTCTGCAACATAGGAACCTTCACGAGAAACTGAAGGTCCGAAGAAAATGTTAAAATTGATGCTTTTATATTGGACTTGATGAAGGGTGGAAAATGGTCCTGTCCTGGGTGACTGGGAGGAGCATCTCCCACCTGAGGGTCTTGTGACCTGCTGTTAGGTCACAAAAGAGTTCAGAGTCTTTCCTGCAATCAACATGTCTCAACTTAAAAACCTATACTAAGATATCATACATCATGCTAGCGTATGCTGAATCCTTCTGAGAATATATACTTGGGTGACTGGGGCTGTTAAGAACATGTGCTGCTCTTGCAGAGGAACCAAGTTTGGTTCCTACCACACATGTCAGATGACTCACAACCACCTATAACTTCAGCTCCAGGGAACACAACAACTTCTGTGACCTCTGAGGGCACTGTCATGCCCATGCACACACATACACATACACAAATGTATATTTGGAAAAAAAAAGATGCACGTGATTATGGGGCCCAGCAAGCTTGAAGTTGGCTGGGCAAGCTGTAGGCTGGGAGCTCAGACAGGAGCTGGTGCTGCAGTGTGATGTTCATAGTGTCGCCTGGAGTCTCTGACGGGAGTTGAAGATGAGGGTCTCACTATGTGTTCTAGGTTGTCCTCAAACTCATGACCCTTTTGCTTCAATCTGCAGAGTAGCTAGAATTTTAAGTATGTGCCACCACATCAGCCTGATGTTATAATCATAATTCTGAAATGTATAGGACAGTATGCAGGCTGGCGACTCAGTCATGGCTTGCAAGTTTGTCTTGAGGGAGACTTCTTGCTTCTTTGGACAAAGGTTTGACTTGCTCAAAGGAGGCCCACCCACATTGTGAAGGGTGCTCTCTTATGACAGGTCGTCTGTTGCCTATAGATAAAAATGACATACCCACACAGTCTGGAGTAGTGTTGGAACACACAACCGGGCTCTGTAGCCTAGCCAAACGGTCATGTGAGATCCAGGAAACTCATTCACCCAGTCTGAATCAGCTTTTCTGCTCCCCAGGCTGCTGGAGAGTAACATGAGAAGCCGCCTGTCATATTACCCACCTGTCCCACTTTCTCTTCAGAGCCTTCCTGTGAACTGGCTCTATGCAGGCCTCACGTGGCAAAGAGCGGATGTCACCCGCTAACAGCTGGTGTGTGAATGACGCTGGATTGTACCCTCCCACACACACACCGAGAGCCAGCTAAGCCCCACCTAGTCTCCTGAGCCAAGGGAAGTGGAGAATAATAGACAGGCACTTGTTTCCTAAGCAGCCAAATCTGGAGCTAAGTAAGTACCATGTCCTGTGGACAGGAAAGCCTACACAGACTCTGGCACACTGCTGGTGCTTGTATTGGTTTTTTTCTCTGATTGTTGTGACCAAATACCTGGCAAGAAGCAACCTACGGGAGGATGGTGGCAGGAAAGATATGGTGGCAGGAATGTGAGATGGCCATCACATGGAGTCCACAGTCAGAAATCAGAGACTGAAAAGGAAGTGAGGCTGGGTTGTCAAGCCTCAGAGCCCACCCTCCCCACGCCCACCCCCACTCCCAATTATTCACCTCCTGCAGCAAGGCCCCACCTTTTAAAGGATCCCCATCCTTCCAAAACAGCACCACCAGCTGGGGACCCAGTATTCTACATGAGTCCGTAGGGGACAGTTCACATATAAACCACCATAGCGTTTAATATGTGTGACTGAAATTTGACTCCAACCGAGTAATGGCTTTGTTGAAAGGCTTCCCCCGAGAGAGGACTTGCATTTTCATGAAGATTCTACCCTAAGGGGATGATTTTGTCATGGGAAAATTTTCCAGCAGAGCCATGGGAGGCTCTTGAGACCACATGGAGCCACATACACAAGTTAGTGATCAGCTTTAGTTCTGGGCAAGATACAGCAGAGAAATAGGGAGGGGGAGTGAAGGAAGGGGGAGGGGGAGAGAGGGAGAGAGGGAGAGAGGGAAAGAGAGAGAGAGAGAGAGAGAGAGAGAGAGAGAGAGAGAGAGAGATATGAAAGATGTGCCTGATGTAGAGTTTCCAGCATCTTCCTCCTTAGGAAAGGATCTATAGTGACAGGGACATTTGGGGAGCACTCACAAGAGTTATATAGAGGAGCAAAGGCCTCAGAGCATTTATGGGTCACTGAAGGGCTTGGTAAATATTTATAGCAACGTGAGTAATCTTCCAAGAGATCCCAGAGTGCTGCAAACTAGGAAAATGATACCAGAAGAGTGGAGAGGTCAGGGGAAGGGACACCAGAACTTCGTCATGAAGATGGATGGGAATTAACTGGGCGCTAAAAGAAGGGAAAGGCTTTTCAGTGAGAAGGAACAGTGTGTGCAAAAGATCCCACGATGGGAGGTGGCATGACATGTGAGGACTGACTAGGTTATTAGTGTGTGATTCTAAGAATGGGGCAGGTGACAGGAGGACACTGGAAGGAGATAGGTTGAGGGTGTCAGCAGAGAACAGACTAGGGGTAAGTTGTAGCCATAGTGAGAATCTGGATCTTTACACACAGAGCAAGGGAAGTCCACCAGAGAGTCTATTTATCTTTATTTCTTTGATCCCAGAGCCCCATGCGTGCTAAGCAAGTGCTCTAGGTCTACAAGCCCCACTGGAGGATTTAAGTGTGGTCAGATTTCTGTTGTTAAGTGGTTGCTCTGGATTAGTAGAGGGAGAGACTGAAGTGGACGCTGCAGTAGTCCAGGCAAGAGGCTCTAAGCATCCTACAACACAGTTCAAACTATAGAGCAGAAAGAAATACTGGAGGCATTAGACTCATGCAAAATCACCCACCTCCCAGTGGGGACCAGAGCCAGCAAACATGATGGGATGGACAAAGGGCTCTCTAAGGGGCCAAAGCCTGGCAACCATGGATGTCCTCCTTCTCCCTTCCCTCTCCCTTGCTAAATCTTCAGATTACATTCCTAAAGCTAGCCACCAAGTTTCATTTCCTTGTTTGGCTGTGTCCTTATACCTGACTAACTAAAACTTCAAGGTCCAGCAATCAAAACTCATTATTTGGCTACACCTGAGAACCTGTCCAATCAGGACTTACCCACTCACCCTAGCACAGACTCCCCCTTTCTCCTCAAAAATCAGACCTGCAGAGACACCTGCTTCTATCTTTGTCCAGTAAATACAGAGGCAGAGCCCCACATTGCTCCTTCTGGGGTAATAAATCTTTATGCTGAGAATTTGGTATCTAGGCATGTCTTGTGCCAACTCACAGTCCCTACAATGCGGATACCAAATCAGATTTGACTTCTAATTCTGACCATGATTCTTACCATGTGTTTGTATGGGCTGTGGCAAGTTCTAAGCCACTCTGCATTTCAGAGTCTTTGCATAACTAGTAAGGATAATGGGCACAGCAGCACACACATACAGTCCCGGCATGCAGGAGGTCAGGCAAGGAGAGTAGGTTCAAAGCCAGTCTGGGTTACATAGTGAGAGCTTGATTCAAAAACAAGCAAAAAAGGAGAGAGAGAGAGAGAGAGAGAGAGAGAGAGAGAGAGAGAGAGAGAAAAGAGGAGAGGAGAGGAAGATGGGACAGAGAGAGAAGGAGGGAAGAAGAAGAAGGAAGGAAGGAAGGAAGGAAGGAAGGAAGGAAGGAAGAAACAAACGAAGGTCTATCTTGCTGAGTTGTTATGTGGGACTCCTGGAAAGAGCCCAGCATAGAGTCCAGCACAGTGTGGGAAATCAAGGCCAACAATAGCCTGTTCCATTTTTGTTACAAGTGACAAAATCAATACACATTTCTGGTACTCTTTGTGCATATTTGATTCTGCCATAGAAATCAAGACAAGTGGGGCCCGCTAAATGTTGTCATCAATAAATACGTTAGTTACCTGGGAGAAATGTCAGACCTACATGGAGCGGCCTAGCTGTGAACACTGATGGGGCAGAAGGGTCAAGAGAGTCCTAATGGACTTGAGGTGCTAAATATATGACACACAAAATATTTACAAGGCACCAAATGTATTTAAGGCACCTGAAGCACTAAATATTCACGATAAACTAAATATACATGAACGACTCAATATCCACCCCCACCCCCATTGGTGACACTCATTCTACCCCCATGTGTCCTCTGACCAAGAAATACAGACAGCATCCCTGGCTGATCCTCAGGGGTGTTGGTATATACTGCCGTGGCCACGCAGACTCATTCTGCATCTCTCCCACAGAGCTCATGTGTACGGTTGGCCACAGGCATCTTCCAAATGTCCACAGACTTCAGACGTCAGCACTGACGTCATGGACACGCTCAGTGGGAAGGCAAACAGCTGCTGCAGAGGGAAGCAGGGATTACATCCTGCCCCATGATTCAGCCACTGTGTTTCTGCCTGCGGGTTCCCATCTTCGGTGTGTGACGCTTTCAATCAATTTTACCCACAGCGACTGAGGGGTTTCCTTCCTGGTTTGTAAGCCTTTCTCTTCTGGGCTTTCTAGGTTAGCTTGCCTGGGGGTGTCCTCAGAGGCCATTGTTGCGTGGAGGTGAGTTCCCATATGATAACTGAGTCACCATGGAGAAGAAAACCCTGCTGCTGTCACATCAGACACAGCTTTGTTCTGAGCAAGTGAGGCATTGCGGTTAGAAGCAGGGGAGAGAGCCTTGGCACCCAGCAAGCCAGCTCGTGAACTCTGGGTTTGATGGGCTTCTCCACCACTATGGGGACTTGGAGAGAAGTCAAGGTGACCAAGAGCTGTGCGATGGTGCAGACAATTGAAGAGTGGCAGCTGCGGATGGCAGTGAACTCATTCAAAGCCAGCTGTAGGCAATGGCTGAAGCACACTGTCACTTTGCCTACTGTTGTATGAGACTTTTAATCCATTCAAACAGTGTTGACAAAAAAAAATCCCCAATTGGAAAGTTGCCCCAAAATGGAGAGGTTAACTAGCCATGTGGCGAGTGCTAGCTAGGCTGTGGTCCAGTCTGGAGAAAAAAGAAGAAGAAAAAGAAAAAAAGAAAAAAGTTCCTTAGTGATTTAAGTTGACAAAGGCCTCTCTCTCACATACACAGACGCATACACGCATACACACATGTACTCACACACATTCTTACACACACAACATTCTTACACACTCACATATACTTATACATGCAGACACACTCATAAATGTACAAACACACATTCACACACATATGCGCTCACACACACACACACACACACACACACACACACGTGGGGTTAGGATATCTGGTGCTCACAGAAGGCCAAGAAATATAATTCTGCCATATGTTTGGAAGGCAGAACCTTCCAAACTGAGAAGGTTTGAGAAGCTGAGAACCGTTAGTGGAATCCTCTGATTTGATTTTTATAGAGCCCTTGCTTGGATGCATAGAAGGTGCCCAGACTAGATGTCAAGATCCAGAACCCCTAGACCACTTTCAGAAGACCCTGCAAAGATGTCTGGACACATGAACATCCCTCACTGTGATGTCCCCTTCCCTCACTAGAGAGCATCATGATGGGAAACAAGACTGATTAACAACCATCAAGAAGGCAGGGTTCGAGTGGATAGGTGGCTCAGTGGGTAAGATTGCTTGTTGTGAATACATGAGGACCTGAGTTCAGATCCCCAGCACCCATGTAAACATCTGGGCACACACCTGTATCCTACTGTCTGTCAGGTCAGGAAAATCACTGCAGCTTGCTGGCCAGCCAAGTCCGACAAAACCAAAAGCAAACAAACAAACAAAAATAAAACCAGCTGAGCTCATGGGTGAGGGAGAGATCCCACATTACATGAATAATATGGAAAGTGATAAGCCAGGACACTCAACTTCTGGCCTTCATAGTTCAGTATACTTACACATGTGAACATACACCACACACATATAAACATACACGCTTGCCGGATCACATGCACACACGGGCCATGGTCACAGCAAGTCTAATGATGTGAGTTTGATGCCTGGACCCACATGGTGAAAGGAGAAAATCAATCTAGCAGTTGCCCTCTTCTGACTCCCACAAGCCCATGTACACACACACACACACACACACACACACACACACACACACTCAATAGAATAATTTTAAAAGAAGGCAGAGTCTCCGTCTTCCACGGTAGCACATTCTGTGGCCAGAGGGAAAAGAAGAGTCTAGAAAGAAAAGGTAATGAAAAGGAGATACTAGGATAGTTGAGTGACCTTCACATGACCTTCCCAGCTTAACTAGGGGAATAGTGAACCACTTTTGGCTTTTTAAATAGCACTTATTTTAAGTAGCCCTGTTAATTAGGATTAATTAACAGCTAGTAGCTTCTGTTGCCTCCTAATTGGTGGTTTGCAAGTCAGAGAGTTTAAGAGGAGAGTGGGGTGAAGGTCAAGGTGAGGGGATAGAGGGGTTTCTAGCTGTCTGGAATGAGTAATTTGAGATCTCTCCTTGTTAGGTTAAGGGTAAGAAATTCTCCCAACAGTCACCTTGGTCAGAGGAGCTCCATTCTGAAAGATGCAACATGCACCTGGCTTGCTTTCACAGGTGGCTTTTCTGTGGCTTTAGGCCAATACATAACACATTACCTGCTAGCCCTGGACCGATGATCTTTTCAGGGGCATTGCCCACTTGCCAGAGCCTGTTCTAGCATGTTCTCTTTCATCTTCTGTAGCCATAGTAAAGGACCTTGCCAAAACAGAAGTTGCCAGCTCTCTGGGAGTGTCCCAGGTTTCTGCCTCCTGGGAGAAGAAGGTGTGTCAGCTCAGAGACCTAATTCCAAGTGAATGGAGGGGAGATTTGGTCTCTAAAAGGCCACCCAGATGCTCGGCCCTGACCTTTGAAGTAATTGGAACTTTAGCTTAAATTCTAGCATTGCTGTTTGCTAGCAGTGTGTACCTGAGTCTATCCCACTTAAGTCTCTGAGCTTGACCTCTCTCTCTCTCTCTTTCTCTCTCTGTTTGTGTGTGTGACAGAGACAGAGAGAGACAAAGACATATATATTAGGCAGCAAACCCCAGGGACTCTCCTGTTTCTGCCTTCCTAGGTCTGAGATTAAAAGCTCCAGCCAGAGTCACCATACCCAGTGTTTAAAAACAAAAATATGGGTTCTGTCTTCACACTTGCAAGACACGTTCTCTACTGACAGATCCATCTCCCCAGTCCTTAATTCTGCTTTCTTACAAATTGATTTATTATCAATTTGCTTTGAGAGTCAATACACTCCAGTCTACTAAACATCATCCTACTTAGCATGTCAGCATCCAACACTATAAATAAATATGGAGGAATTAGACAAAACTTTAGCCCACATGAAACCATTGCCACGAACCTAAACTTAAGGCTAAACTCACAGCACTCAACTCCAGGGTTCTCAGGATCAGCTAGGCTCAGAGAAAACTGGCTGGCTTTCTTGGATTATATCTGACTCCCCCCAGAGTCCAGAGACAAGAGACAGTGTGTTCTCAACATCTTCAGCAACCCTAAATGTTGCATGTTGTGGTGCCTGTCATCCCAGCACTTGGGAGGTAGAGGTAGTAGGATCTGGAGTTCAAGATCATCCTTGGTACTATAGTGAGTTCAAGGGCAACCTAAGCTACAAGAAGACCTTGCCTTAAAAAAATTTCAAAATCCAAAACAAAGTTTTAAAACAAGGGACTGAGAAGATGGCTCAGTGATTAAGAGCACTTTCTGATCTTCCTGAGGACCTAGAACTGACATCTGGACGCTTACAACCTTCCTGTAACTCCAGTTTCAGGAAATCTGGTGCCTTCTTTTGTCATTCTTGGGTACTGCATACACATGGTGCACATTTATGCACTCATGAATTCATACACACACACACACACACACACACACACACACACACACACACACACAC
>JADRCH010007552.1:642619-674984 GCA_019843965.1 Rhynchomys soricoides
CACACACACACACACACACACACACACACACACACACACACACACACCCCAATTGCTCATTCTCAAGAGAATAGTTTTCAATGAGTCCAGCAAACCACTTTTTCTCTGCCCTCCGCTATGTTATGATTCAATGAAGGCCCTTATCAGATATAGTCACCCAATCTTAGACAGTGGATAAAATAAACTTTAAAAATAACTTATCCAGGGGGTAAAGAGAGGCCTGGGTTCAATTTCCAGCACACACGTGGCAGCTCACAATTGTCTGTAATTCCAGTACTGGGGATCCAACACCTTTCTACAGCTATACTTCAGGCAAAACCAAACAAAAACAAATACCAATGCACATGAAATAAAAATAAATAAATCATTAAAAATAGTAAGGTATCCAGAACTATTGAGATGGCTCAGTGGGTAAAGGTGACCTAGGGACCTGAATTCCATTTCTGGGACCCATATTATGGAAGGAGAGCCAATTCCTGTAGGTTATCCTCTGGCTTCTACATATTTGACATGGCTTGCGAATGCACGCACACACGCGCGCGCGCACACACACACACACACACATACACACGGGGAGGGTGTGAATAACTACAGAGTGAGTTCCAGGACAAGCAGGACTGCATAGTGAGACCTGTCTCAATAAACAAACAAACAAACAAACAAATTTAGATTGGGGATTCCTTCCTTTCTTTTTTGTCTTCACTTCTGTGCTGGGGATGAAGCACAAGACTCTTGCAGGCTAGGCAAGAACTCTACCACCAAGTTACCTACACAGTGATGCAATTATTTTTATAGCAACATAAAATTAACTAAGAAAGAAGACTCAATGGAGATGTATGTCTCTGCCCAATCAGAAGGTTTGATTTGAAGCCGGGGTTGTAGCTCAGTGGTAAAGTGCTTGTGCAACATGCACAGAGCCCTGGGTTCAGTTCCCAGCATTGAGGAAAACCAATAAAGTCTCACTTAAGGTTTAAGTGACTTCAAGACAGTTCATAACTTGCAAATAAACCCATGACCAAGACTCTCAGTCAAGATTGTTTCCTTAGGCCTGCACTAAAAGTGTTGTCCATTTTGTTATACCATATGGAGGTATTTATTTAAAACATCAAGTTTTCAGAAATTCTGATTTCTTGTGTCTGAAATTGGGATCGGACTTGTATTTTCAAATTTTATCTTATTTTTAATTATATGTGTGTGTGTGTCTGCGTATAGCTAGGTGACTGAGGAGGCCAGATGAAGGCATTGGATCCCTTACAGCTGGAGTTATAGTTGTTATGGATCACCTGACTTGGGTGCTTGGAACTGAATTTGCATCTTCTGCAAGAGCAACAAGCGTTCTTAACTGCCAAGCTGTGTGTCTCCAGCCCAGGACTTGCATTTTTAACAACTTCTTCAAATAGTCCCAGATTTCCTAGCTTAAGACAACCATCATTGTATCTTGTTTATGGATCCTGTCAGGAATTTGAAAGAAACACTCTAATGTATGGAGCCTCCATTGGAAAGACATGAGGGCTAGGAGCTGTAATACTCTGAAAAGTCTTCCAGAATACACAGTCAGTAGTGAGTGCCTACTATTGACTGGGCCTTTGGCTGAGGCACTTCACTGGGATATCTACCTGTGGGCCTCTTCATATGTTTTGGACTTCCTCACAGGATGCTCACCAGATTCTAGGAGTGAAATTTACAAGAAAGACCAGAAGAAAACTTGTTAGAATCTAGGGACTGAGCCTCAGAAACCAGGTGGTACCACATCTGCTGGAGTCAAAGGCCATGGGTACCATAGTCTTCTTTGGGAAACATCAACCTTCTGTAGATGAAGCTGGGTATGCATGTACAGAACTCTGGGAAATGCTCTGTCCCCAACTTGAATGGAATAAAACCCTCATCCCTACCTGTTTTACTTGTTGGCTTTTGGGATTTTTTTAGGGGGGATGGTTAGGAATAGAATCCAGGTCCTCACACAAGCTGGCAAGATTTCCCCTACTCCCCATCCCTAAGGCTGTTTTCATTAACAAATACATAACTTTTTCCTTAGGTATTTACTATTATTATTGTGTATGGATGCACATATCTGGGCCCACATGCATGTATGTGGGAGTGGATATGTGTGCACATGAATGTAGAGGTCAAAGGACAACCTTAGGCATCATTCCTTGGGTACTCCCTATTAGTCTCAGCACTGGGATTACAGGGTGCACCACCATGTCCAGTTTTTTAAATGTGGCTTCTAGAGATTGAACTTGTGTGATATTTACATCCATGTGCATTGAGTGGTTACTTAGCCACTCTCTCCTCACATCAGATGTGGGAACTGTGGTGATTTGAATAGGTATGCCCCCCATAGACTCAGTAATTGGCCATAGAGAATGACACTGTGAGGGGAAGGCTTTGAGGTCTCTTATGCTCAAGCTATGACCAGTGCAGCATGCAGTCTCCTGCTGCCTGTGGATCAAGATGTAGAACTCTCAGCTCCTTCTCCAGCACCGTGTCTGCCTGGATGCTGCCATGCTTCCTGCCATGATGATAATGGACTGAACCTCTGAAACTGTAAGCCAGCCCCAGTTAAATGTTTTTCTTTATAAGAGTTGCTTTGGTCATGGTGTCTGTTCACAGCAATAAAACCCTAACTAAGACAGGGACATTTTTGTATCTCCTCCAGATAGCACAAGTGTGGCTTTGGTCCTGGACCTGCCAATTCAGATGTGGAAGAAACCTGTGGCTAGAATTGTGTGTGGGTTGTCTTTCACTGTATTCAGAATTTTATTTTATTTCTATTGTGTGTGTGTTGTGCATGCATGTGAGTGTGTGTGTGTGTGTTACACACCCATTTGCAGACCATAGGAGGATGTCGGGTGTCTTCCTCCAAAGCCTTCCACTTCACTGCCTTAATTCAGAGTCTCTTCCCAAATCTGAAGTCTACTATTTCAGCTAAGCTAATTGGCCACCTGCTCCTGCTCCCAGTGCTGGGACTGCAGGCCCATGTAGCCATGCTGGGCTTTTTACATGAGTGCTAGGGATTTGAACTCAGGTTTTCAAGTTTGCATGGCAGATGCTCTTAGCCACTGAGCCATCAGAATTTTAAACAGCATCTGCCATGTGGCCTTTGTACCTGCTTAGAACAACCACCAAGTCCTTCCTCTTTCCACTGTACAGCAAGCACACAGAAATCTAGGGTGTCTCTTTCCTTTTCCTTTCTTTTCTTTCTTTCTCTTTGTCTCTCCTTTTCTTTCTTTTAGATTTATTTTATGTGCATGAATATTCTACTTGCATGTATGTATACATACCACATGTATGCCTGGTGTCCATCAAGGCCAGAAGATGCCATTGAATCCTCTGTGTAGAATTAAATATCTAATTAATAAATCCTGGCGGCGGGCTCACTACCTGCTTCAATGGTTTGTGTTCCCAAATCAAAGACACACACACACACACACACACACACACAGCCTTTGTATTTTAATATGCCTTAGGCAGCACAATAGCTGGGTCATTGTTTAACCTCCACTACCACCTGTTGATAATTCGACTTACTTAATTCTGTGTTCTATATTGGCTGCTCTGGACCCAGAGTGCTGCCCAAGTGAGCTGCGCTCTCCTGGCTCCTTCGCATGGTGACTATGCCTCTCTGTCCTTCATCCTCTCAGGCAAGGCATCTCTCCTCTCCTCCAGACTCTCCTGGCATCTTGGATTCCCCTACTCTCTTCTCCTCCCATTCCCAAGCTCGGGAATCCTAAACCCCACCGATGTCTCTTCTCCCCAGCTATTGGCTGCTGGGATCTTTATTTACCAATCAGAATTAACTGAGGACAGGGTCCCTCTGTGTCTTCCATATAGACAATTTTGGTGGCCCAACTTAACATTAGAATACAAGCAGCAATCGGCCAAACCCACTATACCTCTGGAACTGGAGTCACCATGTATGTGCTGGGAACTGAACTTAAATCATCTGCAAGAACAGCAAGTGCTCTTACCCACTGACACATCTCTCTACCCCCATTTCTTTCCTTCTTTTTACTGTCAGCAGTGGCCTGGCCATGAGTGAAGCCATGGTGCTGGTTCCTGGCAATGCTGTCCCCTGGCTGAGAGTGAGACCTCATATATGTTTGGCCTCTTCCCACAGCCTGCACAGGTTCACACTGGCGAGCTTGACAAAGCACTGCCGTGCTAGGGCCTCTTTCTCCAGATTCAAAGTCACCTAGTGCTGGTAGCAGTGCTGGGCTCAGAGGCCTTTGTCTAACCTTCCAGCAGAGAGGGCCCAGCAAGCCCAAGTGACCCATTTGGAGCTGTGTGGTTGGACCAATTGAAAACTGGAACAGTTTCTGACCCTGAAGGAGGACAAACTCTTCATGTTTCTAATCAGGGACATGCAGTCTCTCACCTGTCCTTTGGCTATGCACCCCACCTTCTCTCTTTTCCAAAGCCTCTGGATTTGTCGCTCCCACCTGGAACAGACGTGCAATCTGTTAAGCTCCTTCAGGGGAGACCTTCTGGCTGTAGCTGGCCTGGTTCAAGCTGTCCTTTAAATAATGTATGAATCTGGCTGTTTCCTATAATAAATGTTGAGGTGGCATTGTTAGGAAAATCTTAGGGGGAGGGGAGGAGTACGAAGATTATTATTATTATCTTCATAATGCTTTATGGAGGAATGCTTTTTCTTGAATGATGGGCATCAGAATTCAGGGCCTTGTACACATTCCAAGTGTTCTACCACTGAGCGACACTCCTACCTTTGCTTTTTTGAGACAAAAGTTCTCACCATTATAGCTCGAGCTGGCCTTGGGTCTCCCTACACAGCCCAAGCTGGTTTCAACTCATGATCCTCCTACCTCAGCCTCCCAGGTGCTAGCTAGGCTTACAGGCATCTACTACCACATTCTGGCCCAGGTTTCTTTTTCATGGTCAAGACAAAAGCCTCGGGTGTAATAGAGGGACAGTTAGGACAAGACTGGACATAGGCTTAGAGCAGATTTAAACAAGTCTATGAATCCCATTGAGAGGTAGCAAGCATGTCCTCTGCCCAGGAATCTGAGATGGCCTGGTGACACACTTGTAATAAACAAAACCTAGTGTGACTGACACTGCATGATTTCCCAGTCTGTCAGCCAATCCTGTGAGGCTTCCACCTGGGCACCCGGGTCCTTCGCCAGAGATAACTTCTGCTCTCAATTTTTCCTCTGCGCTCAGCTCCATCACTTCTCATTCCACACAATGCCTGCCTCTCCTTTTAAAACTTTCCTCTATTTTCTTTCGCAAGCGATGCTACTCTTTCTGAAATCTTCTCTGGGGACCCCACATTTGAGAACAACCCCCAGCTGGATCGACACTCAGCAGCCAAAAAAATCGGCAAAGGGATAGAGGTACAGGGTCAAAGGAGGCCTTGTGGGATCTGATCCTTCTAGAAAGAGTGTCACTGGCCTTTCTCACACTGGGTCTTGTCACAGAAATTGCCCCCGACAGAGGTCAGGTGGCCTAACACTGAATTTGGGGGGGTTGGGGAACAGTGTGAATGGAGCCTTGCACTAGGAAGGGGCCCAGAAGACCCACAGGGCTAATGAAAGCAGCCAGGCATTGTGCATGGCCTGCAGGACACTGAGGGGGCATGGCAGGGAGGCTGAGAGAGGTCTTAGCCCTAAACAGAAGAATGCCCATGGCAAGGAAAGGCAGGCATTAACTCCAGCGTGCAGGCCAAGGGGCTGCATTAACTCCTCAAAGGCCACTGAACAGAGCTTGTGATTGACAGCTGGACTCTGTCAATCAGGAGAAGCTGGGAGAGTAAGAGTGTGCCACCAGATACAAAAGGACAGAGGCTTGATGGCTCTGGTGGCTGGGCCGAAGTCACAGGGCCTGCCAATGTATGAGACACTGCTGGGGAGCCCAGGGTGAAAACCGGGATCTTTTGGGCCAGAGCTTATTATCATGATAGGAAGTCTGGTTCAGTAGAGTGGCTGAAAGGGAGCCAACTTATCAGCCATGCCAGTGTCAGATCCTTGAGCTTGCCCTTGGGAGACAGTGAAGCACTTGGTGACCTGGGCTTGCAAGCCTTGACTTTGTGAGTGAGCTGGGGAGGGAGGCCCTGCAGGTTTTGTCACAGGAGCGCTCAGGGAGGCACAGTGATGGTTTGATTATGCAAAGGGTTTTAAAGGACATGATAGATAGGCACACATTAGCTCACCCACAGGTATGGTACCTGGGCCTCCCAACTGCATTTTCAAAATAAAGGCCAGACACTCCGTTTTCTGATTCAATATTAATTTAAATTAGATGTACACAGACATTCTAGAAATTGCTCGGAAGATAGAGATCAAAGTTGAGGGTGGGGGAGGGGCACCTCCCACAGAAAGCCAGTCATTGGACGCATCATGACATATTTAGCTCCAGTCTTTTGACTCTGAATCTTTTAAAACATAATTGTGATCAACCGTACACGCAGTTTGGTAATTTGCTCAATGTGGTGATACAAGCATTTTTCATGCTCTTACAAATTCCTGGTAAACATCATTTTTAATGGCTACATAATATGGATTGTATTTTCAATTTTCATTAAATTTTTGTTTTATCTTCAGCCTGATTGCTTTGAGGGGCCTAATTTCTGCCAGTCCTAATCTGCTTCCTTGTTTATCAGGAGCTGTAGCCCTGCCTCTCTTCTGAGGAAGGGTGGAGGGGGTACATACAGAGAGGGCTTACAAGCAGGTCAGACAGCAGTGATACCAGGCACTGGCAAGTCAGAGACAAGGTTAGGGTGGGGCCAGAGCAGACTTCAGCATCCTGTGGTCAGTCTCAGGTTCTGATGTTCCCTCTGTGTGGTCCATCAACATATTCACTCTAACAGAAATGAACACAGCCTGTTTAGGATCCCAAAACATAGTCCCCCATTCTTATGGGAACATGGTGACAGAAGACAACAGTTCCTGTTAAATAAGGCGGGGACACACAGGGATTGTGATGCCTGGGTGGCAGTCAATAGATGTCACTGTCACAGAACACTGACAGAACAAGGTAAGGTATGAGCATTATTGCAGCTCATACTTCTAGAAGTCTGAGGCTACTGTGGTGGGGAAGGCAAACTGGAATTCCTGGCAGCTGGAACTTGTGGCTAGAGCCCTTCGCATCTCTGAAGCAGACAGGCAGCAGAGAACCGCTGGAACCCAGAAACAGATTTAACTTCAAGGTCCCATCCCCCGTGACCCACTTCTGCTGGCTAAGCCACAGTCTCAGCCAGAGTTCCACACTCTCCTCAAACAGTGCCAGCAGCTGGGAAGCAAGTGTTCAAATACATAATCCTATGTGGGTAATGGTTTGATAGTCAAATCAGAATAATAGGGCTGGCAAGATGGCTTGCTGGGTAAGGGTGCTTTCTGCCAAGACTATAGGAGCCAAGTTCAATCCCCAGAACCCACAAGATGGAAACTGACTTCTGCAAGTCTTTTACCTTGTACACACATACCCCGTAGCATGCTGCCCCCCCAAATAAATGTTCTCTTTTAAAGCAAATCACTTTTGTGGCCACCTTCTCCAGGTTATAAATATACAATAACATGTCACATCCCCCTTCTTAAAAGGGGAATTGGAATGTGTGTGTGTGAGGGGGAGAGAAGGCTGATGGGAAGGCTCGGTCCTCCAGCTGTTCCACTCCTGGGCATATACCCAGAAGATGCTCCAACATGTAATAAAGACACATGCTCCACTATGTTCATAGCAGCCATATTTATAATAGCCAGAAGCTGGAAACAACCCAGATGTCCCTCCACAGAGGAATGGATACAGAAACTGTGGTACATTTACACAGTGGAATACTACTCAGCTATTAAAAACAATGACTTCATGTAATTTTCAGACAAATGTATGGATCTTGAAAATATCATCCTGAGCGAGGTAACGCAGTCAAAAGAATGAACATGGTATGTACTCACTGATAAGTGGTTATTAACCCAAAAGTTCAGAATACCCAAGAGTCACTTCACAGCAACAATAGGGCTGAGCGTGAGTTCCCAGATGGAGGACTTGGAGAAGAGACTGAAGGAGCGGAGGGAGTTTGCAGCCCCAGAAAGGCAGCAACAGTGTCCACTGGCCTGACCTCCCGATACTCCTGGAGACTGATCCACCAACCAAAGAATACACATGGAGGGACCCATGGTGCTGGCCACATATGCAGCAGAGGAGGGTCTTGTTAGCCATCAGGGGGAGGAGAGGCCCTTGAGCCTGAGAGTGTTAGATGCCCCAGTAGAGGAGAATGCCAAGGAGGGAAGATGAGAGTGGGTGGGTGGGTGAGGCAATACCCCCATAGTGGCAGGGAGAGGGGGGAGGGAATACGGAGGTTCCAAAGGGGAGATCTGGAAAGGGGGAAACATTTGAAATGTAAATAAAGTAGGAAAAAAATTTAAAAAAAAAAAGCACATAAATAAAGAGGGGGGGCTCGGTCCTTAAGAGCACTGGCTAAACTTGCGGAAGAGCCAGGTTTGACTCCCAGCACCCATATGGTGGCTCACAAGCATCTGCAAGTTCAACTTCAGGGACTCCAGTGCCCTCTTCTGATCTCCTTGGGTACCGGGCATGTATGTGGTGCACACATGTACATATAGGCAAAATATCCACACATATGAAAGTAACAAGAGAAATGAGGGCCAGGCAAGGTGGCTCTGTGGATTTCCCATGAACACCTGGAAACCTGAGTTCCATCTCTATAGCCCACATAAAGGTGGAAGGGGAGAAGCCATACCAAAGAGTTGTCTTCTGACCTCCACGTACAGGCCGTGGGATTTGTGCACCATACTCACATACACACACATGCAAAATAATAGCAATAGTTACTATAATTTCTCTTTAAGGAAAAATGAAATAATGTCTTTTACAAATATTATTAGCTGTTTAGTTTATTAGTGGACACAGCCTTGGGTGTGTATGCACATGAATGTATATATGCTGAGCACAGTACATTTCCATGATATATGTGTGAGTGTGAGGAGTGGTCCACAGAGTTCATATAAAGGGTAGTGGACAACCTCCATTTTATCCATCGGACCATCTCTCTAGCCCAATTCTGTGACTTTGAATATACACGGAGGTTCTTGCACTCACTAGTCCAATCAGGACACAAAATAGTTAGCTGCATGATCCTGGAAATTCCTCTGTAGTCAAACACTCACCCCTTGATATCCAGTGATGACTTTTCCAGAACGCCATGTGAGATCATGCAGCATGTAAACCACTGAAAACTGGCATCTGACCGTGATGCCATTGAGATCCGTCCCAGGTGTGAGGCTCTACAGCTGAGCTGCATTGCTGTTGGTCATTCAGTCGTGGAAGGATAGCTGGGGGCAATGTATGGGAAAGTTGCTTTGCACATATGCAGGCAGATTTTGGTAGATCACACATTTTCTTTTCCCATGGGTAAGTAAGACCTGGCTAGGTCATTTGAAAGTGGGACATGTCACTTTATAAGAAGCTTTCAGGATGTTCAGGGTGGCTGTTCTGTGTTTACATATCTACCCCCGATGTATGAAAGCTCCAGCTATTTTACATTCTCATCACACTTAACATGATTTTATATATATTCATTCTAGCTACTATGGTGTTTTTATGATTTTTAATTCACATTTGTTTGTGCATTTGAAAGTGCACATGTTGTGGCACCTGGTTGGTAGTAAGAGGACATTTTAGGGGAATTAGCTTTCTCCTTTTAGCATGTGGTTCCAAGGGATCAAACTTAGGTACGAGGTTTGGCAGCAAGAGCCTTTACCTGCTGAGACATCTCAGTGGCCCACACTGATGTATTTTGCTTTAGCCACTGTGACTGGCATGTGGTATGTCCTCATGGCTCTGATGTTCTTTTCCCTAATGGCTCATGATGCTGAACATCTTTTCCTGTTGATTTGCCACCTGGTATCCTTCTTGACGAAGTCTCTAAGTCTTTTGACCATTTTAAACTTGGCTGCCCTGACTTCCCTCAATGATGGCTTAGTGAGCTTAAAGTGGAAGAGGGTCAAAATGAGGTCCCTCTACCAGTTGTTTTTGGTCAGTGTTCAATTACAACAGCCAAAGCAAAACTAAGAGAGAGGCCTTTGCTTCACATGAGGAAAGCTGGTGAAAACGTGCCCTTAGAAGACAGCACCAGCGTCCAGACAGATGCTTTCTCAGCAACTGCTGCTTGAGTCTAGAAAGGACCTAGGAGAAGAAACCAGGAAACAAAGAAGAGCATGGAGAGAGAAGGCAAATCAAAGCATATGTGAGGAGAAGCTACTAGCCCTCCAAGTTTTTTGATCCTCAAAGGGAAGAAGAAAGAAATAAGGAGCATGGTTCATTGTCCAGCTGGGAAAGGAGGAAAACAACAAGGCACACACAGTGGTGCCTTGACATTAACCCTATACCTGGGGCACCTAATTAAATACCCCAGAAATCCCAAGAGGTGGGGTCTCTTCTACAGAAACAGAACTCAAGACTTTAGGAAGTTGCCTGAGTCTTCCAGGGAAGGACAGGGCCTGGATTCCAGTGGTAAGATGTGTCCACCAATGATCCTTCGTCTGCAGTTGAGAGTACCCATGAAAATTCAGATCACACAGTAGTGGAGCTGGTCACTTACAAGTGAATCCACTATCCATTTGAAGTTCCATAGTCCTGTTGACTTCCAGGATTCAGAAATAACCCAGATACTTCTTGGGTCCATACCTGTATCCCTTGAGGAAGGACCCTGGTGTACTCCAAAAAGTTATACTAAAAAGTATAACAAAACTAAACTAACTAACTTGTATAACTTTTTGTATAACTAAAAAGTTATACAAAAAGTTATATTGCTTGCTTCTCTAGAGGACCTTGACCAATACCAATACCATTTCACAGAAAGTAAAACTGATACCCAAGGTTCTTCTTTGCAAAGTTAGGATTTGGCCCCAGATGATGTGATTCCAAGTCATCCTGCCTAAACCACTAGATCCCTGCCTCCTGAGTCCTCAGTGCCTACATAGTAATGTAATGCCTGAGAGGACAGTGTGAGAGGATGAGCTGAGGAACTTGGACCCTGGGCCAAGCCATTAATGTCTCCTTCCCAAACTACCAGGACCACATCATGGGAGATAGATGAGAAGTCTTAGGGGTGGGACTACTCCTCTCAGAAGGAAATAGAGAGATGAGGATGCCTCCAAGACTGGCAGAGAGGACTTATCTGAATTTGGGTGAGGGAAGTGGATGTCTTCAGCCTTCTAACATCATCCCATATAATCATACTATAGTTTTCAGGATCCTTTTCCTTCCCCATTGTACTGGCTGGTTTTGTGTCAACTTGACACAAGCTGCAGTTATCACAGAGAAAGGCGTTTCAGTTGAGAAAATGCCTCCATGAGATCCAGCTGTAAGGCATTTTCTCTATTAGTGATCAAGGGAGGAGGGTCCCTTGTGGGTGGTACCATCTGTGGGCTGGTAGTCTTGGGCTCTCTATAAGAAAGCAGGCTGAGCAAGCCAGGGGAAGCAAGCAAGCCAGTAAGTAACATCCCTCCATGGCCTCTGCATCAGCTTCTTCCTGACCTGCTTGAGTTCCAGTCCTGACTTCCTCTGGTGATGAACAGCAACGTGGAAGAGTAAGCTGAATAAACCCTTTCCTCCCCAACTTGCTTCTTGGTCATGATGTTTGTGCAGGAATAGAAACCCTGACTAAGACAGCCATCTTGGTCCTTATTTTAAAAGTAAACACTTTGGTGTGTGTGTGTTGGGGGCGGATATTGAGCATTCAGCACTTTTGTGGGGATGAGCATTGAGCATACACTGCAATTTGGCCAGTCCAGGGAGGAAAGTCTTGATTGCATTTTCTGCTGTCTCAGCCCTATGGCTATAAGAGATATGGGTCTCCGCTCCAGTACACAGAGAAGCTTTTGGAGCAATTTGGATTTGTGAGCTCCTGCTCCCTTCTCACACTGTTCAACATTAGGAAAAACCAGTTTGTTTCATTATATTTATTAGTCTGGGAAAATTGTTCAAAATAGTAGTACAGACTCAATACCTCACTGGAAATATCCAACAGTGATGTTTTGATAAACTCTACTGCCAGAACCCACCATGGATTATCAGGGATTTCTTTACTCCTGGAAATGAAGCTATCAGCATCTTTAAGTCTAATCCAAAGAGCTGATTTCAGAAACTCCAGGACCAACTCAAGTATCTCTCCTTAAAATCCTGTTGTGAAGAATAACTCTTGATACCAAGACCTACATTAGTTTAGGTCTTCTACAGAAACGGAACCAACAGAAGATGATAGAGAGAGAAGGGGGGATTATTAGAAGAATCAAGTAATTGTTCAGTCTACGAGACTGGATGTCTCAGCCAGTCTTCAGTATATGCCAGAATCCTGAAGAAGTAGGCTCTAAGGCCAGTGAAGAAATGGAGTTGCCAGCAAAAACCAGAGCAAGCAGGCAAAAAGCAAGCTTCTTTTCTCCATATCTGTTGGATAGGCTGCCAGTAGAAGGTGTGGTCCAGGTTAAAGGTGAATCTTCCCACCTCAAATGATACAGAGTAAAAGTGGGTCTTCCTACTTCAAATGATTTAATTAAGGGGGAAGCAAGCCCTCACAGGTGTGCCCAGCCACTTTGGTTTTAGTTAATTCCACATGTAGTCAAGTTGACACCCAAAAATAGCCATCATAAGTCTCCCTTGTCAACTTGACACACAATCATATCTCTTTACATCATGGTTAATTTACAAATGAAAACCCTAACCAGGTCATAATTATGCCTAACATGATACAACTGTCCCTTACATAATAGCAACTGCATTATAAATTTAGAGTAAGTGGCAATGTCCCTTTAAGGACATCCTTTTAGTATCTCAAACATAAATATGATAACCATTGATATTCTCTTAATTGATGTTATATTATATGATAAAGAAATCAAAGAAAAGAAATATAAATACGTATAAAAACACATTCTTAACAAAATATAACAGAAGCACTCATATCAATTATAATCCTCACTTTTTTGCAACTGGTCACGTGGTCTTAGCTGGTATTTATAACCACCTTTCTCTACTACCCAGTCTGTATTTCCTCTACCCTCTGCAAGCACCCCAGCAGCTCTTGGCTCTTCCTGGAAAAGTGACCCATACCTTCATTCTTGCCCTTTGTCATTCTGCCTGGATTAGGCTGTTGTCGTTTCCCATTGACTTTAATCACAGGGCATGGCATCACTAAGAGACGCCCTAAAGGGTCCAGTGCTTCAGACATAATCTTTCTTACCTCCATTGTGGACAAGCAGTCTAATTTCCCCCATGGTAATCTGGATCAATTACCCTTTCTAACACTGTTATTCCTTTCTTAGCCTTTTGGTGTAAGGGCATCAGATGCCCAAAGTTGACAGAGGGAAGTCTGAGCTTCCAGTTCAATGGAATATTTGTTGTTTCCTGGCTGGAGTGTTCCTCCCTCTGGAACCAAAACTTTTAGGCCAACGGAATTTAAGTTGTAGGAACAGGAAGCAAAACCTTTTCTTGTGGTCACTAGGGGTGATAGTGAGTGAAACTATTCCCTTTTCAACCCCTTGGTTCTTGGACATGTGGATCCTGGCCATGGGAGAAAACATACCATACATTGGATGCTGATTCAAATCCTATATCACCTTCTGGAGACCCTGCCCTAGCCCTCGAGGCTGTTGCCACCTAATTGATACTGTAACTGTGTCTACAGAAGGACAATATATTCTTCTATCAGGCCAGCTACTTCAAGATGATATGGAACATGGTAAGACCAGTGGATTCCATGATCATGTGCCCACTGTCATACTTCTCTGGCTGTGAAGTGACTTCCTTGGTCAAAAGCAATTCTGTATGGAATACCATGATGTTGTGTAGGTAACCAGAATAAGTAGCTACTCTAGTAAAGACAAAATGTCCATTTCACAGGTTCATGTAATCAACCTGCCACCAGGACCCTGAAGAATGGTGCCATATCTGGATCTCAGTGTTTGTCTCTGCTGTTGCCAGATCGGGTACTCAGCAGCAGCTATACAGCCAGGTCAGCTTTGACGAGTGGAAGTCTATGTTATTGAGCCCAAGCATATCCTGCATCTCTGCCACCATGCCACTTTGTTCATGGGCCCATCCGGCAATGATTGGAATGTCTGAGGGAAAAGGAAGACTGTCCAAGAATGGATCATCCTATCCACTTGATTATTGAACTCCTCCTCAGGTGAAGTCACCGTTTGATGAGCTTTTACATGGGACACAATATCTTCACATCCTTTGCCCATTTGCAGAGATCTATCCACATACCCAGATGTTTTTCTCACCAATTTTACAATCATGCTCTGTTCAAGTCCCTGACCATCCAGCCAATCCATTGGCTACAGCCCACAAATCACTGAACAATTACACATCTGGCCATTTTTCCTTCCAGACAAAATGTATAACCATGTATATTGCCCAAAGTTCTGCCCACTGTGAATATTTCCCTTCACCAGTATCTTTCAGGATTGTCCCAGAAAGGGATTGTAATGCTGCAGCTGTCCACTTCTGGGGGGTGCCTGCATAACATGCATAACAATCAGTATACCAGATGCTTGTCTTCTCTTCTTCTCTCAACTGATCATAGGGCACACCCCACAAGGCTGTAGGTACAGCAGATGGTATTGTAACTGGAGGAGAAACCACAGGCATTTGGGCAACTTCTTCATGTCATTTGCTTATACCTTCGGGACATTCTCAGGCCCAATCATGTATATACTACTTCCATTTGATAATGGATTGCTGCTGTGCACATCCTACTTTATAATTTGGTAGGTCCGATAACATGTATGGTAACTTGTTGGCCCATTGTCAAATGTTCAGTTCCTACCAAGGCCCAATAGCAGGCCAAGAGTTCTCTCTCAAAGGAAAAATAGTTGTCTGCAGGTGTTGGTAGAGCTTGCTCCAAAATCCCAATATTTCTTCAGCGATTCACCTATAGGGGCTTGCCAAAGGCTCCAAACAACATCTCTATCCAAGTACCATTGTGTGTTCTGGATCATTGCATAGCAGCCTCAACCTATCAAAGAACCTTCTTCTGTTCCAGGCCCTACACAAAGCTAGCAGCTTTCGGAGTCACTTGGTGTGTGGGCCTGAGGAATACACATAGTGAGGAATGTGCTGTCTCCAGAATCCAAATAGGCTCATTAAATGTGCCTCCTTCCTGGTGGTGAGAGGGGCGGGTACAATAACTTACAAGGAATATCTCTGTATGCCCCACATCACTGGACTCCTAAGAATTGCACTGTGTAGCAGGAGGCCCTTGAATTTTGGTTGGATTTATTTCCCATCCATTGATGTGCATATATGTAACCAATGAGTCCAAAGTGGCTGCTACCTCTTACTCACTTGATTCAATCAGCATAATGTCATCAATATAGTGCACCAATGTGAATATCTTGTGGAAGAGACAGAGGACCAAGATCGATCCCTTCTAAGTTATGACAAAGAGTTGGATGGTTAATATGTCCTTGAGTTTTACCTCAATGTAAATGTATACTGCTGGTCTTGCCAACTGAAAGCATTTTTGCTTCTGGTTGTCCTTATGGACAGGTACTGAGAAAATAGCATTTGCTAGATCTATAGCTGCACACCATGTACCAGGAGACATGTTCATCTGTTCAAGTAAGGACACCATATCTGGTACAGCAACTGCAGTAGGAGTCACTACCTGATTGAGGTTTTGATAGTCATCTGTCATTCTCCATGATCCATCTGTCTTCTGCACTGGCCAGATAGGAGAGTTAAAGGGAGATGTGGTGGGAACTGCTACCCCTGTATCTTTCAAGTTCCTTGATGGCGGCACTAATTTCTGCAATTCCTCCAGGGACGTGATACTGTTTTTGATTCAAAGTTTTCCTTGGCAGAGGCAACTCTAAAGGCTTCTATTTAGCCTTTCCAACCATAACAGCCCTCACTCCACAGATAAGGGAACCAATGTGAGAATTCTGCCAACTTCTAAGTATATCTCTCCCAATTATACATTCTGAGACTGGAGAAATAACCACAGGATGAGCTCAGGGAACCACTGTGAGTCAGACTTCAGCCAAAACTCCATTAATCATCTGACCTCCATAAGCCTCTGAATGAAAATGAGGACATGACCTCTCCAGGGGTTGGAGGGAAAGGATTTTATTGTAGAGGTGAGGGAGAGAACAGCCAGGGGCATCTGGAACCAGGCCAGGAGAGAAAAAAGAGAGGGGGAGCAAGAGAGATAGAAAAGAGCAAGAGACGAGAGGTAAGAGGTCAAAGAGGCCAAGAATGAGCCAAGAAAAGAGCCACAATCACAAAACTGAAATGGCAGGTTCATATAGGAATGGAAAGCTAGAGGAGGCACGTTTTGGGGGGTCTCCCAAAATAAGTGTCAATTCAGAGCCAGTATCCAGTAGACCCCAGAAAGTCTGATTATTTCCTTTCTCCCAGTGAACCCTTAAGGCCATGGTCCCTCTGGAGGAAAGGATGGGAGATGGGGCAGGGGAAGCTAACAAACAGTAAAATTTTTAGGTATTTTATCAAGGTCCTTCCTCAGGGGAACCTGGCCTTCAGTCAAGGGGTTCTGGGTCTGCAAACTGGCTCAAGTCTGGTCATAGGCCAAAATTCCCATTTTTCATAATCTAATGTAGACTTTCATTTCTTTGAGAATTTTTCTGCTTATATGGATCAAACAAAAATGCAGTAGGCTTCTTATCTCTTTCATGTCTGGTGTCAAAATGCCATAATTGATTAACTAGAACCAAAGAGCTAAAGAAGTTACACCACAATAAAAATCACGTTGCCTGTGTTGTGCATTACAGGTCAGGTCTTTATGGACATTGCTTTGTCTATGCTGCCCATTATGATCACCAAGATCACGTTGCCTTTCGCAATTCAATGTTGCTACCTGACTCCTGCTATTTTGGGGGGCCCAATTTAACTCATTGCATTTAAGTCACCCAACTGAGCAACAGCTCTCTTATCCTAAGAAAATGTTTCTAACCCTAAGCAGCCTCTCCAACTCATAAGAAAAAGGATGACAACAAAGCCCTTCCAATGTGCTGGTGCCCCTCTCACCAACAATTTTGCACCTTATAGGATTCATGAAGGGCATGTCTTCTGGGCCTTCCCATTGTGGAAGATTAAGTTTTAAACAGCATACCCACTCTAACATTGCAATTTCCCCGAGCCTTAAAATATCTTCATCAACACTAAGCCAAAGGATATCAGGAATCTCAAAGTCCTTTTCAGTAGGCCAGCTCTTAACAATACTTAAGCCAACCATTCAAACAAACTTTGACACTTTTTAAAACTGTTTGAGCCTCCATATTAAACCTAGAATCTCCACTCAGTAGACCCATGTCAGTAAACTCAGCCAGATCTTGTTTTATGTCCCTTCCTCCATTATCCCACACCCTTAAAATCCACTCCACAGACTTCTGCTTGAATGAATTAGCAAAGTCATTAATCTTTCTAGTAGTGTAGTGTACCTTCTCACGGACTACACTTTCTATGTATCCTATAGAAGCCTGCTTAGCCTTAAGTCTGTGTCTTAGTCAGTGTTCTATTGAAGAGACACCATGACCAGAGCAACTTATAGGAGAAAGCATTTAATTGGGGGGCATACTTACAGTTTCAGAGGTTTAGTCTATTATCATTATGGTGGGAAGCATGGCAGCATGCAGGCAGACAAAGCTGGAGAAGGAGCTTGAAAGTTCATCATCTGGATCAGCAGACAGCAGAAGATGGAAAGACACTGGGCCTGGCTTGAGCATTTGAAACCCCAAAGCCCACCCCTAGTGGCATACTTTTTCCGACAAAGCCCCACCTAGTCCAACAAGACCACACCTCTAATCCTCCTCAAGTATTGCCACTCCCTAATGACAAATCCTTCAAATATAGGAGCCTATGGGAGCCATTTTCATTCAGATTAGCACAGTCTGGTTATAGCTTAGAGGCAACCATTGATGGCAGCTTTTTTAGAGAAAGTCATTGCTGGATTAGCAGACAGTGAAGGATTAGTTTCCCCAATCACAGGCAATATTTTAGGGGGTATGAGTGCATCTCCTGCTAAGGGTAGAGAGACTACTTCCTCAGTTGAGATAAACTCTTAAATCTGAGGGTTCAAAGTCCTCAGCTTTGAACTCTCAATCCCCAAGTTACAGGATCCCATTCTTTACCAACTAATGTCCTTATTTTAACCACTGATACACTCCAAGTCTGAGACTTGAATTTTTCCTGTATTTTAACCAACTTTATAATGAGGGCTTTGGTTTAATTTTCTGCAACTTGAGCTCTGTGGCTTCTGGAGAGAAGATTCTCTTCTAGGGCACACTTAGTAACCTTTAGACTGTTTATGCCCATCTGGAGCTGGTCAGTTCTGTCACTGAGTTCACTGTTGTCCTTCACCCTATTCTAGATGCTAGAAGTTGGTTAATTATATCATGGAGCTCATTCATTTACTTTGTCAAAATTATCCAAAAATCGTAGGAGAAACCAACCAACACCATCATTTTCCTTAACTTTTTACAAATTGTCAAAAGTTTTATATACAGAGTCACCAAATCCATTGCCTCTCACAATTGGTAAATCAGGATAATCAAATGGATTTGTCTCCTTAAGTTTGTAAAATAGTTCTCACCATGGGCTTTCAGTAGTCTCCAAGCTTCTAGGAGAGGCTTCAGTAACTGTAGGTATTGGCAAATTGGAAAACCTATTCCAGATACTTTAAAAGATCTATTTTTACACTTCTGTTGCTTTTAGAACCACTTCTGGTACCAAAGTCTGTATTAGTTGAGGTTCTCTAGAGGAACAGAACTTACAGAAATTAATAGAATGGCTTACAGGTTATGGTCCAGCTAGTCCGCTAACGACTGTCTACCAACGAAAGGTCCAAGAATCCAGTAGTTGTTTGGTGCATGAGGGTGGATGTGTCAGCTGGTCTTCTGTATATGTCGGAATTCCAAAGAAGTAGGCTCTAATACCAGTGAAGAAATGGACCTGCCAGAAAGAGTGTGAGGAAGCAGGCAAGAAGAGCAAGCTTCCTTCTTCCATGTCCTTCATATAGGCTGTCAGCAGAAGGTGAGGTCCAGATTAAAGGTGGGTCTCCCCACCTCAAAAGATTTAATTAAGCAAAAACCCCTCATAGGTGTGCCTAGCTGCTTGGGTTTTAGTTAATTCTAGATGTAGTCAAGTTGACAACCAAGAATAACCATCACAGCCCCCAAATATATTTGAACACTTGGTCCCTAGTTGATGGAATTGTTTTGGGAAGGATTAGGAGATGTGGCCTTGTTGGGGGGAATGTGTATCACTGGGTGTGTGCTTTGTGGTTTCAAAAGCCCAGGGCAGGTTCAGTATCTCTCCCTACCTCCAACATGATGATAGTATATAAGTTCTCAGCTAGTATATAGATGGAACTTCAGCTCCATGCCTATCTGCTGCCTTGGTCCCTGCAGTGATGGTCATGGACTCACCCTCTGTAACTGTCTAAGCATGCTCCAAATTAAATGCTGTGGTCATGGTTTCTCTTCACAGCAACAGAACAGTAGCTAAGACAAGGCTGCTTCCTTCCTTCCCTCTTTCCTCTCTTCTCTCTGTTTCACTATGTAGCCTGGCTGGTCTCAAACAATGTGAAACAGGCTATCCATGAGTTTACAGAGATCTGTTTGCCTCCTGGAATGCAGGAAATAAGGGCTTGTGCCACTGCACCCAGCAGAACAGGAGGCTTCTATTTAATGATGTCAGTATGTATTTAACAAGTATAGCTGCTTTGTATATATCTTCTGTTGTTTTGAAACAAAATCTCAATGGTTTGATTTTACCAATGAAGCCGCCAGGGAGCCTGGTGCTGGTGTGAAAGCCTGCTACCTCAGAGAAGGAGAGAAAGTACCCGGCTGACCTTCTTTCTCAGCCCACTTCTCATTCCCACCAAGAATACCACTTCTCATACCAGCTCAAAAAAAAAAAAAAAAAAAAAGAACCCTTCAAGCTTGATGCCCCGCCCTTCTACTTCCTGTGTGTCTCTCTATCCATCCTCCTGACTCCCCCTCACTCTCTATGGTTTTCTCATATAATCTTACAAGTTCACTTCCTGTCAACTGGTTGCTTGCCCCACCTTTTGACCTATAGTTGATGTTATTTAATCCTGTGTACAATATTCAAGCAGAAAGCTCTTGGATTAAAGGTGAGTGCTAAAGCTACACCTCAACTAAAACAGGCTTTTCCATTAAATAACACAATCTCAGGGTTCACAATCTGATCAAATATCCTGCAACAACCTTCCTGTCTGAAAATTATAATCCTACCATGCCTCTTTCTTAGAGGTACTACACATTTCATAGTTTGCTTCTCACTCTCCTTGTAGGTTTGAGTAACAGCAGTGAGCAGTAACCATGCCACAGTCTGAATGTTGTCTTGATATCTTTTCTGAAATTAAGACATTAACCGATCACTTTTGATTTCGGCCTCATTCAGGTACTCATGGACAACATATAGCCAGAATCTTTGCTAGGCCCTGATAGTGTTCCTGTTCCTCTCTGAATCCTCACAAGCTAGGCTTCACTGCCCACATTTCTCATTACATTCTAGTATTCAAAGCTCCCATCAGAATGGCATGCTAAGTATTTCATACTATATTCTGAGGCTTCTTTGCCCCAATGTTCCACGTTCCTCCCACAATCTCCTTACAAAAGCCTATGAACCATGAGGTCAGCTTTAAGACAGCAGTGGTCCTATACCATAGTTCAGTTTTCTGTGTCAGTTACTATGATGGCTAATCCTCATTGTGTGGGCTAGTTTTATGTCAATTTGACACACGCTAGAGTCATAAGAGAGGAGAGAGCCTCAATTGAGGAAATGCCTCCATAAGATGAAGCTGTGGGCAGGCCTGTAGGGCAGTTTCTTAATTAGTGATTGATATTGGTAGGGCCAACCCATTGTAGATGGTGCCACCCCTGGGCTGGTGGTCCTGGGTTCAATAAGAAAGCACGCTGAGCAAGCCAGGGGAAGTAAGCACCCTCCATGACCTCTGCATCAGCTCTTTCCTTTAGGTTCAAGCCCTGTTTGAGTTCCTGCCCTGACTTGCTCCAATGATGGACTACAATGTGGATGTGTAAGACAAAAACACTCCCCCCCCTTTTTTTTTGCTCATGGGGTGTCATCATAACAATACTATCCCTAACAAGAACATTGGTGGCTAATCTGACACATGTAGGAAGAGGCTAGGTCAACTGAGGAATTGCTTCCATCAGATTGACCTGTGGCATGCCTGTAGGGGCATTTTCTTACTTGCTAATTGCTAGAGGCTGGCGCAGCATACTGTAGGTGATACTATCCCTAAGCGGATGGGCCTAGGTTAAGAAAGGTAGTTGAATGTGAGCCTGGTCTGAAACCAGTAAAGCACTGTTACTCTGTTGGCTTCTGCCTTGAGTGGCTGCCTTGGCTTTCCTCAATGACAGACTGTGACCTATAAGCCGAAATAAACTGTTCTTCCACAAGTCGTTTTGGTCACAGTGGCTACCATAATAACAGAAACCAAACTAGGAAGTGACTTGTCTCATTACATAACAAGCACGTTAAGGGGAGAGGGTTTTGGGTTTTGTTTTTTTTTCACTGAGAGTTTGAGAGGATTATAGTCTCTCACGGTAGGAAAGACAAAATGGCAGGAACACAAAGCTCCTGGTTGTGCTGTATACATGGGCAGAAAGCAGAGATGCTGGACCTCAGCTTGTTTTTCTCTTTTATTCCAATCAGGACCCCAGCCCCTGGGATGGTGCCACCTCCATTCAGGGTTGGCTGGGCTTTCTCTCCTCAGTAAAATCTTTCTGGAGCCGCCCAGGCAGACACACCAATAGATGTGTTGCTATGGTGATTCCAAATCCAGTCAAACTGCTAATGAAGATTAACTACCACAGCCTGTAATAAACAGGGTGTGTGTGGTGGTGCGAGGAGGTGATGTTGATGGTGTTGACAATGACATTGATAAGAATGGTGAATGATGTCAGTGTAGGACGCTTACACTTCAAAGGGGCTAGTTAGAAAAGGCCTGAGAAGGTGACCTTTACCAGAACTAATATCAAGATGCTATTAAGGCTGAGACCACTGCTGGGGCATGGTAGATATGCCTTTAATCCCAGAACTTGGGAGGCAGACATGGGTGGATCTCTGTGAGCTCAAGGGCAGTTTGCTTTACATAAACAATCCTTTGGGAACTATGGATGTATGGAGTAGCCACTCCTCCCCCACAACCGGCCATTTTTACTCTATATGGTTAGGTTTTGTCAACTTGATAGAAACTAACATGGCTTGGGAAGAGGAGATCTCAAATGAGGAATTGCATCCATCAGATTGGCCTGTGGGCAAGTCTCTGCGGTATTTTCTTGAAAACGATCGATGGGGGGGCATCTACTGTGAGTAGTACTACCCTTTGGCTGGTGGTTCTATGTGGTACAAAAAAGCAAGCTGACGAGAGAAACTCAGTTGAGAAAACGTCCCCATCAGATTGGACTGTACACAAGTCTGTGGGGCAATTCCTTGATTAATGATGGATGTGGGCAGGCCCAGCCCACCATAAGCAGTATCACCCCCAAGGCAGATGGTCCTGAGTTGTATAAGAAAGCAAACCAAGCAAGCCATGAGGAGAAAGCCAATAAGCAGCATCCCTCCAGGGTCTTTGCTTCGTTCAGTTCCTGAGTTCAGGTTCCTCCCATGAGTTCCTACCTTGACTTCCCTAAATGATAGACCTGTAAGCTAAAAGATTGCTTTCCTCCCCAAATTGCTTCTGGCCATGGTATTTCATTGCAGAATGCAAACTGGAACAGAGTTCTTCCGTAAGGTTGGACTGGGACTTTTCCTCT
This sequence comes from Rhynchomys soricoides, assembly GCA_019843965.1. Lineage (NCBI taxonomy): Eukaryota > Metazoa > Chordata > Mammalia > Rodentia > Muridae > Rhynchomys > Rhynchomys soricoides. The sequence continues at coordinate 665,425 of JADRCH010007552.1, forward strand.
AAGGACCCAAAATGGCTTCCTTTATCATCTTTGTAGATACAAACCATACCCAAACCCCAGGCCGGACAGAGCTTCACATTTGAATGATTTTGTAAGTCGAGCCATCAAAACATCCATAAGAAAAACGCTTGAGCTGGGGAACACAGCTCCGCGGTCCAGCATTTGCCTTAGCAAGCACGAGGCCCACACATGCAAAAAAAAAAACAAAAAAAAAAACAAAAAACAAGAACACCCTTGTCTGACACACAGCTGCCGCATTGTGTGATTTCAGCCAGGCGTAGTTGTGCACACCTGTGATCCAGCACTCAAGGGGCCCAGCCTGGCTACATAGTAAGACCCTGTCTCAAAAGAAGAGAAGGAGACGGGAAGGGAAGGGGGAGGAAGGAAGAAACGCTCAGATTTGGAAGCAGAGGTCCATCTCACCCCCTTGTCAAAAGCATACCCACCTGGCCTACTCCAAGTAACACTGTCTTCTTTTGTTCCCCAGAAGCTCTTGACTCAGAGCAGCTGCATGAACTGTACCCTTGCCTGTCTCATCTCTCCCTTTCCAATCCTCATCTGAAAAAGATCTTTGAGGAATCCCCAAAAGCCAATACTTCTGACTAGAGAAATTCTGATTTCTCCAATCAAAACTGTCAGCAAGCTAAGTGCCTGAGAAAGGTTTACAGATGTTTATATCTGGTGATGTGTGTGAGAAGTGGGAAGTGTGCACATACAGGGACATGGAGGATGAGCCCCAATTCTCCAGAAGTCACCATCAGCAGGCCTGCAGAATACACTATTGATCATCTCACTGAGGCTGGGAGAGGCTGGGAATATGCTGACTCATCAAATTGGCGGAGAAAGATGCCACAGATGCCACCAGCTGCCTGAAGCTGGCTTCTGTTTGCATGAGAGCTAGGACCTTCCCTCAGTCCTTGTCACGTGAGAAGTCCCCTAGCCCTCCTTGGACAAGCCTTTCTTGTCCATAAAAGGAAATCTTACACAGGACCTATGGAGAACCTCTGACCCAGGCTGCTTCCCTTATAAATCCACAGTGAAGTGTTACTACAGGGATCCTAGATTGTTCAATATTTATCCCACTTTTGCTCCATAGAAACCTTTGTCGTACCTTAAAGGTGCATCTTTGAGATCTAGCCTAAAGCCAAAGGGACATGTTCAGCTTCCATTCTGGGCCTTAGATTTGTGTTCCTTAACAGCTCATTATAGCAAATGGAGGCAGGAAAGCTGGCTGTAAAAGCAGGCTGCCTTTCTGGGTCCCTCACACTTGCCCCAGACAAAGCTGCTATATGTGAGGGCACAGTGTCACCACTGAACTAGACTATTACATGGGTAGAAAGAAACGTTTATTAAGGAATTGAACCGCTAAGGTTGGGATGTAGGGGGCAGAGAGAGGAGAAAATGGAAAAGCAAGCAGATTTTATATGACAGTCAGTGGGGGTGGGGTTTTTGAGTTGATACAAGCTGTGAGGCTTGGCCAAGAACCAGATGTCCTTGCCCAAGGTAGCTGACCTTTGATTCCCATTAAGAGAGGTCCTGATAAATGGAAGCCTGCCTTATGGGATTCCTGAAGAATGGAGAACCTAGGTTTCTGTTTGCCAAACAACAATCCTTCTGTTTACCTGGCTATCTTAGTTAGGGTTTCCATTGCTGTGATCAGACACCACGATACCATGAAGGCAACTCTTAACAAAGTACAACATTGAATTGGGGCTGGCTTACAGTTTCAGAGGTCCAGTCTATTATCATCATGGCGGGAAGCATGGCAGCACACAGGCAGACATGGTGCTGGAGGAGGAGCTGAGAGTTCTACATCTTGATCCAAATCTTGATTCGAAGGCAGCCAGGAGGAGAATGATTCTGCACTGGGCAGAGCTTGATCACTAGGAGACCTCAAAGCCCACCCCCACAGCCCACAATGATGAACTTCCTCCGAGAAGGCCACACCTCCTAGTGGTGCCACTCCCTGTGAGCCAAGCATTCAGACACATGAGTCTGCAGGAGTCATACCTACTCAAACCACCATACTGGCCAAAGTCCTTCTGTTTAGGATAACATCATCAATGTTGTCATTTTAGGGCACCACTTTAGAACTACCAGATGTCATAGCTGCTCTGTTATAGTTTCAGTCTTATGTCCTCAAAGGTTTTTTTGAGGGGCAGTCTCTACTTTTCTCTGAACTCAACTCCAGCAGCACTCAGTGCTCGTGTTCTTGAAAAAGAGGAATTCAGATGGCACACGGTTATAGATGAAGCTGTCAAGAGTTTAGTTAGAGCAATAGAGGAAGCAAAAATACACTAGAAAAGAGCTGGCTGAGCCCACCATCAACAAATAGCCCCATCAATTAAAATTATTAAACTGCAAATTATCTTGTCCAGTCCTGTTCTTGGAATGATGAGTCTGAGACCAAGCATCCACTACTAAATGCTTTGGCCATAAGAGCTTTGGCACATTCCCTGACTAGCTCATAACTTATTTAACCCATTTATATCTACCATTTGGTTAGTTACCTCTCCTTCAAGGCCCAGCCCGATATAGTTCCTTCAAGTACCCTCAGTGTCTCCCTGAGTTTATCTACCTCCTGGTTTACATCTGTTCCTTCTGACCCATCTCTCTTGGATTTCTCCCCCCCCCCTCTCACACACACACAGTATCCCAGGATTTTCTCTTTCTGCCAGTGTCCCACCTCCTATTTCCTGCCTCAGCTCAGCTCATTGGCTATCAGCTTTTTTTATTGACAGGTGGTGCTTATAAGGAATTCTCTCTACACAGCCACACTTATCTTCTGTTGCCATGTCCCTTGTGCGTCCCCTGGAGTGGGCACTTCTAGAAAAGGGGTGCATTTTTCTCTTCAGCCCATTTTACCTAGAATTCAGTCTGAGTGGACATGTAAGACTCAAGATGTATAACCCCTAGAGAAGTTGTTTTAATCTGACCTAGCTAACATGGCCTTCTATCAGCCACAGTCTCTTAGATGTGGTTTGCTACCCTGGGCTGGCTCATCTAGAGTTGACCACACACAACTCTTATATTGATATGCTGTTTCCACCACCTCTAGCTATACTGCCCACTTGTTTTGGTTTGGGTTGGATTTTTTGTGCCAGGGTCTTACTCTTTAGCCCTGGCTGGCCTTGAACTCACAGAGATCTGCCTGCCTCTGCCTCCGGAAGTGCTAGAGTCAAAGGTATGTGTTGCCATGCCCAGTGCCCACCCATTGTGTTATGTCTTATTGCTGGGGCCTTTTCATACCTTCAAGTGTAGGTCCTGCCTAATTGACTCATGTGTTAAAGGCTTGACCGGAAGCTTGAGACTCTATTGGAGTCAGTGGAATCTTTAGAGGGCAGAACCTAGTAAAAGACACATTATTTGGGGCATCACTTGGAAGGGAGTGCTGGGAGCAAATTCCTATCCGCCCTTTTCTCTGCTTTCCAACTATCGTGAGGAGAGCAGCTTCCCCTAGTACATACGCCAACCATCAGGTGCTGCCTCACCACAGACCCTAAACCAATAGGACCGATGGACTTAACCTTTGCAACTGTGAGCCAAAAGAGACCTTGCTTCTAGGTTGATTCTCTCAGGTTTATTAGCATAGTAATTGAGATTGACTGACATCTTCCCACCTTCCTCACGACCACCACCACCACCACCCACCTCTGTCCTCTAGAATTCAGAGGCAGAATCTTCAAAGAAGTAATAAGTGAAACTGAGGTCATTTGGGTAGGTCCTCTAGCAAGGTGACTATGTTCCTAGAGGAAAAGAAGGTTAGGACACGCACACAGATGGAAGACCATGTGAGGACACATGAGACCAAAGAGGGCAGCTACCTGCAAGCCACGGTCAGATGCCTCAAAAGGAAACAATCTCGCTGGTGACCTCCAACCTCTAGAACGATGGGAAAACACATCTCTGCTGTTTACTGCTCCCTCAAATCAAATAGCATCTGTGCTATTTTGTTATGGCCATGCAAGTATATATATATATATATACATATATATATATATATATATATATATACACACACACACACACACACACACACACACACATTAGGCTGTAGTCAATGAAATACTGGGCCTGCTCTGTGTATTACTTTGCTTCCCCAGTACATGTTCTATAACTTCTAAGGAGAAAAAGTGACCATAGCTGCAAGGCACAGTCTTCCAAAACCTAGTGGATTCAAAACCCTGTTTTACTTAAGGCTGGAGAGATAGCTAAGTGGTTAAGAGCACTTGCTACTTTTGCAAAGGACCTGGGCTAGTTCCCAGCACCCACTTTGGGCAGCTCACAACTGCCTTTCCAGCCAGAGGGAGAAAACCAGTAAGCAGGTGCTTCTGTGGATTATGCCTCAGTTCCTGCTTAAGCTTGATTTCTGGCCCTCCCCCTCCCTCCCCATGACCATTTGTGGCCTGGAAGTATAAAGGAAATAAATCCTTTCCTCCCCAAGCTGCTTTTGGTCATGGTGTTGATCACTGGCAGCCAGAAAGCAAGCTAAAACACAACTTGGATAGACATAACTCTACACAAAAAGATGTGCAACTCAGTCATTAGAGAAGCTCAGATCCAAACTACAATGAGCTAACAGTACATACCCACTGAGATGCTTCTAATCTTTTAAGGAAAAATAAAAAGTGTTGTGGTGACTGTGGAGAACTTAGAATCCATGTATGTCACTAAAGGGGCTGTAAAATGTGTGGCACTGTGGCAAGCACTTTAGAAGTTCCTCAAAAAGTTGAATGTAACTGAGCATGATGGCCCATGCTTTTATTTCCACTAGTTGGGAAACAGACGGTTGGATCCCTATGAATATGAGGCCAGCCTGGTCTACGTAGAGAGTTCAAGGCCAGCTAAGACTACATAGTAAAGCAAACAAAACCTCTTGAACATAGAATTAGTATACAATCCAACAATTCTTCTGGATATAACATGCCCAACCCAAAAACAGGAAAAAGAAAGAAAACAGATGTTCAAGCAAATTATTCATACCCTATGGCAGCACCATTCACTGTAGACAAAAGCTGGAAACTAACTATCCATGCACAGATAAGATCATAAGTGTGGCACATTCATAACAGATTATGCATGATGAATGAAGTACTAGTTCACTGGCTGAGAATCCAGAACAGATTCAATCAATCAGTTTGGAGAGGAGTTTGAGTCAGAACAGCTGAGTTGAACCAGCCAGCTAGAGCTCAGAAAGAGCTAGAAAGATGAGCTTATTCAGTAACAAGTCTCAGAGGCTGAAAACATTCTAGGCTTAGATTACATTGTACAGAGGCTAGAAGCTTCCAGGACTAGGTCTAGGTTAGCAGATGGAGGCAGAAAGCCTTGAAGATGACAATGACATCAGGTGAATACATTACACATGGGTTTCCTTTGGGGGTGGTGAAAATATTTTAGAACTGAACGAAAGTAATGGTTGTTTCAAATTGTGAACACAGGGTCTCTCTTATTGCTATTCACTATTGCACTTTGGCCGTTGAGCTTCCAGGTGACCGTCCTGTCTTTACCTTGGATTATAGGTGCCCTGAGACTGGAGAGATGGCTCAGTGGTTAAGAGCACTTGCTGCTCATTCATGAGGATTAGACCTGGGATCCAGTGCCCACTTCAGATGACTCCCAAACACCGTCTCTAAGGAATCCAATACCCTCTTTTGGCCTTTGTAGGCACATGCACATACATATGCATACTCTTACACACAAATACAAATTAAAATCTCTATTTAAAAATACCTATTTAGGTAACCAGTTCTGGGCTAAAAGGTGTCCATGAGTCCTGAACACTTAATCTGGGCAGTTGGCAATAGGGACAAAAACTGGGCAAAGAAAACTAAGTTACCTACGTGCAAAGTAATAAGTTCTAGATTTCCATTTCATCCAATATACAGAAATTCCCCAGCACCCATGTAAAAAGCTGGATGCCTGTAATTCCAGCACAGGGGAGGCAGAGACAGAAATCCCTGGATTTCAGTAGCCAGCCAGTCCAATGGGTGAGCTCTAGGTTTAGTGAGAGACCATGTCTCAAATACTATCAATATGTTGGGGAGATGGTTCACTAGGTAGGCGTGTTTGGGTGCAAGCATAAGGACTTCAGTTCAAATACCTAGAAACCATGTAAAAAGCCAGGTGTGGCCACAACTGCCCAAATCCCTAGCACTTTGGGAAAGCAGAGACAGGATAGCTGGGGCTTATTGACTCCCATCTTAGCTTCAAGTTCAGTGAGAGACCCTGTCTCAAGAGAATGAGGCAGGCTCCTCCTCTGGCTTCCATGTGTATATATAAGCATGAACATGCATGCATACCAGAGAGAGAGAGAGAGAGAGAGAGAGAGAGAGAAAGAGAGAGAGAGACAGAGACAGAGATGGAGATACAGAGAGAGAGACAAGAGACAGAGACAGAGTTTTAAAATTAAAAACTGGAGATCAATTGAGGAAGACACCCTGTGTCAACCTCTGGCCTCTATATAATGCACACATGTATACACAAATTAACCCTAAATGACAAGGGCCACATGAGACCAATGACATCAGTGGTGATCAAGACCCAGGTATACCTTCCAAACTTTCAAGGCCCACACAGTTGCCTGAGGCCTGCCAGACAGAGCTCAGGAGTCCATTTTATCTCTCCCCACTGAGAACTCTCTGGCTTGGTCTTAGACTCAGCCCCATGGGCTTCTCTTCAAGCTTTCCATGTGTTTCCACACCACAGTTTTGCTTTTCCCTCTGCAGGAATACCACCATCAAATTTAAAGCCTAATTAAACTCCTACCACTAATTAGTATTTCCTCATCAACAACCCTTGCTCCTTGCCTGGGCTTTACCTAGTAACTTCTCTCTTAGCTCTGGAATTGTTACATTAAAGATATGCTGTTTGCATATTATATATGTTTTATATTGCATATGTAATTATGGGTACTGCTACATATGATATACATTATATAGTTATATATTTTATATGTAGTATATACATTTAGTCATATGTTGCTATATAGCCTGTAATGGTTTATATATGCCAGGGAGTGGCACTATTAGGAGGTGTGGCCTTGTTGGAGTAGGTGTGTCACTGTGGGGTGTGGGCTTTAAGACCCTCATCCTAGCTGCATGAAAGCAAGTATTCTGCTAGCAGCCTTCAGATGAAGATGTAGAACTCTCAGCTCCTCCTGCACCATGCCTTCCTAAGCGCTGCCATGTTCCCACCTTGATGATAATGGGCTGAACCTCTGAACCTGTAAGCCAGCCATGCCTTCCTAAGCGCTGCCATGTTCCCACCTTGATGATAATGGGCTGAACCTTTGAACCTGTAAGCCAGCCTCAATTAAATGTTGTCATTATAAGAGTTGCCTTGGTCATGGTGTCTGTTCACAGCAGTAAAACCCTAAGATATAGCCATGTGTGTGTGTGTATGTATGTGTGTATGTATGTATGTATGTATGTATGTATGTATGTATGTATGTATTGTTATACATCTGTCATTTAGCTTCTGTTTTCTGGACCAGCCCTAAGTTGAAACAGGTCACATTGCCTCTATTTACCATATAACTGTGAAACTCAACATCAAAACTACTTCTCTCAGATTACTTCTCAAAATTGGAAGTGACCCTCTGTGTTACCTTTGTTAACTTGATGTAGTCTAACTGTGCTGGTTAGATTTTTGTCAACTTGACACCAACTTGAAGACAATAAGGAAGAGGGAACCTCAACTGAGGAATTGCCTCCAATCACATTGGCCTTTGAACATGTCTAGGGAGCATTTCCTTAGTTACTAATTGATGGAGGAGAGCCCAGACCACTATGTCAGTGCCACCCCAGGCAAGTGGTCCTGGGTTACATGAGAAAGGTAGTTGAATACAACTGTGCTAACAAGTGAGCAGCATCACTTTGAAGCCTCAGATTCTTGCATTGGCTTCTCTTGAGGATGGACTAAAACTTGTAAACTAAATAAACCCTTTCTTCCCCCATGTTTCTTTTGGTCAGTGTTTTATCCCCATAACACTGGAGCAAACTGGGACACTAGAATCACATAGGAAGAGTCTCAGTGAGGGATTGGCTAGATCAAATTGGCCTCTGGGTGTGTCTGTGGGGCATTGTCTTAAGTTAACTGATGTGGGGAGAGCCAGCCCACTATGGGTGGCACAATTCCCTAGGCAGGGGATTTTGAACTGTTTAAGAGTGGAGAAATTGAGTTAAGCACAAGCTAGCAAGCAAGCAAGTAATCATGCATGCTATGGTGGTTTGAATAAAAAATGGCCCCCATAGACTCACAGGGAGTGGCACTATTAAGAGGTGTGGCCTTGTTGGAGTAGGTTTGTCTTTGATGAAGGAAGTGTGTCCCTGGGGGTGGGCTTTGAGGTTTCAAAAGCTCAAGTTAGCCCCAGTGTCTCACTCTTTTCCTGCTTCCTGCTGATCTGGATGTAGACCTCTCAGCTCCTTCTCCTGCACCATGTCTGCCTGCATGCTGCCATGCTTCCCTCTATGACTATAATGAACTGAACCTCTAAATTGTAAGCCAACCCCAATTAAGAGTTACCTTATAAGAGTTACCTTGGCTATGGCATCTGTCCACAGCATTAAAACCCTAACTAAGACACATGCATTCATTTTTCTCTCTGGTTTTGATTGTGGATGTTATGTGACTAGCTGAAGTTCCTACCTTGATTTCTCCATGATGATGTACAACCTAGAAACATAGCTGAAATAAATCCCTTCTTCCCTAAACTGCTTTTTGTCTGAGTGTTTCATCACAACAACAGAAATGAAAATGGAAGAGCCAATAATCTTGTATTTAGGCCATAGTTTCCTGATTTGGCTTGTAAAGTGTTGTCATTGTCATTAGGCCATTTGGCCATTCTGTTTTTATCATAATTATGAATATTTTTTGTCTCTTGCAGTAGATTGTAAGTTCCTTAGAGACAGAGACTTTATTGATTAGGTTTGCCAGATCAGCAGAGATTCAAACTCACAGCAGCTTAAATGTACAAGTCTCTCCTGTGTAAAGGTTTGAGGAGTCGGCAAGATAGCTCAGAAGGTAAAGGCATTTGTCACAAAACCTTGATGACCTGTGTGTGATTCTTCAAGTCCGATGTAAAGGTGGAAGAGAAAGACTGAATCCCCAGAGTTGTTCTCTAACCTCCAGTCATGTGCTATGGCACCCACATCTCACCACCTCATGTTTGCAAGTATGAACACTCATGATCCATTACGTTTTTCTAAGGCAGGGAGGGGCTGGGGAGATGGCTCAGCAGATAAGAGAACTTTCTGTGCAACCATGACCACCTGAGTTCACATCCCAGCCAATACTACTTTGAAAACTACATGTAGAGTAGTCGTGAGTCCAATGCTGCAGGGGCCAGAGACAGGAGAATTGCTGTGGCTTGCTGACCACCAGTGTGGCTCCAGGTTAAGTGAGAGACTCTGTCTCAAGGGGATAAGATGGAAAGTGATACAGTAGAACACAGGACATTCTCCTGTGTCCACTGCACAAAGGAGCACAGGTATATAATACCACCCAACACACACGAGAGAGAGAGAGAGAGAGAGAGAGAGAGAGAGAGAGAGAGAGAGAGA
>JADRCH010007552.1:674994-733984 GCA_019843965.1 Rhynchomys soricoides
AGAGAGAGAGAGAGAGAGAGAGAGAGAGAGAGAGAGAGAGAGAGAGAATAGATGTAAGCAGTTTCAAATAAGAATGATCCAGCATCTCAAGCTTGATGAAAGTTAAGTCAGGTCTCACAACAGTGCCCAGTGCCCATCATCACATCTACAGCTTGAGAAGAAAGATTTTAAAATTGGTCAAATGCTAAGGTTTTTTTGTTTTTTTTTTTCAGAGAGTTCTTGGAAGTAGCCACTTCCATTTGTTTCCAAAAAGCCTGACTTCATTGTTATTGTGATTGTTGTTGTTTATGGGTTGTGTAATTTGGGGTATGTGAGTGCCCTGGTGCGTGTGGAAGTCAGAGGACAAGTTTGTGGAGTCAGTTTTCTCCACCACTTGGGGTTCCAAGTAGTGAAACATTTCACCTGCCCCCAAAAGCCTAACTTTAATTATGTGGCCACAGCGATCTGCAAAATAGGCTGGGAAATATAGTCTCTCTTCTGGATGAGCATACATCCGGCTTAAAATCTGTTTCATTACTGTATTAAGAGCATGTGGTATAGTGCGAAAACTGCCACAGCATCATAGGATCCCAAACAAGTCCAGAGGAGTGCCTGACACAGCCTCAAGCAATAGGACACGGGACAGTACAGTCACTGAGAATGCAGACTCTAGAATCATCTGCCTGGATTTTGATATCAGCTCTGCCATTTTATTTGCTGTTTGACCCTGGGCCCATCACTTAACCTCTCTGTCTCAGTTTCCTTATGTTGAAAATGGGGAAAAACTACAATAGCACTTGCTTTACATGGTCATTGAGATGAGCAAATGAGTTTATGGTGTAAAGCCTTTACAATAGTAAGAGCTGTGTGGCCCATTCATGGCAGCTTCTATTGTTATGGTGGTGGCTTGGTCATCAGATGATCAACTGTTGGTGCTGTCTGCTAAGGATGTTGGGTCTCAGAGTCTCTTACCACTCTTTTTTTTTTCTTCAGTCAGGGACTCACTATGTAGCCATGGTTAGACTGAAGCTCACCATACAGACTAGGCTGGCCTCAAACTCACAGAGATGCCGCTGTCTCCAGAGTTGAGTACTGGGATCAAACGCATAAGACACCACAACCTGTCCACTCGGGTTTGTGTTTGTTTTTGTTTTGTGTTTTATCGTGTGTTTGCTTCTGCTTTTTAATTTTAATTTAATGTTATGTGTGTGCCTGAGTGTATCTGTCGTCTCCTGTTTTTATTAATTCTTTGAGAATTTCCTATAATGTATTTTGATCATATCCAATGCCTTCTCCAAAGTTCTCCCAGATTCACCCCTACCTTCCTACCCATCCAACTTCATAGTCTCTTCTGTTCTCTTTCTTTTTAAACCCACTGCTCCAGCTAGCATTGGGTTGCTGCTCCTGGGACTGGGGCCTGCCCTGGAGCATAGTCTGCACACCAAGATTATACCATGAAACAAATCTGACTTTCCCTATAAAATGCCAATAGCTCCTCAGCTAGGGATGCTCTCCTCCATGCTGGGATTTTGTCCAGCTTGAGCTTGTGCAGGGCTCATGCATGCTGTCACAATCCTGTGAGTTTATAATAACAAAACAAGAACAAAACAAACCCATTGTTTCCTTGAAGTCATCCCCCGCCTCTGCCTCTTCCACTGTCTCCATCACTCTGAGCCTTGAGGGAAAGGATGTGATAGAAATGTCCTATGTAGGGCACCAGTTGTGAATCTCTGTGTTAATCGGTATCTACTAAATGACTTCTGAGTGTTGTTATTTAAACTTCAGTAGCTATTACTTCCCATGCCCTTGAATTTGAACCAGCCTCCTGTCTTTCTCTGATGAACAGAAAGCAGTGGATGTGACTCCACACCAAATCCAGGCCTCAGTCTTGGAGACCTTGTTCTCTTGGCGGCTGACTATTGTATTAAGAGATATTGTACTGGCAAGTGAGGCAGTGTGGAGAGAGAAAGACCTTGGGGCCAGGAGACACAATAGGAAGGGCAGGGAAGCCCACCAAGCCCTTGACTATCTAAGTACCAGATACTTGAGAGAAGTCACACTGGTGGTTGTGCCTTGTGAGTAGGCCCAGCCAATACTGTGTGGAACAGAACTGCCCAGTCACCCAGTGGAATTGGAAGGAACTAGCACTCTTGTTTGCAGCCATGAGGTGGATTGTGGATTTTGCAGCAGTGAGTCCTGAGGCTCCAGGCCTGGCCTGATACAACTCTTGAGGACATACCTGCCCTTGTGTCAGGGCAGCCAGCTGTTGGCCCTGATCCAGGAAAAGTGAAGGAGACACTTTCACCCCCTTTTTTGTTTTTTAATGAAAAAAGGACCCACCCGTATTTGCTGCCTGGATCCCTTCTGGCTTCTTCAAAGACCAGATGAGATGAAGTTCAAATGTGAGGAAAATCAATCCCAAGAGTTATCTTAGAAATCCCTCTTGTCCTGCCTGTTGTCATTCATACATTTATGAATGTTAATCTAACGAAGTATCTTTCCCCTACAACATCGTGGTTGGTTTTCATGATAAGAACTCTCTCCCTTACCAAATCAATATGGCAACTAGAATCTCCGTGAGCCCCAGGGATCTCAGGGCATCTCAAATCTTGGGACTACCTATTTCATGCTGGTGTGAGGAACACACTACACTACATTGAACCATTGTAAAATGCAGCTTTCAAATTCTTTTTTGTGCTTTGCATAAAAGTTGGGGTTTATTGTCAAGCATGGTGGCTTACATCTGTAATCCCAGCACTTGGGGGATGGAAGCAGAAAAACCATCCTTAGCGTTCATCCTCTGCTACATGGTAAGGCAAGTCTGGGATACATAACACCCTCTCGAAAAATCAATCAAACAAACAAACAAATAAATAAAGGAATTAAGATCTAACCAAGTGCTCGTTGACATTGCTACTTCCAGGTCTAAGGCAGGAGCCTAGACCTGTTTTATTTGAGCCTAGGAGTTCAAGGCCAACTGAGGAAATATAGCAAGATCCTGTCTCTTAAGAAACAAAACAGGGAAAAAGAAAGAATTGGAACCTGTCTCCCTCCCTTTCAAATCTGAGTGGATCTGCCCATGGCTGTGTTGGCCCACATGTTATGGCATGTATGAGACTGAATCACTGGAAAGGCCATGAAGCCCTTTTCTGAGTCTCAGAAAAGTTGCTGTCCTAGTTAGTGTTTCCATTCCAAAGCAACTCTAAAAAGAACAACATTTAATTGGGACTGGCTTACAGACTCAGAGGTATAGTCCAGTATCATCAAGGTGGGAGCATGGCAGCGTTGAGGCAGGCATGGTGCTGGAGGAGCTGAGAGTTCTATACATCTTGATCCACAGGCAAACAGGAGAAGACTATCTTCCAGGCAACTAGGAGGAAGGTCTCTCAAAGCCCATAGTTCCTTCAACAAGGCCACACCTCCTGATAGTGCTACTCCCGGGGTCAAACATATTCAAAACACCACATTCCATTCCCCAGTCCCTATAGGCTTGTTCAAACACATAAGTCTATGGGGGCCATACATAGCTATAGCATAATGCAAAATAAATTTAGTCCAACCTCAAAAGTCTCATAGTTTATTAACAGTCTCAACAATGTCCAAAGTTTAAAGCTTCTTCTGAGATTCATGCAATCTCTTAACTGTTATCCCTTAAGAAATCAAAATCAAAAAGCAGTTCACATAACTCTAACATCATGCAGGATATACATTACCATTCCAAAACATCATGGTGAGGAAATACTGGATCAAACCAGATGGGTAAACACCAAACTTTATATCTCCATGTCTGATGTCAAAGTGTTCTTCAGATCTCCAACTCCTTCATCTTCATTGACTGCAACAAGCATCTTTCTCTTGGGCTGGTTCCACTCCCTGTTAGCAGATTGTCTCCCAAGATATCCCAAGACTCTGGCATCTCTAACATCTTGGGGTCTCCAAGGCAACTTCAACATTATTGTTTCTTGTTCCAATGTCTGGGATCCACACATGATCTTCTGGGCTCCTCTAAAGGGTTTGGGTCACTTCTCCAGCTCTGTTCTCTGTAGCATTCTAGGCTCTGGTTGACTCCACTTCATGGCTGGGGCTGTTCTTGGTGGCCATATCTAACATGCTGGGATTTTCTATTGCAACTAGGCTTCACCAATAGCCTCTCATAGGTTCCCTTCATGGTGCCAAGCCTCAACGTTTTTGCATGACCCCTTTAGTCCTGGGACATCAACTACAACTGAGGCTGCACTTTCACCACTGGCCTTCCATGGCCTCTCACAGTGCCAAGCCTCAGCTGCTCTCCAGGACCCCTTCAGACCTTCAAAACCAGTACCACCTGGGTGACTCTTACACATTACCAAGTCCAGCTGCAGCAGAAGGTACAACGTTGGCTATCTCTGGAACACAGCTTCTTTTGTATTCTCAGAAAATACTTCCCAGAATATTTCACCTCAGTGATGCTGGTCTCTTCTTAATCAGTGCTCATTTCTTAGCTCCAGCTAACCAGCATCAAATGTCCCAGTAGTCCCTTCTATTCTTGACTCTAAAAACAGAGCCACAATGGCTGAAGCTGCCAAGTTCTGCTGCTTGCTGGAGCTGGAACATGGCCCCTTGTTCTATTACATAATCACCAGCTTTCTGTTTTCCAACTCATTCACAGCCTAAGCTTGGCTGTCCTGGAACTTGCTCTGTAGATTTACCTTGAACTCAAGAGATCTGCATGGCTGTGTTTCCTGAATGCTGGGATTAAAGGCATGTATCACCATGCCTGGGCTAAAGCTTTTCTTGGCCACTTTTCCTCAAGATCCAGATCAAAGGCCTGTGTCTTCCATTTCCATTGGATTGTAGTTCATTCTAGATTACAAGTTCAAATGAAAACAATAACCAAGTAAACAATTAGTTTATCTGGGTGGGATCTTGCCCCCAAGTCACCACTCCCTTAATCTGTTTAGCTCCTTGAATTCAGGATTTAGCTCCATTGTACTTTCTGGTGCTGTTTCATTACTTGAACCATACTTACTGTTCTTTTCTTTTCTAAGCTTGATCAAAACACTCCTCATAAGACTGAACCACAGGATAAAGTCTAAACTAGGCTTTTTTTAGACTTTCTTTGTCGATGCAATTAATCTGAAACTTTTTAATTTAGCCTTAGGTAGACTCTTCAGACAAGGGCAAAAAGCAGCCACATTCTCACAAGAACAGTCTCTAGGCCACATACTGGAATTTCTTCTCCACTGAAACTTCTTGGGCCAGGTCTGCACAGCTCAAATCACCCTCAGCACCAATGTCTTCAACATTTCTACTAGGATGGTCCATTAAGCCTCACTGAAAGCATTCCACTGCTTTCCAAAGTCCCAAGATCCATATTCCTCCAAACAAAAGCATTGTCAGGCCTATCACAGCAATACCCCAGTTCCTGGTACCAAGTTCTGTCTTAGTTAGGGTTTCCATTGCTGTGAACAGACACCATGACAAGGCAACTTTTATAAAAGATATTTAATTAGGGCTGGCTTAAAGGTTCAGAAGTTCAGTCCATTATCATCACGGCAGGGAGCATGACAGCATCCAGATAGGCATGGCATGGGAAGAGCTGAGAATTCTACATCTTGATCTGAAGGCAGTCAAGTGAGATTGTCTTTCAGGTAGTTAGGAGTAAGGTTTCTCAAAGACCACCCCCAAAGTGACACACTTCCTCCAAAAAGGCCACACTTTCTCCAACAAGGCCACACCTCCTAATAATGCCACTCCCTGGGCCAAGCATATTCAAACCATCACAGTTGTGATGAGGAAATTGGTTCAATGATGCTGAAACTGTAGTTCTGGGGACACTGAAGCAGACAGGCAGGCAGGGCAGCAGGTATGTGAGTGAAGCCATCTTGGACTTCCCCACCACCCAGGTCCCAGCTTATCTGCCATTCAGTGGTCTCAGCCAATGTCTCAAGGAATAAAACAATTGCCCAGCCTGTTTGAATTCGTGCCTCATAGATATGAGTATAGGTATGTGAAGTGGAAATTTCTGGTTTCTTTGGAGACTCGGTTGTGTCATGTGATGTTTTTCTGGAAACTGTCTTATGAGAGAATGTTTTTGCTGAAGCAGACAAGTAGGAGACTGTTTTGCTGAGAACAGACACTTGGTATTTTTCTGGAAGCTGCCTGGGAAAAGGGCATGAGATGTTTTGCTGGAGTGAACACTTGAGAGGACACATAATGTTTGAAAAGGATATAAATACAACCCAATAGACAGTGGATGACACTCTTGCATTGGTTCACCTTGCTACTCTTTGCTGGTCTTGGTTGGGCTTTGCTGATGCTGGTCTTTGCTGATGACACCGTGACATTGGTTCATCTTTCCTTCTTGGCCAATCATCATTTGTTGTGACTTCATAGGAAGAAATGCACCAAAGAACTTCTTGTGATATTCCAGCAGCTTCTTGTCACTTTCTCAGACCTGGGCCAATTGTCAGAGACTCTTAGTTTCTTCTGGATCAAACTGCCATTGCTGACTCATGAATGGTGTTTGCTAGTGGATTGAGCTACCACTGCTGATTTGTGTGAACTGAACTCCTACTACCCTGACAATAAAGATTGGATTTGCTCCAAAGGTGTTGGCTCCCTTGCTGGCAGGTCCAGGCAAGAGGAGAGAACCCTGTCCAGCCAGGTCTGTCCAGGGTTGAGTGGGATGGCGAGTGTCGATGGCCCAAAAGAAACACACCAGGCCAGGAGTCTTGTGGAAGCAGGAACTCACTTTATTAAACTAGGCACTTGCTTATATAGAGAAGGCAAGGAGGTGGGCACTTAGGTATGGGAAGAGATGACCTAGGAGGCGGGGAAAGATGAGCTTCACATCAGAAAAGGTGGGGCAAAGGTAGGGCCAAACAGGTCTTGCTGAGTCGCCCCAATACAGAAGTGACTGAGACAGGGCTCAAAACTTGAGCCAGGCTTAGGCTTTCCCACAAGGCCACAGAAACTCAAGCCAGGCTCAGATTTGTCCTCAAGGCCCAAACCAGGGCCAAAATGGGGCCCAACACAAAGGTCTATTTCTAAACAGGTCAGCATCCTCCTTTGACCTATTAACCTTTTCTTTTTCACTACCTCTTGTGGCTAAATGGGAGGTTGAAGTGTTTTTAAAAAACTCTTATTAAAGTTAAGTTTTGAAAAAGATAAGCCTACAGGTATGGGTGTGTGCATATAAATGCAGATGTCCACAGAGACCAGAAGATGGCATCAGACCCCCTCAGTGGTTGTGAACAGGATGCTGGAAACCCAATTCTGGTCCTCTAAAAGAACAGCTTCTGCTGCCACACTGCACACCCCAGGCTAGCTGGTGCATGGGTTTCTAGCCAATTGTCCTGTTTCTGCTTCCCATCTCAATATAGGAATGCTGGGATTCCGGATGCTTGCACTTTGCCTGGGGATTGAACTCACATCTTTCTGAGTCTCCATTTAGGCTTCCTGATGAGCCCCACTCAAGTGGAGGAATTGTAGAGAAAGGCCACAGCAGCTACTGCATGACATTGGATTATTTAAATCATTGTTGCCCATCCTCAAGGCCTCTTGACTCCGCTAATCTGGGGGCTGGAATGCTGCCTTTGCTAGCTCCAATGAACTCAGTGACACCGATGGTGGCAGCCCTAGACCATGCTTGGCTCAGCCCCGGGCCAGTAATTTAAGTCTTGCCAAACCTGAAAGTCTAGACTCGGAAAAGCTCCTAGCCAAGCTTTGGTTTCACTCATCCAACAGCTTTAGTCACATGGGCTGTTAAATAGTCAATAGTCAATGTTTTTGTTGTTATTGTTTTTTTTGTTTTGTTTTGTTTTGGTTTTGTTTTTTGTTGGTTTTTTGGTTTTTTGTTTGTTTGTTTGTTTTGGGGGGGGTTGGTAGTGGAGACTTCTGACTGACTGAACCATCCACGAGGTTTCTATAATGTAGTTTCCTCTTTCTAATACCCCAGTCTCTTCCCCACCCCCAGCCCCAGAAAAACACTCTGCAAGGCAAGAGGCTACAAAGGACCTTGTTGCTTAGCAACAGGAGTGAAGCTAATCAACACAGCTCTGAATATTAATATTTTTCCAAAACACGACTTATCCTGAAATTGTGCGGCAAATGCGAGGCCTTCCTTTCAATATAAACAGTCATTTTTAAAAAAACATCTATAATTAATTTCGTGATGTGTGCTCATTTCCTTCACTGGTGGATTAGCCTTGTTAAATAATAACCTCAAGGCCTTTGTGCAGTACACTGAGTCGGAGCTTGGTAATTCTGTAGGCCTCAGAAAGTCACTGTGAAGAGTGGATAGAACTGGTATTGAAAGAGCTTAGGTCCAGCAGAGCCCTGCTCAAGGACCTTTCTCCTCCAAATGATTTTTCTCTTACTCTTCAACCTGCCAATATCCATGATAGAACAATTCTGAACCTCTGTCTCGTCATCTAGGACACAGGGACAGTGAGAGATTGGGTTGTATTAGTCCTTAATGACCCTGCAGCTCTAACATCTGAAGCCTAGTCTAAGAGCCATGTGTGATGACTCAACAGCTCCTCTGTATTTTAGTCTCTCCTTCAAGGTGAGCATAATGGCAAAAGGAAGGAAGAGAAAGAACAGAGAAGAGCAGATGAGGGTTACTTAAGAAGGTGTCAGGATATAGCTCAGCAATTGATGGCTTGCGTAGCGTGAACAACACCCTGGCTTTGCTGAAGGGAATAAGGGCAGAGAAGACCCTGGGTAGGAGGAGCAAAGGGCTCCTCTTCCAGCTGGGTGCAACAGGGGGGGGGGGGCATGTCATATCACAGAGGGCGTCTCTTCACTTCCCTCGAGCCATGGAGGTCCTACCCATCACAATGAGACAGGGGAGTCTCAGGAGCATGGCACACTTTGAACTCCTGCAGCCATGTCAGGATGGTGCCTCACAGATGTTCCAGAGATCAAGTCAAAGTGCTTGGACATAAAAGGGATGCTACTGGTTTTTATAACTGTGGCATTCAAAAGGGTGATGCTGATGCAAGCAGTGTCTTCCGGTATTTTTTACTGTTTCTCTCTCTCAGCTTTCCATCCTAGTATGACATCATGAGACAGGCTCTTCCATGAAGCACCTTCCCCAAACCAGAAGACTTCATTTCATCCTCATTGCTTGAACGGGTCTCAGTCCTGGAAACCCCAATAGAGGGCATTGGAAGGGCAGAGTAGCCTTAAGCCACATGCTTAAACCAGAACTAACTACTATGACCCAAAGCACGGTGTATTTGGAGGCTGTTGGGCTGCTTTGAAATGGGATCTCATATGTCCTGTGGGGAAGGCTCAAACTGACTATGTAATAGAAGATGAAATGACCTTAAGGTTCTGAACTTCCTGCCTCTGTCTCCTAAGTGTTGGGATGACAGGATCAAATCCAAGCTTTGTGCATGCTAAGCAAGTACTCTGCCAACTGAGCTAAGGGTACCAGATACTAAGGATACCCACTCACCTCTAGATTTCAAACAATTGTGAGCCCAATATGCTCCAATGATTTCAAAAGACATACTGACAAAATTACTTGTTAGCTAGGTGTGGTGGTACATACCTCTAGACCTAGCACTCAGGAGGCTGAAGCCGGAAGACCACCAAGAATTCAAGGCTAGCATGGTCTACCTAGTGACTTCTGGGCAATCTGGAGCTACAGAGTAAGACTCTGTCCCAAAACAGCAGAAAATTGCTTTTCTAAAATTCAAGTGTCAGGGTTGGAGAGACTGTTCAGTGATCAGGAACACTGGCTGCTCTTCCAGAGAACTCAGATTCAGTTCCCAGCACCCACATGGCAGCTCATAACTGTGTGTAACTCCAGTTCTAGGGGATTTGACAGCCATACACAGACATACATTCGTGCAAAATACCATTGCACATGAAATAAAAATAAGTTTAAAAAAAATTAAAGAAAAAAAAAACCCTAAAATTCAAATGTCACCAAACATCCTATGTTTCTAGTTGCTAAAACAGATATTCTTCTTACTGTGTGGGTGGGAAACAGTGGGTGAGAGGTCAGACAATCCTAGCAGGACCCTCCTGTACCCCTGCTCTGAACTGTGGGTGTTTAGTTTAAAAATTCTGGGGAGCACAGAGGAGGCCAGGCATTCCTGGAAGAGGTGGCTGGCATATCTCAGGGAAGCTTCAAGCCTGGCTAGCACCTGCTTGCTGTTTTGAGAACAGGCTATTTAAACAGGGCATGGGGCCTAGTTCTTCCAAGAACTAGGTGGTTCCTTGAATGGAGGTGACTCAGCAGTCCCCTTGGATGACTTCTGTCATCCGCATGTGCTGCACTGCAGAGGGTAACCCCTACCCCAGTCCTAAACAGACCTTAGGTAGCTCCTTCTTGGCCCTTTGCTTGCATTGCTAGGCATTTTTCTTTGTGTACTGCTTCTACCTATCCTTCTCTACTCAGCTTCCAGTCACCCTTCCTCCAAAGACCTCCTTGATTCGCCCAATTAAGTATTTTTATGTTGTCTTTTCTTGTGGCTTACCTTTTTTCAAGGCTACCATCTTACCCTCAATTAGACTGTGAGCTCTTGGAAGGTGAGGCCCATGTTGATGTTTACAATAAATTCCCATGATACCCAGCACCATGTAAACAATCAATATTTGCCGATCAATTTGTTGATCCTCTGCTGAAGAGGCAGTTGTGCATATAAACAGCATTCATTTGCAGGGACTTTGCTGCCCTTGATGCAAAAAAAAAGCAGAGTTCTTTCCAATGGTGTCGAGTAGGGATCTACAACAACCAGGCCCCCGTTAGCTGAGTTCCCACCCACAAAACCTACTATTAACAACAAAATATGTACTCCTCAAATTATTTGCTAATATAAATTGGAATTCAGAGTTATTTTATGATGCTATCGCTTATGCTCAGTTGCTTTCTGATGGATTTTTCTAGGATGGAAAGGAAATTATAGAATTGTTGCCATCATGAGCCAACAAGATGGTCCACTGGATTCACAAACCTTCTGCCAAGCCTGATGTTTTGAGTTTGAGGAGAGAACAAACAGGCTTGTCTCTGACCTACACACACACACACACACACTATGGCTTGTGCATGCGAAAGCATACACAACACACACACACACACACACACACACACTTCACGGCACTCATGTGGAGGTCAAAGGACAACTTTCCAGGGTCACATGGGTTACAGGAATCAAACTTGGGTCATCATCAGGCTTGGAGGGAAGGGCCTTGAGCTGATGAGCCATCTCTGGAGCCTAGCCTTAATTTTAAGATCGTGGGTCTCCAAATCCCTGGGTCAGGTGAGAAGCTCAGCCTTGTGCTGGGAGCATTAACCAGCTGGTACTAAACCAGAGTTCTCAATCAGAGAAAGCCACAGGCCCGGTTCTAACAGATGAAAGGAGCCTCTTTGGTGTGCATGTTTACAGTATTGTCATCACCTTGCAGCTGATCCACCTTTTGAATTGAACCACGTTAAAAGAAGGTTTCAAACTTTGCACAGACTTTAGACCAGCAGCAACCCTGGGCAGAGAACCTGCACCTCAGCCAACTTGCCTTTGCCCCAACCTGGAAACCTATTCCTGCTCCCTGCCTGCCCTTGCAGAATCCAATGCTTCTGGCAGACAGAAGGCAAAAAGAAAATGATTTGATGTATCTACAAGCAGAATGAATTCCTCTGGCCTTTGTCTATTGTCTGAGTTTACACAAGGACAGAGATGGGTTCTCTCAGAAGGCAGACCTTAAGATTTAAGTGCAAATACACTGACAAGGGACAAGTCCACGGGCACCCATGTCAGATACCCAAATTCCAGATGCTCAAGTCCTCACATCCTCCAATGAAATGGCATAGTATTTGCGCAGAATCTATTAGCATGCACAATAACTCTCTCCCTGGATTACACTTTATTTTTTAATTACATTATTGTGTGTATATGTGTGCAGGCATGGGTGCCATAGTGCATGTATGGAGATCAGATGACAACTTCTAGCAGTTATTTCTGATCTAAAGTCATGTAGGTACTGGGGAACAAACTCTATAGTCAGCAGGCTTGTCAACGAGCACCTCTACCTGCCAACCCCCCACTTCAACTCATCTGTAGATGATTTCTAAAACATGATACAATATAAATGTCATGTAAATAGTTATTATCCTGTATTGTTTAGGGGGAAATGACAAGAAAAAAGAATCTGTTCATGTTCAGGACAGGCAATTATTTTCCCAGATACACTCGATCCTCGATTGATTGAATTCACTGATATGTAGCCCTTGTATGCAGAGAGCTGACTGTGGTTTGCTTGGGAGGGAGATGAAACAGAGAAGGGACCACTGACACTACAGGGTTATGAACATCAAGTCGTTTACAACCATGGGCAGTTCCGGACTGGTCCCCATGGGAGAACCAACCCAAGCTGAACTGAGTGGGGAGTGCCTTTAACTTGCCCAAGTTTCTGAGTGTGGGGCAGGGGCATGAAACAAAAGAATACAGCCCTCAGGCAAAGAGTTTCAGAGTTTTTTAGGGTGAAAGCAACCCCAGCCAGCTGGGTGGGGCTCAGCCACCCATCTTCAATGCACGAGAGGCAAGGACAGTGAAAAGCAAGAGATTTATTCAGCGTGGCCATATTGGAAAAAGGAACAAATAAGAGGCTCAATGACCTCAAATCTATCTTGGGGTCCTGACATAAGGTTTAGATTTTAATAGAAGGCAAGGGGAAGCCGGGCAGTGGTGGCACACGCCTTTAATCCCAGCACTCGGGAGGCAGAGGCAGGCGGATTTCTGAGTTCGAGGCCAGCCTGGTCTACACAGTGAGTTCCAAGACAGCCAGGGCTACACAGAGAAACCCTGTCTCAAAAAAACAAACAAACAAAAAAAAACCCAAACAAACAAAAAAGAAGGCAAGGGGTATTCGTAAATAAATATTCCTGGTCAGGGTGTGGTCTTACCCATCATGGACTCATCCATGTCTCAGCTCTGATTTATTCCCGCAAGGTACTGTGAGGACTGTGTAAAATATTTGGGACTGGGGGTGGTGAGGTAAGGCTCCCCTTCTGGTTGGCCTTTTCCTTCCTCCAGCATGAGATTTCTGAGGAAAATTTGTTTAGGGCCCATTTGTTTAATAGTCTAACTGAGTAAATGTGTGTCTTTTTTTTTTTCTTGGTGTAGCTTAGGCTGTCCTGAAACTCGCTCTGTAGACCAGGTTGGCCTCAAACTCAGAGATCCACCTGCCTCTGCCTCCTGAGTACTAGGATTAAAGGCGTGTGCCTTCAAGTGCTGGGATTAAAGGAGTGCACCATCACTCCTTGGCTCAGGGTGATCTTTTAAGCACAAAAACCATTCTGTGGTTTGACATGCTTCAGTTAACAAGAACAGTTAGCCAGAGGTAGAACTATAGATGCCAATAAGCAAGGTTAGTACATTTTGAGACTTTCCCAGAACTATGGGCTTTGATGCATTAGGCCTTTGTTTTAGTTTTGGCAGGTGGTGCTGTTCATGTGTTGAGTTTTATATCCCGAATGGCACTCCCAACATGGAGTCAGTTGAGGTAAGGTTTGGGGCCCTGTTACATTGGCATGAGGATCCTAACTCCTTGGTTTGTAGGCTTCTCCGTAGCATAACAGGTCCCCAGACCTTAGCACAACTGACACCATGCTAGAGGCACCATTCTGACCTTGCAACCCAGCACTGCCAAAATGAGAACAAAGACCTAATCCATCAAAGATCTGGTCCATAGTTCCAAGATCCAGGAAAGTCTGTAAATTACTAACCTTGCTTTATGGTTTCTGTAGTTTCACTTGGTTACTGTTCTTGCTAACTGTGTCAATCAGGATGTGGTTTGGGGGCATAAAAGACAAAAGACCAACCAACCAAACAAACAAACAAAACACCAGTGAGGCTCGGGGCTGCATGAGCCTCGTGCACTTGCACGAGCAAGCAACTTGCGTGGGCAAGTTATCCACGCAGCCACTGGCCAGCAATACAGACTTTCTATTCAGCTTTAAGAGTGCCCATGTGTGTTCTCTGAGGGAATTTCCTCACCACAATAAAGTACCTTAATGTGGCATTTTGAGTCTTCCAGAACAAGAGATGCAATGTGAAGAGCAAGAGAGAAGCCACGGTGCCTCTTATGTGCTAACCTCAGCAATAACTCCCTGTCACTTCAATATTCTATCAGTCACTCAGCTCAGCACTCACTATGAGAGAAAGATCCACAAAGATGAACTACCAAGAAGACACACTCTCTATGGGTCCATCTTCGTACCACGTGTATGAAATGACAGCAACCTTTTTACTGTGGTGATGATACTGGAGAATTACTGGGGCAGGCTCACAGAGGTATCCTAGTTTCCCTCCTTTTATGACAAAAGACCCTGACAAAAACGACTTGGGGAAGGGTGTGTGTGTGTGTGTGATGACTCAGTGGTTAAGAGTACTTGCTGCTGTTACAGAGGACCCATGTCCAGTTCCCAGCACCCATATGAGGCAGCGAACAACAGTCTATAACTCCAGATCCAGAGTACCCAACACCTCTTCTGGCCTCTGTGAGCAACCCTGCATATTGGCACACACACACACACACACACACACACACACACACACACACACTAGTAAACAAGTCACTTAGGAGAGAAAGAGTTTACAATTCCGGATACAGTTGCTTAATTATTTTTAATTATTTATTCATGAACCTACCCACAGAGGCCATAGTGGTCCATGCCAATGGGAAATTCATTCTTGTCGGGTTGAACTCAAGTTTCAAACGAATGGGAAGCCAGCCACATAGACTCTGCACCTCCCACAGCGCCCAAAGCTACTCCTTCTTGCAGTGTTAGCTGTCTCAGAATTCAGGTTACTTTCTCAATCTATGGAGCATTTGTTAGCTCTCTGGAGGAGCCCAGACTCCTGAGTTTAAGGAATGTATTTTGCACCTCCCAGTATCCACCCTAGTCTCAATTTAGTGTCGCCTTCAGCTTGCATTTCTGTTAAATGAGATAAGGACTGTGCCTGGAAAGTTGTCTTAAATTAGCATGCCTGCCGTAGATTTGCAAATCCTTCATACCAATAAGATAATGCCTAAAACGATTAGTCTTAAAATTGGATGCTCAAATACATGCTGGACATGTTTGAGTGTTGGGCTTCTGTTTTCTCATCTATAAAATGGGGCTAAGAGGAGTATTCACCTAGATGGTCATATTTAAGCTCATATATGAATATTCATGTAAAGAGCTCAACCCAGGCCCCAAGAAATTACAAGCAGCCTATCACTCTTGGCTATGGAAATAGATTCACTATGGACTTAATGAAGCTTTAACCTGTGCTGGTTAGTTTTAACTGTCAACTTGACACAGAACAACCTGGAATCACCTGGGAAGGGTCTTGCTGAGGAGTTATAGCTCAAGCAGATTGGCCTAGAGACATAACAATGGGAGGTGGGGGTTGTCTTGATTCTTGACTGATATAGGAAGACCCAGTGCAATATGGGTAGCAGCAGTCTGCAAAACGGTTCCTGGACGGTATAAGAAAGGGAAAGCGCTCGCTCGCGCTCTCTCTCTCTCTCTCTCTCTCTCTCTCTCTCTCTCTCTCTCTCTCACACACACACACACACACACACACACTGTTTTAAGCTCCCTGCAATGAGGGGCTGTAATTTGTAATTGGGAGCCAAATGAACCCTTTCTTCCCTATCTTTCTTTTTGCCAGGGTATCTGTCACAGTGGCAGAAATGACACTAGACAGGCCCTTCAGTAGGATGGTCTTTTTTCATCCTTGCACAGGAATACCAGGGTACTTACCATTTTGGACACACTGATGTTGGTTTTCAATTAGAGTTCCTCCTCACTTCTTTCTTTGGATAAATAGGGTAGGGATCTCTCTTTGGGATCTGACTTGAGAAACTGACTTGAGGATACAAGGACGTTTTGCTTATGGGTGTGCAGCCCCTTCCAGCACCGCTGATGCTAGCCATTAACATTGCAGTTCAGAATTAGCCTTGAGGGGAGGAGCTCAAATGGTAGAGCACTCGACTAGTATGAGAAGAAGCACTGGGTTTGGTCACCAGCACCCTATAAACTGGCATGGTAAGGGGAGGGTGGGATCATCATCTGGGTGCTCCTCTCCCTCTCTCCCTCCTCCCTCCCCCACAACACCTGGAGATTGATAGAAGCTATTGGCTGAAGCCGCAGTTAGCTAGCTGTGACCTCTTCTTCGTGTGGCCTGGGCTTCTTTGCAGCCTGGTGGGTGGGTTCCTAGGACAAATGTCCTCGAAGGATAGAATGGACGCTCATATGACCTACGTTGGAAGTCACGTAGTGTTACCTGCTATTGCATAGATCCTCTTAAGAGGAAAGAAGACGAGGTCCCACTTCTCAATGAGAGAAATGTCAATGCTTCAGGATAAGGAGAGGACGGGATGGAAGAGCTGCTTGTGCCCACTGTGGAAAATACAGTCTGGCAGCATGTCCTCTGACTGCCAGCCCCTGGGACAACGTCAGGAGGGAAGAGAAAAACAAAAGCTGGAAGTGCACGGAATCTGAAGCAGCCTGTGGAAAATCTTCCTGTCATTAGATGCGGAAGATCACAAATGACAAAGCTCGTCAAAATGGAAATTTGCTTCTGTCAGAAATATAGTCTGCAATTAACCATGCCCTATATATTTTGATTTCCTTTCTGACAGGAACTGTACAAACTAGGATTTATGGGAATGTGTACGTTTGTAGGCACGAAGCTAGAACAGTCCACCAACGCAAATTGCAGTCTATTTGGAAAGTGGTAAGTTTAGTGTGTTCCAGGGTTTCAGATTGCAGCCCTGCTTGTCTGCTACCGCTTTCTCTGATTTAAAGATGGGAGTCTGAATCCAGAGAGAACTGGCACACAAGCTTGCTACCAATGCAGCAAAATGGCCTGAAGAAGCAACTACCTCAGTGGCAAAATCGTGCAAGCTCAATGACATGTTGACACAGGAAGTGTATTTTATTATTCAACCATACAGTATAGGATGTGTGCTTCAGGTTCACGATAATTCTTGCATTTTTGGAATGACTAGTCATATGGAAATCCAAATAGAAAAGAACGGTAAAAGTATCCCAGTGGAGCCCAAAAGATTAAGTTAAAGAAGATGGACAAACACTTCAAAATGTCCCTCTCTTGTGATCTCACAACGGAAACTGATTACCAGTACCAGCTAGTGACTTTCACCATGCTCCATAGTTTTCATGAAAGAGGGTGAAGCGCACTAGGGGAGAAATGCATGACCTCTTCACTGTCTCTGTGGAAAACACTTTTAAAAAGTAGTCATCATAGAGGACTGGAGAGATAGCTTAGTAGTTAAAAGCACATACTGCTCTTCAGAGGACCTGAGTTCAGTTCACACATTAGGTGCTTCACAAGCATCTGTAACCCACAAAGGGATCTTTCTCCTCTAGTCTGTGGGGATACAGTCACATGTATATAATTGAAATAACAAAACATTGGTCATCTTAGCAAAAGAGAATCAAAACTTTTCTATTTCTCAAGAAGTGGGGGAGTGGGGGGGGGGCATTACAAACACTCCAGACAGCTAATGAATAGAGTACTATACAGAAAGGGTTTGGTTTTTTTCTGGATTTTGTGAGGCTCAAGGTCTTCGTAACCTTTTCAATTCCTTGATCGTTTCTATTATCACCTAAATGATAATCCACAAGATATCTTTTAAATTATTATTTGTTGGGCTGAAGAAATGGCTCCATGGTTGGGAGCACTGACTGCTCTTCCAGAGGGGCCGGGTTTGAATCCCAGTGCCCACATGGCAGCTCACAACTGTCTGTAACTCCAAAATCCAACACCCTCACAGACAAACATGTAGACAAAATGCCAATGTACATAAAATAAATAATAAATACGTTTTAAAAATATATTATTTGTTGGGGCTGGAGAGATGACTCGATAGCTCGGAGCACTTGTCGCTCTTTCTGAGGACCTGAGTTTCATTCCTGGCATCCGCATTAGATAGCTCACAACCACCTGTAAATTCAGATCCAGGGGATCACACGCATCTGACCTCCAGAAGCACCTGCCCATACACTCATACACATAAGAAACAAAGTAAAGTAAAAAAATATTTAAACTATTATCCGCATGTGCCTGTGTACTGAGGTCAGAGAATAACTCGTGGCAGTGAGCTCTCTTCTTCCACCATGTAGGTTCCTGAATGAGATCTTGGGTTATCAGGCGGCAGGTACTCTTACCTGCCGAGCCATCGCTCCAAGTCCCACAATATATTTGGCATTTGTGATTTTGTGTTGTTTTCCTTAAACAAGAAACCAGACTTTGGTTCCTAGAACCCACACCAGCTGGATCACAGCTGGCTGTAAATCCAGCTTCCCTTCTGCCCTTTGAGGACACCTGCACACATGTGACACCCACATAAAAAATGCTTCTAAATAAGAGTTTCCTAGAATATCTAGCCTTCAGACTCTCCTGTTAGCCACAACTGCCTCCCTTTGCGTGTTGAAATTGAACATCCTGGTGATAATGGAGCTGTGTAGGTGACAGATTACAAAATATGAGGTGACAGATGGGAGATGCTAGTGTCCCAACTCACCAGCATCCTTCTATTGGTCCTCCTTCATCCTCACGGGCTGGGGCTGGACAAGCATGCCTTGACCTGCTCTAACAGACTTTACAAAGACCCACAGTGAAAGAGTTCAAGGCCAACGCGCTTGTGAGTTTCTTCCAAGGCCTCTCTCCCTGGCTAGCACATGGACATCCCTGTCCTCACACCCCTTTTCTCTGTGGAGTTTGGGTCCTATCTCCTATTAAAAAAAAGAAAACGGAAAATTCCTTTGTGGGGAAAGGTAACACATTTGCCACAAGACTCCTGTGGAGGGGAAGTCAGAGGATAACTTCTGGAATTCAGTTCTCTCCTTCCATCACATGGGTCTCAGGGATTGAACTCTGTCTTCAGGCTTGGCAGTAAGGACTTTTAGCCACTGAGCCAGTCCAACCTCCTTGTTCTCATGAGGATGCCAGACACTGTAGATGCCAGCCCATCATCAACAATCTGATTTTCACTTGATTAGCTCTTTCAAGGTCCCATCTCCAAATACATAAATGCTCTTTAACTTATGCCTGGACAAGTGGAAAATGCCCTAGGAGGAAATGGCTTTCACTGAATCCAGCTTTCCATTAAGCCCAGATTCTTAGCACAGCCAAACTGAAGCTGCCCAGTCACCAATCCTTCATCCCTGGAATCCATCAGCTGCCATCACTTCTGAGGCCTGGCATCACCAGAGTGGTCTAGACCACTCTGAGCCTCAAGATCCAAACTCAAGAGTCAACAACACTTTGCAAGCCTCAGCACAGAGCATCAGATCCTGAGGGGCTCCTCTCCTTCAGATCAGCTACTGTTGGTTAGCAGGGCTCATCAGGGGAGCCTCCTGGAGGCCCAACAGGAGCCTTGCAGTTTTCCTTCCAAGGCACTGGGCAGTGGGAATCTTTGGCTTCTAGATTATGAAACTTGAAAAGAATTTCCTCTGTGGCCACCTCTGCAGGAAAGATGTCCTGACCAGGGGCCATTTCTTGGCTTAGGGCAGGGTCCAGTGATAACCTTCAGTGCTGCTTTATCTGCAGCCCCACCCATAGCCCCCAACCTCCAAGCTGCATCACATCTGCAGGACCTCAGAGCCAGGCAGCCTGCACATGAAAACCTCATTATCCTTCCCATTAGGTGGATGGAGCGTTTAATAGCCACCTAGCTGACTTCTGTCCACACTGAACTGCCAGTCTGGGTGATCCGAATTAAATTGGTCAGGACCAGTGACTTTGTTCCCTTAAGGCCCCTGTCTGATCTAGACTTTGTTCTCATGAGTTGGCTGGTATGATGGAGCAAAGAGAAGGCAGCCCCTGGCCCTGGAGAAAGCTTAAGTAGACCTCTAACTCCCTATGGACACCCAAGACATACCAGCCAACACCAGGGCTCTGTCCCATTCTGCTATGTTCTTCGTGCCTGTCTTGGTGCCAGTGACTTGCTATAGGATCTCAATCTCCGAAGCTCCTTGAGGAAGGATTGCATTGTCTCTATTTTGTATATAAAGTAAGTGGAGATCAGGTACATTGAGTAATTTACACATACAGCTCAGATTTTCTCTTCTACGACATCGTTTTCTGCACTCTCCTCTTTTTCTCCATGGAATGAAGTTGTGATCCCTGGAACCACAGCAGCGATCATGTAGCCACAAGGATAGAAGCCCTATGATGGACTTTTTAGGGTGTGAAAGGTAACATCCACCATCAAGAACACAGCCAGCTCAGAACAGTGACGGGACCAATGCCCAAGAGCTGGCTAGTATTAACGGGGAGAAGAAATGACTCAGAGGAACAGCAAGACATCTGAAGGGCTGCTCTGAGAGCTGGGAAGAACTGATGCTTTCTCTCAGAGGTTCTAAAGACAAGATGAGAACACTGGGAGGGGCCATGGAAGTTGCTTTGTCCACTCACAGAAGATTTCAACTGCTTCCAATTGTGCTGGTCTGTGTAATGTCCGAGAGAGGCAGGGCCGAGGAGTTTTAGAGCTAGTTTAAGAATCCAAGATGCCCTTTTGTGTGTTCATTCGGAGCCAGAGGGAAATGCCCAGTGTCCTAGCTTGCCTTGCCTCATTCTCCTGAGACAGGGTCTCCCATTGAACTGAAGCCTAACACTTTCACTAGGTTGGCTGACCAGCAAGCTTCAAGGATCTGCCTGTCTCCACCTCCCATGGCTGGACATAAATCCATGCTTAGCTTTTTAATTAGCAATTGATGGGGGGGGCTAGCACACTGCAGGTGGTGCCATCCTGGGGCTGGTGGTCCTGGTTTCTATAAGAAAGCAAGCTTAGCAAGCCATAAAGTGCAAGCCAGTAAGCAGCACTCCTCTGTGGCCTCCGCATCAGCTCTTGCCTCTAGGTTACTGCTCTGTGTGAGTTCCACTCCCTGACTTCCCTCAATGATGGATTGTTGCCTTTGGTCATGGGAGCTTTCTCACAATAGAAACCCTAACTAAGTAAGGTAGATCCTTGTGCTTGCACAGTGCACCTCTTACCCACTGAGACATCTCCCTAGCCTCCCTTTCATTTTCCTATTCTTCACTCATTCTTCTATTCTGTTACTTGGACTTCCAATGAGGTGGCTGGAGATCTAGCTGCCATCTTACATTAGGAAGACAATGACTGCATCCTAGCGATGACAGAGCAATGGATGGATCCCTGACTCCTACAACTTTGTGTGGCAGAGCTATCAGCCATCAGACACTGGTGGGAAAGAAAAATGAACTTTTATTGAAGCCACAGGTAAGTGAAACATGAGTCTACTTTGGGGGCCAAGTCTTTTGGGATCTCTAAGCCTCCATAGACAATGTTCATCTACACATTGAAAATCATAAGGCGGAATTCTCAGATCTCACAATGTGCCTTGTGGCAAGATGCGTGAAGGGCTTTTATTTTATGGTCTACAAAGGCAAGGGGTGGCTGCCCTCTAAATGGCTTACTTCTTTCTAGGAGTCAGAAATAGGACCCGCACAGGTCCGCACTGCACACCAAGAGGATGCCACTGACAAGCTTGTCCTTGCTACTTCCTGAGAAAGACATCCAAATATCACATATATCTAAACTGTAGAACACACGATGACCAGAGTTAGGTGACTAAAATGGAAACTTCTGGTTTCTTTGGAAAGTCACTTGTGTCAGATGGTGTTTTGCCGGGGCAGACTCATGCAGGAGTGTTTTCTTGAAGCAGACAGAGGTGAGAGGATGTTTCACTAAGGCAGAAATAAAAAAGAACATTTCACTGAAGGCTGAAGTGGACACAGGTGAAAAGATGTTTCATGAAGGCAGACCCATGAAGGGACTAAAGGAAACATGTGAAAAGACATGTGATGTTGAGAAGGACCCAACAGATGGTGGCTGATGCTGGATGATACTGGTAAGCCTTACCATTGTTTATTGGTCATTGTTTGTCGGGACTGCATAGAGAGAAACATACCAAAAAAAAAAAAACTTCTGGTGGTGTGCTGGTAGCTTCTTGCCACTTCCTTGGACTTGGGCCGATTGGAAGAGTGATGTCAGCTGAGACAGACTCGCATGGAGTTTTGCTAAGACAGACTCATGTGTGGACGCAAGGTACATGGTGAGGCAAGACCCATGGAGGACACATGATGTTTGGAGGGAGTATAAATAGGACTCACGGGACAGTGACAGAGGCTTGACTTGGCTTGCTTGCATAGCCAGCTTTGCAGTGCTTCTTGGTCTTGAGTCTTCGCTAATCTTCGCTTTGTTTATAGAGGCATGGCAGAGAACTTCTGGCATTCCTGAACTTCTGCTGGCATTCTTGCTGGTCCTACTCTCTCCTGCTGACTCATGCCAATTTGGCTAAGGCCTGGCCATTCCTGCTAGGTCATGCCACAGCTGCTGCTATCCTGACACTACTGAACTGGTATATTCTTGAAGTATTTGCAAGTGGATCAAGCTGCTGCTGCTGACTCCTGTGAACTGAACTGCTGATTTCCTGACAAAGCCGATGGGATTTGCTCCAAAGAATAATTTCTAAACAGGTCCACTTTCCCTGTATCCTAATAACCTTTCTTTCCCACTACCCCTGGTGGGTGGTGAGCTAGAAGGGAGGTTAAAGCGTTTAGGAACCATTATTAAAATTAGGTCTGTGAAAAATTTCAGAGTCCCAGCGCCTACAGATTGTGACACAAATGGAAATTCCTACCTGGTCTTGATGACACCACACATGCCCCGTCCTCTTGTTTTCATAAGCAGTGTGTCAGCTAAGGCCCTCCAGATACGATTCTTCACTGATGGGAGGCTGCACAGGCCAGCTCCAAGCCCTGCAGGTTGAGTGAATTCAACTGAGGGAATCCAATATGTCCCCAGGACTTTGGAATTCCTGGCTTTCTGGCTTTAGCAAATCCAAAGCCACTTCGCCTGTAATCCTAACACCTTGGAGTTTGTGGCTCCACTGCTTACTGCAAGTTTGAGGCCAGCCTGGGCCACAGTTTGAGATCCTGTCTCAAAGGAGGAGGACAGGCAGGTATGGTGGCACATGCATTTAATCCCAACACTTGGGAGGCAGATGGCAGGCAGATCTCTGAGTTCAAGGCTAGCCTGGTCTACAGAGGGAGTTCTAATCCCACCAGGACTGTACAATGTGACCCTGAAAAGCACAAACTCTCCCAGTTCTGCCTGGTGCAATTTAACCTGAGCCCTGAAGTGTTCACACACACTTGAAGGCTCCCCGGTGTCTCTAGCCATGGACTTTCAGAAAGTCCCCTGGCAGCTGTGGACTAGTCTTTAATACTCCCAGGAGTCTGGAAATGAGTGGGATCCCAGGCAGAATGCAGAAGGTGACAGCTTGAGAGGAAGCTGAGAGAAGCTGTCCAGGCCCACTGGTCCTCCCCTCTGTTTTTCATCCATTCAAGAGACTGAGGCTCCTGTCAGTTTCTGACTCTCCTCAGTCCTGAGCAAGGCTGGGCCTTGTGTTACACACATGCAGTCCCAGTACTCCCTGGAGGCAGGGGGATCATGACTTCAAAGTTACCATGAGGTACACAGTGAGTTCACGGTGAGCTATGTAGTGACCCTCTCCCAATAACTCACTGAATAAATAAATAAGTTTGGAACAGGTGACCATTTCCGAAACTGTCAATGAAGTCACCTAGAAAAACAATCTGGGGAGAAGAGGGCTGGAACTGGAAGAAGAGGAAGCAACTAAAATACTTGTCAGCTTCTGGGGGAGGAGGTCAGATCCCAGTCAAGGAGCCACAGGCAGATAGAAAGCAGGCGAGGATAGGAGCTGAAAACCCCCAAAATGCTTGTTTGTGATTAAATTACTGCCTGGGTTGACAGGCCACTTGACCAAAGATGGAGGAGATGGGTCCTGCTCCCTGTGGGTGGGTTTATCCCATTCCGTGGCCAGGGGATTACTGGGGTAGCTGGTTAGTTAGTTCTACTCAGCCAACACCTTGACCCTCCAGACCTGACCCACTTCCAGATCCCTTGAGCTCTTGGACAGCAGCCAAGGGCACCAGCTGCTCTGGTCACACTGCTGGAAGGGCAATACAGGAAGAACAGATCCTCCGGCCAGTAGCCTTCCCTAATCCCCCTTGACATTGGCTGCATTAGTCATTACAGAGAATGCACCTGCAACCTGCCTCCTCCCAAGGGCTTTCTCTGCTACCAAGAGATGCAGACAGGCAGCACCAGGAGCCACTTCTCCCAGGAGCAGGTTTCAATGACAACAAACAGAAGTTGTCTCTTAACTCTCCTCCGTGGCACAGTTCTGAGAACCTGAGATGGCTCGGGGGTACAGGATTTGGGTCCCAGCAGCACTTAAGACCTGCTGTCTTGCCACCAGACAGCCAGTAGTGGAGTACACTTTTACTCCCAGCGCTTGGGAGACAGAGGCAGGTGGATTTCTGAATTCGAGGCCAATCTGTTTTACAGAGGGAGTTCTAGGACAGCCAGGGCTATACAGAGAAACCCTATTATGAAAAAAATCCAGTACTCAGGAGACCAAAACCAGAACTCTTCGATAATCCGTGTCCTCCTAAATTCACACACTGATGTTCCAAGGTGACGGCTCTGCAAGGTGGGGACTTCGGGAAGTCACTGGGTCACATGGGGTGGGACCTTCATGACTGACATAAATACCTTTACAAAAGAGGTTCCAGAGAGTGCCCTTGCTCCTTCTGCTGTGTGTGGGCACTAAGAAATGGTGCCACCCATGAACTAGAGTGCTGATCCTCACCCGATAGCTTGCTCTTCAACCTGGCAGCCTCTGGAACTGTAAGAGAAAAAAATTTTTTTTCTTCTTTATAAGTCTAGTGATTTGAGTGATGTCCCCCATAATGTTGGGCATTTGAATACTTGGTCTCCAGTCAATGGCGCTGTCTGGGGAGGCTTAGGAGAATGCCCTTGTTGGAGGAAGGGTGCCATCGGGGTAGATTTGAGGAGTAAAAAGCCTCATTTATCGCTAGTTGGTTTTTGTTTCCCACTGGTGGTTCAAGATGTGAGCCCTCAGCTTCTTGGTCCTTCTGCTGTGCCTTTTCTTTGCCAATGTGAACTGTAACCCCATGGAACTGGGAGCCTGCGTAAACTCAGATCTTCTATAAATGGCTGTGCTTCTGGTGCTTTAGTCAGAACAATAGAAAAAGTAGCTAATACAATAAGCATCCAGTTTATGGAATTTTATTGTAGCACTTTAAACAGATAGTCCCTAATCCCAGTAGTCTCCGAGTTTCCAGAGGGCAAGCCCTCACTGGGCCACCCCAGTGTCATTCCTGACCCAAGGAATGCACACAATACATAGAACTGAATTGATTTGAAGCTGATTCCAGACACTTCCCATATCCATCAAACCCGTTCTCTCTTGTGGTTGCCCCCCATAGCTCCGTTTATTCAATGTATTCATAAGTTCACATAAATATGATGGACAACTACTATATGCAAGGTATGAACCACCCTCCCTTTGCAGGTCCAGCTATCTTCTCTGTCTTCAGTCATCTCTTTGGTCTGCCCATTCTTTCTTGGTCTATTGGTAACTGACCATTATGTCCATGCTCTATATAGTCATGTCAAAGCCAGTAGCAAGCTGCATACAGGACAATGGTCGCATAAGGTTATATCTCCTTGTGATATCGTTAGCATCTTCGTTTGTGTAAGTACACTCTAGGATGTTCACACAATAACATCACCTAATGATGTATTCTCAGAAGTGTCCCTGTTATTAATTGATGCATGACTGCATTTGCATTTGAAATGAGGCTATTGGAGGTAGAAAATTCTCTCCGAAGGGATGACATTCTAGTGAGTAGACAAGGGTGGATGCCAATATTTTGAGACAAGGTAAAGAGACCCTAAACTCTGGCCTCTTAACTGGAATGTTCTGCTGTGCCTGAGCCAGGGGTATAGCATTTCGACTCTCAACCCTAGCTAGAACCAAGCCTCTGCCCTTATAAAAACTCATATATGCAAAGACACGCACTAAGCATAAATGCTCCCATGAGCCCACTGTGTGCATGCCCAAGCTTGGTCTCTTCCCTTCCTCACCACTACCAGCCACCTGTCCGGCACTGTAAATGGAGAAGCTGTGTGATTGACAGGCCAGCCAGCAGCTTACATTTGGTTGGAATCTGAGATACCATTACCATGGCGACCATGGTCCCTGGCAGCTCTGTTATCTTCCGTGCTCTGGGGAGTTAAGTGCTGTACCTGAGAGATCTTTCTTTTGGAAGCCACTCCTCCCGTCAGGAGTGCCTTTTAATTTCTCCCTAGAGCCTCACTGCTTTGGAGCAAGTTGACTTCACACCTTTCTCTGCTAATGGGGAAGGAGGTTTTAGGGTGAGTTGTTACGCTTTAATCAGGCTCCTGGTCCCCTGAAACCTTGGAGCTGCTCTCCTGGGGCGTCTGATGCCATGGCTACAAAAGACAGTAAGAAATCCACGCCTTCTTCACACACAACCACAGTCTGGAGATATCCTCTCTGGAAGGAGGCAGAGCTCACGGGGGTGCATTGCCCAGATCTCTTTGCAATGCGATGAATATTTGTACTCCTGAAAATTCTTATGTTAACATTTTAAATCCTCGAGGCCAGTCTGGTCTACAGAGTGAGTTCCAGGACAGCCAGGGCTACACAGAGAAACCCTGTCTCGAAAAACAAAAACAAAAAAAACCAAAAACAAAAAAAAACCAAAAAAAAACAAAAACAAAATTTAAATCCTGAGGTGATGGTACCAGGAAGTGGGATTTTGGGGGGGTTTATAAGATCTTGAAGATGGAGTTCTCGTGAATAGATTATAAGAGACTCATTAGAGAGCTCTTTGCATCTTTTTATTCTCTCTCTCTCTCTCTCTCTCTCTGTCTCTGTGTGTGTGTATGTGTGTGTCTCCCAGTGTACATGTACATATGTGAGACTGGCTCTTTAGCTTACAACATCAGGTAGGGCTTGATCAAGGAAGCAGGAAGGCTCTCTGGCCTATACACAGTAAGTGCCTTACTGTGGACTTTTGCTTGACACGATTGGGCTGATTGGCCAAGTCAGCTGTGTAAACATGCGGAACACCTGCCTGGGGTGTTGAAGGGAACAGGGACAGTTGAGATGAAAGATAGGTGTGGTGGTTATTTACCTGCTACTGTGTGACAATTATCCCCTAAATTCTACAACGTTAAGGAAGTGAACACTTACTATCTTATATAGTATCTGAAAGTCAGGAAGCCATGAGCAAGCAGTTCAGCTATATGGTTCTGCTTCAGGGACTGCCTTGTGAGGTTGTAGTCAAAGTAACAACTGGGGCCTAGAGCTATCTGAAGTCTTGAATGAGAGTGAAGAATCTGCTTCCAAGATGGCCGACTCACATAACTGTTGAAGGGAGACCTTAGACCTTGCTGCCCATTGGCCAAAGGCTCAATTTTTCACCATATGGACTTCTTCTCTACAGCACTACTCCTGACTCAGAAGCTGGTTTCCCCCTGAATCACGTGATCTTGGGATATTTGAGGCAGAGAAGAGAAAGGCATGAGCCTAAGACAAAAGCCACATTGTCTTGTATAACCTAATTTGAAAGGGATGCCCTGTCACTTGGGCTAAATTCATATTGATTACCCAAACTGGGGAAAATATGGCAAACTACTCAGGTCTGTAAATATCAAGAGACAAAGGGGTGGGGGCTGGAGAGAAGATGGTTCATCAGTTAAGAGCACTTACTGCCACTGCTCTTGATGATGACCTGGGTTCAGTTCTCTGCATCTACGCAGCTGCTCACAACTGGCTGTAACTCTAGTTCTAAAGGACCTAACCCTTCTGGTTTCTGCAGACACCAGGCACACAGGTGGTACAGACATACATGCAGGCAAACACTCATACACATGAATTTTTAAAATAAATCTTTAAAAAGCAAAGAAGTAGAGATCATAGGCGGGGCAGATCTCAGAGGCAAAGACAAATGAAACCTTCTTAACAGCTGGAACCCTTGTTTCACTTCTTCCAGCCTCTATGGTGTAATAAACCACTGGAAAATCGAATGTCCTTAGCCAAGACTGTGCAGGCATCTGCATCAAGATCTGGAGGCTGAAGTGTGAAAGTAGGGCTGATTCACCTTTGTCTTCCAAATCATGAGCAAATGTCTCCTGTAGCCATCCTTAACATTGATTTTTCATAGAGGAAGATCTTGGGAAATGTAGCTTCAGCTTATTGAGGTGGCCAAAGGCTGGTTAACAGAGGAAGTGATCCTTATGAGTTTTCTGCTCCTTCTTGAACTGTAGCTAGGAGCAAAGACAGCCATGGGTGAGTCAGAGCCTGACAATGAGAGACTTGGACTTTTCTCAACCTTGAAGAAAGCCCCTCCAGTTCCCTGTTTAGGCCTGTGATAAACCCACTCTGGTTTAAACTTCTTTTATTCTGTAGGAAGCAAGGGGGCAGAGAAAGAAGGGAGTTGGATATTTTGATGAATGGTTTCTCCGAGTAGACGATCATTTCTGTCCACATCACATCAGAGAGCCAGATGGAAAGCATACATTTCTCAGTGAAAATGAATCTGGAGAGGTGTACCGATGTGGGACTAAGTAGGGGAGCATTAGGCACTTGACAAGGACAGAGGAAGGAAAATAGAGACTGCTGGGAAAGTGGTGTGCATGAGCTAATTGTGCTTGGGCACCAAATTCTGTTTCCTTTGTTTCCGCAGCACAGTCTTTCTTATCCTGACTACTATGAAAACTAGTACTAGAAATGAGTTTTACTGAAATATAAATGTAAATGAGTGTCAGGCAGTGAGGAAAACTTCATCAGAGGTTGGTAAGGTAATCTCCTCATTGTACCATCCCCTTCAGTAAATGACCCATGTTCTGTAGTCTTCTGTTTTCATCGCTGTTGCTGTGATAAAACACCCCAACCAAAAGCAACCTGAGGGAGAAAGGGGCTTAGATGGCTTACAAGTCCAGGTTACAAACCATCATTTTGGGGAACTCAAGGCAGGAACTCAGGCAGCTAGTCACATCCCATCCACAGTCAAGAGCAGACCGAATATATGTATGTGTCCTTCTTTGCTGCATAGTCCCTAGTTAGCTTGCTCTACTCATAGAGTCCATGGCCCAACCCACAAAATGGTGCCACCCACAGTGGGCTGCGTCTTCTTACATCAATTAGCCATCAAGACAATCACCCAGGGACACATTTACAGGCCAATCTGATCTAGATAATTTCTCAAATGGCGCTGTCTTCCCAGGTGACTCCAGGTTGTATCAAGACTAAAGCAGCACATACAGTTCAAAAAAATCTGTCAAACTTGCACCTTCAAATAGGGATAGGCTGAGAAAACATTGCATGGTAAAAACTAGGGGAGAAATGAAGCTGAAGGTGTGCCCGCTCCCTGACCAGTGCCCGTAAATCTTAAAATGGCTGCCATTAAATGCAGAAAGCAAGGTACAGAGATGAAAAGGGAAGGAAGTATAGCAGATGTTAAAGGTGTAGTCTAGGGCTAAGAGTGCTTACTTCTTTCATACAAAACCCAGGTTTGGTTCCCAGCACCCACAACCACCTAGTTCCAGGGGATCCAATACCTTTTTCTGGACTCAATGGCATCTGTGTTGCACATGGTACATATAAATCCAAGCATGCACGCACGTGTGGACACACAGACACAGACACACATGTTTAAAACATATCTTGAGTTTTGAGTATAGCCACCGAAGTATCTAGAAGCAAACATTTGAGTGGCCCATTACATTTTTAAGGGACTTGTGTCTTCAAAGAAACCTTGAGCCTGGATCAAAGAAGCCAAACCTTTCTTGAGTTAGGTATGGATAAGAGACAACCTTTGGGTTCCTACAACGAGAAGAAAACTGGCTAAGAATATTTCCTGACACCCCCCCCCCCGAAAAGATTTCCTCAGGACCTATTTAGACCTGGTGAAGCAAGATGGTAAGAGGAAAATAACCAACTAGAAGAAAACTTATGGCTTGATAAGGGACTGTCTCCATCTGCAGATAAGAGGCCTGCACATTAAGATCAGAGAAGCACTGTAGCTCTAGTTGATCACTGTACCCCATCCTTCTCTTTTCAGAGCACTGAGGTTTTACTATGGTCTCTTGTTCTGTCACTGGATTGAGGCTGGAGAAATGGGAGTGTGATCATTTGTGTCATTTGCCTGGGTTTGGTGGTTTAAATGAGAATGTCCCCCATTGGCTCATGCATTTGAGGACTTGGTCCCCATTAGGTGGTACTGTTCGGGGAGATATTGGGACTTTTAGGAAGTGGCGTCTTGGTTGGAGGAAGTATGTCACTGGGAGTACTCTTTGAGAGTTTATAGCTCTGCTCCACTTTCAGTTCCCTCTCTGCTTCCTGCCTGTGGGTAAAGATGTGACCTCTCAGCTCCCTGCTCCTGCTGCCATACCTTCTCCACCGTTATGAATATCTCGCCTCTGGGGTTAAACATAAGCCAAAATAAACTTCCTTCCTTAAGTTGCTTCTGGTCATGATTTTTTTTTTTATCACAGCAACAGAAAAAGAACTAATATACTTGAGAATCATCCATAGGTGAAAATTCTCTTATTTCAGGAATATGTGGAGTGACCCCAGATGCTAGTAGTTGGCAGTGATTTCTTATTTATTATAATTCCCCAAATCAGGAATTCTGGCACAGCTTAACTGGACAGATCCTAAACTCTACCTGCTGTTAGCCAACATCATTCGCTCAGCTGCATTCAGCTGGGGACTAGGCCAGAAGAGCTTCAATCAATGTATCTGGCTCCTGGCTGCTCTTCCATGGGACCTCTGAGATCTATGCCCATGCCATATCATCCTTCATCAGTCTAGCTTCCTTACCCCAGAGCACAAAGGCAGAAGCTACCAGCACTTGTTAAATGGAAGACCCAGAACTGATACATCATCACTTCTGCCACATGCATTGGCCAAAGGGGGTTAAAAGGTGTTACATAAATGACATCCACCAAAAGAAGTGCATGTGTTGAAGACTTGGTCGTCACCTGGTGATGATGCTATCTGGATATTTGAACATGGAGGGCCTGGCTGGAGGAGATAGGTTATTGGGGATGGGCCTTTTGAGTATCTTGTCCCTACCCCCCATCACTGCTCCCTGTACACAGTGGATCAAGTAGACCCTGCTGCATGCACATGCTGCTATGATGTTCTGCCTTACTGCCAGCCTGGAGCACACAGAGCCAAAGACCATGGCCCAAAACCTCTGCTCCTTCTTTTAAGTTACTCTGTCATTTGCTTTATCACAGTGCCCCAAACCCTAACATGGAATGAGTCAGAGTTTCAGTCAGAAGCATCCCTCCCAAAATCCTCTCAGACCCAAGGCTTAGGCACCTCCACACTGGTACTACTGAGGAGTAAGCGGATCACAAGAATGCTAACCTCATCATTGACTGACGGATGACTTCATGCTGAGTGAGATATCAAGGACTAGGGTCTGATTGAAAGAAGTAGTTTCCTGCTGCAAGCTTTTGTTCACAACCCCTTCCTGTCTTGCTCTGCTTCCTGGTTACTGTGACATATGATGCTTTCCTCCGCCATACTTCTGTCACAGGCCCATAGCCCTAGAATCATAGGCTCCTGGGCTGAAACCTCTGACACCAAGCAACAAAAGAACCCTTCCTACTTTAAGCACTTCCTCTGGGGTGTTATCTCAGAACAAGAAAATGCTAACTAGCATAGAAGGCCAGTCTGGACTCAAAGGCACGTGCTAAAGTTTGGACCTGGACTGCCGCTCCAAGCCCCCATCTGTTAAGGGTTTGGTCCCTGCATGGTTGTCTTA
The DNA here is from genome assembly GCA_019843965.1 of Rhynchomys soricoides. Classification (NCBI taxonomy): domain Eukaryota; kingdom Metazoa; phylum Chordata; class Mammalia; order Rodentia; family Muridae; genus Rhynchomys; species Rhynchomys soricoides. The sequence goes on from JADRCH010007552.1 coordinate 706,710, forward strand.
GGGAGTAGTGAAACCTAAAAGAGGTGGGATCTAGTGGGAGGGTCTTTGATCATTGAGGATATTGCCCTTGAAAGGAATTATAGGACCCCAGTTTCTTCCTGTCTCTGTCAGTCCCAACCACGAGGTGAATAGGTTACTCAACCCTACGCTACATGCTGTGACATGGTAACACTGGCCCAAAGCAATGGGGCAAATTGTTCACAAATTGAAACCCCCAATGATGAGTCAAAATAAACCTTTCCTGTTTATAAGTTAATTATTTGGGACATTTGTGGTAGTGATAGAAAGCTGACCAACACAGGAGGGTGGCCAGACTCCTCCTCTTGATGGCTGGAGTGAGTGAGGTGGAAGCCAGCTCAGGGAGGGAGGAAACTACAAAAGTCATATATGGAGACTGCCATGCCCACACAGGCCAACCTTTGGGCTTAGATAGGAATTTGTGTTAATCTTCTTGAAAAGAGAGGAAGAATATTATGGAGAAGAAACAGAAGAGTGAATATATATATATATATATATATATATATATATATATATATATATGTGTGTGTGTGTGTGTGTGTGTGTGTATAGTCTGATTAACATATATGTTAATATAATCTCATAAATATTAATGACTAATATATGTGTTAATTATATGCTATATACATTATATATGTGATATATGTAACATATGTGTTATATATGTTTATATGTTATATATATATCAATATATATGTTAAACACACACACACACACACATATATATATATATATATATATACAGGGAGATGGATCAGCTGTTAAGAGTGCTTGCTAGTCTTTCAGAGAACTAGAGTTTGGTTCCCATGCCCACGTCACTCACACACACACACACACACACACACACACACACACACACACACACGTTAATCAAATGACATAAAGGTGTTTGCTGCCAAACCTGAGAACCTGAGTTCAATCCCTGGGTCCCACATGGTGGAAGAAAAGAACTCACTCCCCCTCAGCTTATCCCCTACCTCCATGTGAGTGTGAGCTAATGTAATTTTAAAAAACAAACTCAAACCAAAGAAGACTGCCAGTAGTGGCTTCCTCGCTCCTGCCATTGTGGCAGAGTTCTTCCGGCTAGATGGTAGTATCTCCCATCGCACATGGTCTTCATCTATTGCTGTGACCTTGTTATACTCCCATTGGCATCTAGTTCTTAAACCTTGGTAGACCTCTGTGACCACCTCAACTAATAGCATATGCCAAAAGTGATGTTAGGTGATATCCAAGGTTACAGCATGAGAGGAGATAGCTTCCATATGGCTCTGTCTTGGGACCACATGCTTTGAGAGCCCTGAGTCAAGCTGCTAAAACCTCTGACTTCTTCAGAAATTCCATGTCTGAGAGACCACACGGAGTGGCCACATTAGGGGTGAAGGCCGGGAAAGCCCCTACTTACTCTAGTTTCCAGCTGCGTGGGTCTCTCCGGGCCAGATGGCAGATGTGTGAGGGAGCAAACTGGAAATTTTAATCCTAGCCTTCCAAGTCACAGTCATTTCTTTCTCTGCTGCCTTAGCAAGACATAGGACAAAAGCGGCTCAGGAAGAAAGGGAGTCTCTGACTGCTGGTTTGAGAGGACTCATCTAGCATCTATCACAGCAGGGAAGGCGCAGTGGCAGAACATGAGCTGGCTGCATCACATGCACAGGCAGGAGACAGAGAAACAGAGTGTGGGTGTATAGGTGGCTGCCTCTTTTCCTTCTCGTCTTGTTCAGGACCCTAGGCCTTGGGATGCTGCCACCCACATTCAGGATAAGTCTTCCCTTCTCAGTGGAATTTCTCTGGGAACATCCTCACAGACACACTCAGAGGTATGTTTTCTAGGTGATTCTAAATCCCATCTAGCTGGGACAAGAGAGATGGCTCAGAGGTTAAGGTCATCTGCTGCTCTTGAAGAAGAAGACCCAGGTTCAGTTCCTGGTACCCACACAGCAGCTCACAATCACTTGTAACTTCAGTCCCAAGGGATCTGATGCCCTCTTCTGATCTCTGAGGCCACCAGGTAAATGTGTGAGGCCCTGGATTCCATCCCAAGAATTGAAAAAAAGAAAAGAAAGCAAAAGAAATAGAGAAGAGAAGAGAAGAGGAGAGAAGAGAAGAGGAGAAAGCAGATGACTTTGGTTTCTTTAAGCACACTGATTTAACTTGAGAACAACCCGAGGAACTGTTTTGTTCTAAGAGAAAGCTGGAGTTTGAACTCTCTCCATCATTCATTCCAACTGGCCCCATATTTAAAGTCCCAGGCTGGTAAATAAGCCTTAAATATGTGCCTGCCTGTGTAAGGCAGCAGCATGCTCCACCCCATGTACCAGCTCACTTGAGGCTTATGGCTCCTTGCCTGCCTTCCTGTACATGAAGAGGTTCCCAAACACAGAGTGTAAGGAGAAAAGGAACTTTCCAGAACACACGGAATGAAAAGAGATAATGGTTTGCTTCAGGTTGGAGGAGGTCAGGGGTACAGATATGAGGTGAGGGAGGGTTAGAACACCATCTGTGGGAACCAAGAGACATCTGTTAGTGAAACGTGGGTCACACGATATTCGCGAATGTCTCTCAAAGCCTGGTCTGCTGAGTCTACACTCCAGACCTGCAGTCATGCTGAGCCTACTGCTAAGGGATTACCTCAGAGACAGGCAGAAGGCCAGACATTCCTGTACTGGGGAGCAGTGGATGAGCCAACATGTGCAAAAGGGCTTGTTCGTCTACATTCCAACTGAGTCCACGCCCTCATGAAACTTCCTGTGTCCCCCCCCCCCCCCGTGGAAAGAACACGGGCTCTGGAGTCAGTCGGCCCTTCAGCTATTACCTTAAGCAAGTCATTTAAGCTGTCTGGGTCTCACAACCTAAGTGGAAATCTTACTGCCTGCTCAGAAGGCTCCAGAAGAATTAAGATGAACTCGGGAGCACCTGGCACAAAGCAGGTGGCCTCCCTTCCTTCCCCCTCCTACTACCATGCATACGCCGAAAAGGTATGCTGTTTAAAGGATCTTGTGTGCTTATGGCTGTGGGAGCCTGGGTAGCTTCCCTCCTACCCCGCCCTCATTTTACATCTGCAAAAGCAAAAAAAAAAAACCAAGAAATGTTATCTGTGTCCTAATCCCTGGAACCTGTAATGCCTTATATGGACAAAAAAGGACTCTTTAGATGTGATTGCATTAAAGATCATGAGATAAGGGGATTATTTGGAATTACCCGAGTGGATCAAAACTGCTACCACAGGTACCCATAAACGAAGGGAACAATGGGACATAGAGGAAGAGATGAGGACATATGGCCCTAGGGGTAGAGAACACAGTATCACAGTGGAGGCTGGGTTGGCCAGCAGCCCCCAGGAGGGCAAGATGCAAGGAAAAGATTTCTCCCTGGTGCTCTCAGAGGGAACATGGCCCAGTAGATGCTTTCACCTCAGTCATATGAATAGAGGACTTCTGGCTTCTAGAAGCTGGAGCTGTCAAGTTTGTGGTGACTTGTCAGGGCAATCACAGGACACTAATAGAGAAGCTGAGTCTGTAATGCCAAACAATAAGAAAGGAAAGGTCACTGGGCAGTGGTGGCGCACGCCTTTAATCCTAGCACTCTGGAGGCAGAGGCAGGTGGATCTCTGAGTTCGAGGCCAGGCTGGTCTACAGAGCAAGTTCCAGGACAGCCAGAGCTACACAAAGAACTCCCATCTTGAAAAAAAAAGAAAGAGGGGGGAGGAAGGAGGGAGGGAAAGAAGGAAAAAGGAAGGAAGGGAGGAAGAAGGAAGGAAAGGTCAGCTCCAAAGCCACTCTCTAAAACATGAGCTCCACAATCCCACTAGATTGTGAACCCTGGGGCTGTTGTCTACCAGTACTGACTCTAGTCCCTCAGCCTGGCATCCACAGGAAGTGCCAAGCAAGGGACTGAGTGAGTGAAATCAGATCATTTCTTCCTCCACTTCCAGCACAAATTTTCCCTTATCCAGGAAGACAAGAATAGCCTGTGCCAATTGTCCAAAGTCCTGGCACCAAGACCTGAAGGCTCTTAGCCAGATCTGATCTCTGACTGCATGTCCTTTCCCAGGAGTGGAGAGAACAGGCATAAATCAAAACGTGACTGTGCCATAACCCTCCAGATCATACCTTCTTCAGCCCTAATCCTTTCTCAGAACCTCCAGAAGAGTTAACAATAGCGAGGCACACCAACTCCATGGAAACAAACCACTATATGTAATGACCCACTGACCATTTGGGCCTGGAAAAAATGTCCCACTGAACACTAACAGATGTGACATACTGCATATGCATGCCCGGGTATGAACTAGAGACAGTAGACTACAGCTTGCCAAGTCAACTATAGATCAAAGCTTTACAACTTGTAGCCACCAAGTTCTCCAATATGGCATCCCTCCGCTGCAGGTGCCCTGGTTCCCTTTTAGGAGTCATTGTGAATGCTATTGCCACCATTCCTTGTCCCTAGCTTTTCCCTCACTATCAGAATACTCAAGACTACTCCAGCAGAGCAGACTTGAATGCTGTAGACTGTTAGCATTTCTTCTAGGCTCCGCCCCACAGTTACCTAGCAACAGCCAGGTATGCCTGACTCACTATAGAGGGGATTGCTTGCCCCCTCCTCACTCTCTCTTACCCTCTTACCCTCTCTGTCCCTTCTTTCCCCATTTCCCTCCCCCTCTCTCTCCACGTGTTTATGGCCAGCCTCTACTCCATCTCCCTCTCTCTCTCTCTCTCTCTCTCTCTCTCTCTCTCTCTGTCTCCCCCCTTCCTTTCTCTGTCTCTATTACCCTCTCTATTCCACTTCCCATGCCCTGAATAAACTCTATTCTATACTATATCTGTCATGTGGCTGGTTTCTCAGGGAGAAGGGATGCCTCAGCATGGGCCCACAGAGGCACCCCATTCCCCCGCACCATACTGTGCTTCTACCAAACATATCCTGGCTCTTTCTTTCTTTTTTATAAAACACAACGTTGGTGCAGAGACTCTCAGATTTAGAAACTCGCAGGTTCATATCTCCCGCTGCCACATGGAATTACAGCCATCGGATTGCAGATTGGTAAGATTCCTGTTCTCCCAAAGAGGTTTGGCCACCCTCTACGAGCTTAAGGGACAGACTTTCCATGGTCAATCCAGTAAATCTAGACTTGGCTGCATGATTGTGGTTATTAATTTATTCTCGGGACACCAAGTAGGGATATTTTAATAGCATCCCTCACTCAAAGGAAAGGTCTTTGCCACTGCGTCTGGGATGTCTCCTGATCTAATTCACAGGCTAAACTTGACCCTTATACACACTAATATTTCTACATGACCACTTAACTGGCACTTTAAAAACAAACTTTTACAACTCTCTCACCAGCCATCCGTAGATTTTTTTTCCCTCCCCCTCATTCACTCTGCTTGTTCTCCACCCTGGGTTCCCTGCACCACTTTCCTGCAGCCATCTGCCCCGCCCCTTGATTCCACTGCCACCACCGCCATGGGAAAAGCGGCCATCAACCCCGCCCCCCATGCTCTCATGCTCTGCCCTGGACTCTCGGCTGCTGCCTGACTATCCTCAGCTCTCCATATTCTCTCTTGCTCCCTGCCTGTTCAACTCAGCCATACAGCACAGTGAAGCACAGGCGGGAGCTCTCTTGCACCGCCTTAGGGCATTTGCTCTCCCACCTGAGGGAGTTGCTAGGAGACAGAATGCTACTCCAGGCACTAACTCTCACCCCTCTCTCTTGTGCCCAGCTCACACAGAGCCAAACACCCCTCATACTGTGCCGCTTAAATTCCTCTGAATGTCTCTGCTATGCTTCTGTTGTTATGTGACTTTTCCTCCATGCAGAGCGGTAGCTTCAGCGCCATCTTAGCTAAAGGCAGTCACGTGGCTGGCTGCTACTTCAACACCATCTTAACTAAGGACAGTCCCAGGACCATCCGCCATCTTTGTTATGGGAAGTCCCCAGTTTACTGCCTTTAGGAATACAACCTGTCAAAGTCACTTAATAACTAAGATAAGGTTTTTGTTCTATCCTGCCTTGGTAAATAATGATTCTTAAACAGTAAAAGGTTAAAGATGCCTTAAATATTCGTTTAGCCTTGGTTTTTGCTACTGCCATTTAGTTACAACGTGTTCTCTTTATTTGCTAGATACATTCTCAAACAAGTAATTAAACAAACACAGGTTATCTAATTCAGATATGCTTAATAGATACTACTCTCAATCTTGTCAGAAGTCTGCTAAATGCAACATTATATGTTTAAACTTATGACAGACAGGGACTCCCAAAGCCTAACAGTGGCCCCTCTCCCCCAAGGTCTCTGAGAAAGTATGGGCACAGTGACAAGACTCCCTGGATTGTGGTATGATAACCACTGATAAACACTGTTCCATTACCTTGCCTGCTGCTAGGGCTCAGCCTATGCTGTGGACAGAGAATACCCAGAAAGTTAGCTTAGCTGTCTATGTAGTCAGAAATCTGCGAAGAACAAATTATAATCAGATGTCATGTATTAATTAAAATGACAGAGGTTGGTCTACAATGTACTACCTAAACAGTTCCCAGGTCCCTGTGCGTCTCATATCGCCTAAGTCAAGGTGGGTCATGTCTCATTTTACACCTATCTACTCCACAGGAAAAAGCTTTTCATTTTCTGGGCCTGACAGCCAGACTGACTCTGCCCAAGTTAACGATGGAGACCACAGGGACCTGGGAACTGTTTAGGTAGTACATTGTAGACCAACCTCTGTCATTTTAATTAATACATGACATCTGATTATAATTTGTTCTTTGCAGATTTCTGATTACATTGACAGCTAAGGTAACTGTGGCTTGACAGCCAGAAAACAGACCTAGCTCCTTACCCCAAGGTATCTACCACTATATAAGCTCATTAGTTAAGTTGTTAACTAGCTAAGACTGCCAGATTTCTTACAGACTTCACAATAAAGGATACACAAGGTCAGATGTAAGCTTTCACAGATGTAACTTCCTGTTACTTCCTTATCCAAACTCAGTTTCCAGTGACTACATGCTTCATATTTCTTCTCCTAGCTATGCCACTGTCCTAACATGAACCAATACAGTTCTTATAAATTAGCCCAACCCTAATGAAACATTCCCTATACAATCCACTTTTATTTTTTTAAATTTTTTTATATTTATTTTATGTATATGAGTACACTGTAGCTGTCTCCAGACACACCAGAAGAGGGCATCAGATCCCATTACAGATGGTTGTGAGCCACCATGTGGTTGCTGGGAATTGAACTCAGGACCTCTGGAAGAGCAGTCAGTGTTCCTAACCACTGAGCCATCTCACCAGCCCCACAATCCACTTTTATAATCACAAGTTCAGTTTCCTTTGGTTGCCTTTTAACTATGGACTTAAGGTGTTTCTCATGCTAAACTATATGATCAACTATCATATTCACAAGGTTTTGAGTTTACTTTGTCTTTTAAACATAAACTTAAAATTGTTTCTCATTATACTAAATTTATGAATATTCAGTCCCCTAGACAGAAGGAGAAAGCCCTTCTTGCTTCTTCTGCTCCACAAAAAAAGGTTTTTGTCTTCCCTAAGCTCATCTTAAAGACTGTTCATGCTGTTAACAAATCCATCTCTTTTGTAAACTTGTAAGCTACAGGAAACCCACTCAGATCTACCTCTCATGGACCAAACAGACTCCATCCAGATAAGTACACCTGCCAATCAATAGCCTAAGTTCTCACTTGCTTCCTATTCCAGAGGGTGGGATTCCTCTCCTGTGTCCTGAAATTGGGACTCCCCTTACCTCCAACCACCAGGACCTAAGGATTTGAAATGTACGCCTAAGCAAAAAAATTTCTCCCAAACGAACTTAACTTTATTCTCTACCTCTAATGTGTATGTGTGTGTGTGTGTGCGTGTGTGTGTGTCAGCATCTTGCCAAGTCCAGGCATTTACTCAAAATTTACATCCAGGACAACTCCAGAGAAGCAACCCCCAGATGCTTCAGCCTACCCTCACAGACACAGATGCTTCTACTGGATCTGCTCTTTCCTATCCATCCACAGATGGTTCCATGGATCCTGGTCAGCCAGGAAACAGTCAACTCTCTTAAGACTGGACCAATATCCCCATCTCCATTTTCTTGGGATTCCCAGAGACATGTCACCCCAAACTCAGCAGGAAGTAGCTAAAGATCACAATGACTCTATTCCTGCCTCACCACCACCTCTTTCTAGTTTTTCCTTTTTTTTTTTTTTTTTTTTTAATTAAACCAAAACGGAGGAGGAATGTTAGCATTTCTTCTAGGCTCTGCTGCAGTTACCTGGCAACAGCCAGGTGTGCTGGACTCACTATAAAAAGAGGCTGCTTGCCCCTCCTCTCTCTCTCTTACTCTCTTACCCTCCTACCGTCTCTGCCCCTTCTCTCCCCATTCCCCTCCCCCCTGTCTCTCCACATGCTCATAGCCGGCCTCTCTTTCTCTCTGTTTCTACTCCCTTCCCAACTCCCCTCCCCATGCCCCGAATAAACTCTGTTCTATACTATACCATTGTGTGGCTGGCGCCTCAGGGGGAAGGGATGCCTCAGCGTGGGCCCACAGCGGCACCCCCTTCCCCCACACCTTACCAAGCCTCTACCAAACATCCCTGGCTTTTTCTTTCCTTTTTTATAAAACACAACATAGACTCCTGTGCAGATGAGCCTTTCATTTCAAAAGGGAGGGGCTGCCATTCTTTCTAGGCATCTGCCAGGTGACAAGGGGAATGGTCTTATTTGAGGACCCGCACAGGAAAAAATAAATAAATAAAAGCAAAACAAAATGCCAGGAAACAAAGAAACCCATGGGGGCTAGAGAGATGGCAAAGCTATTAAGAGCAGGGTGCCAGCTCCCACACAGGGCGACTCACAACTGACTGTAACTCCATCTCTAGGGATCCAATACCCTTTATTTCTGGTCTCCATGGCACCCTCACTCCTGTACACATCTTCATACACACACACACACACACACACACACACACACATCTAAAAACTACTGTAAGACAGGGAGTAAAAGGGTGATACTCTTGATAGTGATGCTCAGATCCCAAGTGTAAACTAGGTCTCTCCCTGACAATATACAGTCTTCCCGTGTGGCTTCTCTTCCACGAATAGAGACCACTAGCTCAGCCTACTTCCCTGTCTTTTTAGACACATAACCAAACTACATTTCCCAGTCTCCTCTGCAGTAGGGTGTAATTGTAAGATTGTGGAATGTCTTGGCCCTTTCATGCCACTCTTGGCTCTCTTTCCTTGGCTATCATTTAGACATCAGTCTTTAGTGCAGCCTTGAAATTAGATGACCCATTATCCCAGTTTGCTAGCAACTGTTCTTATTTTAACACTGGAAATCTAGAATCTAGGGAACAAGTCAGTTGGAGACAAACTGGGACGGTTGGTCACCCTGCTTGAAAGGCACCTGTGTGAGGTGACAGGACTTCTGTCAGCCTGGGTGTCAACCCTCAATGATTGCACAGAGCATCCTCCACTCTACCCCATCCCTGGCAATCAGCATTACCTGCTTTGGAGTTCTTGTAAGCAAAAGTAAACTGAGATCTGCTGTGCTGTGTGTTACTTCAGCTAGCATAAGCTTAACTGATGCACCATCTAATATTTTTGGAGAAACCAAAAATATCCCCTGTTCTCTTAGCTATTATTTTAAGAACACAGAAGCTGGCTATGAATACGAAGACTGTATGTTATTAGGGAGAGGCCTAGTTCACACTTGAGATCTGATCATCATTATCAATACTGCCCTCCCCCATTTACTCTCTGTCTCACAGTATCTAGCATAGAAAATTTATAGTGTGAATGTATGCCCAATTTCTGTTTTAAAAAAATATCCTGTCAGGGCCTGGAGAGATGGCTCAGCGGTTAAGAGCATTGACTGCTCGTCCAGAGGTCCTGAGTTTAATTCCCAGCAACCACATGGTGGCTCACAACCATCTGTAATGGGATCTGGCGCCCTCTTCTGCTGTATCTGAAGAAAGCAAGTGTACTCATAAACATAAAATAAATAAATACATCTTTTTTAAAAATCCTGTCAATCAACTCCTATTTTAAATGTAATATAAAAATAAAGTCTTCTGTAATAGTAATTGCTTCATGACCAATACTCAAAATTCAGCTTTGAGGATATTGGATTTTCTCCATATTAAATACATCATGTACATTATTTACATTGTCCTAAAGTATAGATTTCTTTAAATTATAAACAATGAATGTGTATACATATGTGTGTGTATGCATGTGCATACATGTAAACGTGGTGGACAGAGGTCAGGTGTCTTGTGTCTTCCTTAATTATTCTCTTTATTTTGGGGACCAGGTCTCTCACTGAACCTGGAGCTCACTGGTTGGCTAAACTGATTAGTCATCAGTCCCAGAGATTCTCCCATCTTTGCCTCCCCATCCTTGGGATTACAAGCATGGCTGCTACACTCTCACAGTATTTTTTGAGATGTGTGTGTGTGTGTGTGTGTGTGTGTGTGTGTGTATGTGTGTGTGTGTGTGTGTGTGCATGCGCACACGCGCACATGTGCGCTTAAGAATACCCATGGAGACCAGAAGAAAAGGGTATTGAACCCCTTGGAGCTGGAGTTACAGGTAGTCATGAGCTGCCTTATATGAGATCATGCTCTTAACTGCTTTGCCATATAGATGCTGGGACTGAATTCATGTCCTTAGTGGCAAGCACTTTACTAGTTGAGCCATCACTCCAGATCTCTGGAATCCAGGCTTCTTACAGATTTTATGTTCAGGGCACAGTTAAGTTGTTCTTGCAGCACTGTATGATTTGGAAATAGAAGGGTCTCAGGGGCACATGAATTGAAGGCTTGTTCCCAGATGATAGTGCTGCCAAGATGCTAACCTCACCAATGAGCTCATTCATAGATAAGTTCATAGCCCATAGGGGTTGATAGTAGGAGCTAGATCTTGGGGGCATGTCTTTGAAGGGTACACCTCTTCTCCAGACTCATCTTTGTTTCTGACTGCAGTGAAATAGACAGCTTTCCTTCACTACACACTTCTGACATGAAGTTTCTACTTCTCCGCATGCCCGAAAGCAGTAGAGCCAGCCATAGACAGAGGCCCCTGGAACTGTAAGCCAAAGAGAAATCTTTCTTCCATGAAGTTGATTTTCTAAAGTATTTTGTCTTAGAGACAAAATCAGACAAACACAGACAGTACTTTGGGTCTTTTGAATCCATCAATCAGAAATTAGGTCTTCTGTGTGGTCCAATAGACTGTTACTAAGCAGTTAAAAGAAATGAGCTATGCAAACAGAGACAGAGGAAACAGATTGCTGATGGCAGCCAATATTAAGAGTCTGGTCCTTGTGGTTCTTACCATAAAAGATTGTGAGAAGTGCAAATATAGAAAGAGAGAGGACTGTCAGGTCAAAGAGCAGGGATAAATAGACATAGAGCACTGGGGTCATAGGGCAATGAAACTATTCTGTGTGGTGCTGTAATGTATGTAGTAACCCCACAGAAAGTTTCCGGCAAACATCTGGGCCATAGCCAGGTGTGGTGGTGCACACCTTTAATCCCAGCACTCGGGAAGCCTCTAGAGGTGGTTGGATTTCTATGAGTTCAAGGTCAGCCTGTCTACAGAACAAGTTCCAGGACAGCCAAAGCTTTATGAGAAGACCCTGTATGATGGTTTGAATATGCTTGGCCCAGGGAGTGGCACTATTAGGAAGTATTGCCTTGTTGGAGTAGGTGTGGCCTTGTTGGAGGAAGTGTCACTGTAGAGGTGGGCTTTGACGCCCTTCTTCTAACCACATGGAAGCCAGTCTTCTCCTAGCAGCCTTCAGATGAAGATGTAGACCTCTCAGCTCCTCCTGCACCATGCCTGCCTGGATGCTGCCCTGCTCACACCTTCATGATAATGGACTGAACCTCTGAACCTGTAAGTCAGACTCAATGAAATGTTGTCCTTTTAAGAGTTGCCTTGGTCATAGTGTCTCTTCACAGCAATGGAAACCCTAAGGCATTATGTCTCAGAATTTAATTCATTAATTAGCCAGGGCCAAAGGTCAACTATGGTCTTCAGTGGATAATACTATACTAACACTGGTTCCTTGCCTGTTACAAATACCACACTACTGAAAGATAGGAGGAATCAGAGAAACTAGAATGAAGAAATGAGCTCTATTTTGTGTGAAGAATTTCTGTGTGAATTTTGTGTGAATATTTCCCTGAAAGTAATTTTATAAGAGCAACAGCAGTGACAACAAAAGTTTGTTTTGTTTTTCAATCTTGGGGCTGTTGAGAGAATTCTTGATTGACACCCATGAAGCCCTCCCTGGGTTTAATCTTCAATCGAAGAGAACAGGCAGTGCACACCTGTAGTCCCAGCCCTGGGGAAGTGGAGACCCAAGGCTCACTCATCTTCAGCTATCCTGCTACTTCGTGAGTTTGAGGCTAGCCTGGGATTACGTAAGACCCTGTTTAAAAACAAACAGGGGGTTGTAGAGATTGGCTCAGCAATGAAGAACACTTGCTACTCTATTGTGAGGAACAGAGTTCAGATCCTAGCACCCCTATCAGGTGGCTCACAAACATTTGTAACCACCCCTCCAGGGAATCCAATGCCATTTCTGGCCTGCATGTGTGTTAACCCATTGAAGGCACATAACTCACAGCTCTAGGTCCTGCAAAGGGGATGTAAGACTACCCAAAGTGCACCACACACATACACACAATGTAGGACAAGTAGTCTCCCAAGTAGGATCAGACAGACGTATAGACTGTATGGTCAGGACAAACAGCTGCAGGAAATGTTCCTGTTGTACAGGGAACCAGGGTCTCCAACCTTAAGTAGAGCTGATGAGATGTTAAGGCCTAAGAATAAGGCACCCCTCGAAGTCAGAATTCAGGAGGCTCAAGGGAGGGCCAGACTCAGCAGTGGCCCTTAGGCTGGCCCTCCCTATAAGCTTCCTCAGGGTGTCTGTCAGCCTGGCCACAGGGCAGCCATCCAAGCAGGAGGCTGCTGGGCCACAGCTGGACAGTGCTTACTGTGCAGTTAGTGGAGAACAAACCCAAGCAAATACCTGCCATATCGAGCTTTCAGATGCCCATGTTTTATTCATCCCCATTAGCAGGGGGTCTGCAGGCCCCCAGAGTCTGAAGGAAATGAGAAAATCATAGAATATCAGTGCTCTAAGAGGCCTGGAGAGTGAGCTAATCCAGGCCTTCTTTCTGCTAGGAGGAAATTGAGGCCCACACAGGGAGGCAACCTGAAGCTGCCCACAGACAAAGAGCAGGGTGAGGCCTGGGGTCTCACAGTCACCAGCTTTGGCTTTTTCCTCCCTCCCTCCACCCCTCTCTTTTTCCTTCCTTTTCCTTTCCATCCCTCTCTCCCTCCCTCTCTTCTCTTCTCCACCCTTTTCTCTCTTTCTTCTATTTATTTATTTTATGTATATGAGTACATCGTCACTGTCTGTCTTCAGACACACCAGAAGAAGGCGCCAGATCCCATTACAGATGGTTGTAAGCCACCATGTGGTTGCTGGGAATTGAACTCAGGACCTCCGGAAGAGCAGTCAGTGCTCTTAACTGCTGAGCCATCTCTCCAGACCCCCTTTTCTTTCTTTCTTCCTCCTTTTCTACTTCTCCTCTCCCTTCCTTTTCTCCTTTCTTTCTTCCCCCCTTCCTTCTTCATCTCCCCTCCTGTCTCCCTGTCCCCTCTTCTCCACCTGCTTCTTACCTTCAAGGCCTCTGGAGCTGGGGAACAATCTGGAGGCACTGCAGTGCTCTGTTCTCCACACTCTTGTCTTTAGACCACAAGGAATGAAACACGAGGAGCAAGAGTGCATAAAGCAGTAAGGATTGCATGAAGTGAGCGAAGAAAGCTCTCAGTGAATGGAGCCGGGACCTGAATGAGTTTCTAGTCACAGGTCAAGCCTTAGGAGTTACATAAGCTTAGGGAAGGGAAAGAGGACCCTATTGTATATATTAGTGAACGAAGACACAGAGGCTATCCACACGTTAACAGAGGCCAACCGATATCCCTGTGGGCCATTTAGAAATCAAGGTCTGTAATACTCTACAGAGGAATGGGGACATTCAGAATAGGAAAGTGGGCCACATGGCAGGATTTCCACCGATGCACACACATGCTGGGTTGTGTGGTGCCATTCCACCATAGGACCCCCCTCTGTCCCTTTTGTCCACTTAGTGTGAGAATCCGCTCTCACCTGCCTCCTGTCTCACCCTTACAGACTCTGGTCTGTCCTTGGTAAATCAGAGGCCCTTTCCTGGGGTCATTATAAGGCCTCTGAGCCTAAAAGGTAGGAGAACAGCAAAACTATCCTGGGGTCTCATGGGAATTTCTCCTCATGCTTGGCTGCCAGATGCCTTCTCTGGACCTTTGAGTTCTTGGGCAAGCTCCTTTGGCTGTTGGAAAATTCCAGCTATTTACCTCTAGGTCCACCTGCCATTCTGTGCCTGCCACCCGTGCTTCATGTCTATCTGATGGTGCAGTTACTGGGCACACCTTACATCTCAGTACTGCTGCCAGACTAAAGTCAATATGGCCTCTCAGAGTCTCCACTAGTCACTGGAGCGAGCTAGTGGCAGAGCTCACAGCAGAGAGGCCTACAATGCCAGGGGCCTGCACTGAGTTTCCCATTGCTTAAGCAGGAGGAATGGGTGGTATTAAGTGCTATGGAAGTGTGTGGCTATGGGCACATGTAATGTTTACCTTGAAGCCTCTTACTGTCTCAGAGAACTGTGAAGTGCCTGAACAGAACGAATAGGCTTCTAGGCTTCAGGGGAAGGTGTAGTCCAGAACATTCATGTTACCACCAGGATCTGGCTTCTTTTTGCCCTTTATTCTTGAAGTAATCATAAACCAGTCAGACCCACAGCGAGAGGGTCAGTACTTCCCAAATGGTGGCATCTGCTCGGGCGAGCTATGAGCAACAGCAATGTACCATGGAGGGATGAGGTGAAGAAACTCCACTGCACATGTGTATCAAAAGGTTATCAGCAGCCCAGGAAGTAGAGGAGGTGGGGAACATGCTTTCAGGAAAGTTGATGCTGTGAACGAAAGAAATATACAACTGTCTGGTGTGAGGAGACAGGGTTACAGGAAGGTCACACAGTCACGCTCCACTTAATGATGAGGACACATTCTGATCAATGTGTTGTCAGGTGAGCTGTTGCTGCGCCAACATCCCTGTGTACGCACACAAACCAAGCTGACCACGTCACTAGGCAACAGGAATCTTTCAGCTCCTTTATAACCTTGTGGGATCGACTGCTGTATACGCAGACATCAAGTGCTGTGATGCGGTGTGTGATTGTATAGAATTCTTAGATGCAGAGAGGAGCTGCTTAGAAAAAAAAGGTGGGGGAGGAGAGCTAGAAGATGGCTGTGAGGATTCCCAGGGTGGTGGTTTTTTTTTTTTTTTTTTTTTTTTTTTTTTTTTTTTTGAGGCATTCAAACAGAGGAAATGGTACAGAAAAGCCACAGTGGAGAAGCCAGCAGGAGAACCTGGGAGGTGGCATGCAGAGACAGCAGGAGCTTGTCACACTGCCCCCAGCTGTCATCCTGCTCAAGTGCTGTGTAGCACAGCACCATAGGCAAGCAGCTTCAAGCAACATGTACCCACCTCCATTTCCGTAGGTAGGTCTGAGTCTAGGTCCAGCAGGACTGGGTTTTCTGCTTGAACTCTCCTGAGGGACACAGTGCCTGCCCACCATCTGTCCTGGAGTTCAGAGGCTCTGCAGGCTCTGTGGTTGCTTGTTGAACTCAGTTCCTGGTGGTAGGTCTGAGGTCCCCATATATTTTGCTAGCTGTCAGCCAGGGAGCTGTCTCAGCCCCTTGCCTTAGACCCCCTCGGTGGTCATCTCCTTATATGCTGTCTGCTTTCTTCCCTGAAGTTGGCTGGGGGTTTTCACTGGTAGTTTGACTCTCTTGGACCTCATGGAAAGTCTTCTGATTAGGTCAGGCCAACCCCGAATGATCACTTTTTTTGAGTCATCTGATGAGGGATCTTACTTACATTTACAAATTACCTCCTGTTAAATAGTAGGATTGAGAAAATGACAGCCCATCACACTCCCAAATCTTACTTGCACTCAAGAAGAGAGGAGAAGGTGAGGGGTGTAACTCAGTGGTAGGGGGACACTCACCTAGCATAGATGAGGACTTGGGTTCCATCTACAGTTACACACAGACACACACAGAAAGAGACACACACAGCTGGGCAGTGGTGGCGCACACCTTTAATCCCAACACTTGGGCGGCAGAGGCAGGTGGATTTCTGAGTTCAAGGCCAGCCTGGTCTACAGCGTGAGTTCCAGGACAGCCAGGGCTACACAGAGAAACCCTGTCTTGAACAAAAACAAACAAACAAAAAAGGAAAGACACACACACATACACACACATACACATGCATGCACACACACATGCACACACATATACATGCATGCACACACACACATGCACACACATACACACATGCACGCACATACACATGCAAGCACATACACACATGCACATGCACACACATACACATGCATGCACATATACACATGCACATACACACATGCACACACATACTCCTTCAGTCCAAGGCAGCCTATGTCTTTATTTTTGTTGTTGTTGTTGTTTTGTTTTCTGAGACAGGGTTTTTCTGTGTAACCCTGGCTGTCCTGGAACTCACTCTGTAGACCAGGCTGGCCTCGAACTCAGAAATCCACCTGTCTCTGCCTCCCGAGTGCTGGGATTAAAGGCACACGCCACCATTGCCCGTCTGGCAGCCTATGTCTTATACTTCCTTTGCTTTAGGTGGATTTGAAAGAGAATGCCCACTGAAATAATCAAAACCTCTCAGATCTGACACTTTTCTTACTTCTCCCCCAAACTATCTCTGTGTGGGTGTCTGCACAGCTCTGTACCTATCCTCCACGCAATGGCCTGCTAGAATCCACCAGTCAGCAGGAGGCTGGCCAAGGTTAAGGCTTGCTAAAAGCACAGGTGGGAAAAATGACTGGGACACTAAGACTCCTTAGAAGAGGACAGAGTGGGTGGCAGCAGATGTGGGCTGAACAATGGCTGCTTCCTTCCCAAGGGACACCTGTCCCTCCTGCTACCCACAGCTTGCTTGCCTGCTTGTCAAATCTGGGACTCCGGTTGGATGATCCATTAACATTCCCTGACTTGCATCCTGTGTGTCACCCACCCTGCCTTCATAAACAGCTGTCAGACTTAGCAAATCAAAACTCAGGGTGCCAGTTAAATGTGAACGTCAATGACAATTTTTTTAAAAATATACATATTCCCCCATCTATTGTGGGGAACATTCTCCTCCTGAAATAATTGTTCCTTTAAAATTCCGTTAAACCAGGCATCCTGCATTCTAGCTGGCAATAGTACCCAGAATTCTTAGCCAGTGAGCAGAAAAGTTGAGGAAACCAAATGGGATTCCTAGGGATGTGGCTCAGTTAGAGGGCTTGCCTGGTCCATCCCTGTACAGGAAAAGCTCAGTGTGGTGGTACGTGCCTCTAGCCCTAACACTAGCCTAGACTACATGATGCCTTATCTCAAAAGCAAACAGTTTGAAACACCATCGAAGCATGTCATTTTAAAAGATCGTTCTTGAACCAAAAATCCAAATCAAATGTTTGAAAGGGGACACAGAGGGCTGGGTAGACAGCTCAGCAGTTAAGAGTATGTATTGCTCTTGCAGAAGTCCTGAGCTCTTTTCCCAGCACCCACCACAGGCAGCTCACAACTGCCTATAATTCTAGCGCTATGGAACTTGACGCCCTTTTCTGGCATCATGGGTACTGTATGCTTGTGCGTGCGTGTGTGTGCGCGTGCGGACACACACATGAGAGAGAGAGAGAGATACAAATAGAAACAAATCTTTGTTTAAAAAAATACCACTTTGAAGGTCTGCA
Source organism: Rhynchomys soricoides (assembly GCA_019843965.1). Taxonomy (NCBI): domain Eukaryota; kingdom Metazoa; phylum Chordata; class Mammalia; order Rodentia; family Muridae; genus Rhynchomys; species Rhynchomys soricoides. The sequence continues at coordinate 724,648 of JADRCH010007552.1, forward strand.
CACAGAGAATACACAATTCTCACCACTGTACACTCAGCAAATAACATGTCTCTGTTCTCCCTCCCCAAAACCCTCATTTGGGTTATCCCTTGTTGCTTAGTCTGCTTGTAATGTAATTCCTGCATCAAAACAAGATGTCTCCACTGCAGAGCCCCATCTACCCCACTGTATCTGCAAAATGGGAGAATAGGGTTGGTTTGCACTCTCCAGAACACACACACACACACACACACACACACACACACACACCACTGAGTAGATCAGCCTACCATGCCCTTGTTGATTTGCTTGCCTTCAGGGTGGGTCCTGGGAACACAAACTCCTAGAGGTGTGTGTGACAGACTAAATTTGCTGGGAATGGACAAATGACATTAAAGTACCCAGGTCACTGTTCCAGGTATTTCTTCCTTCCTCCAGGTGAGCAAAGGCCCTGGAAGCCCAACTTTGTCAATCACTAGCTAGACAGTAGCCTTTGAGAGGTAGAACTCGTGTCGAGGGTTTGAAGAAATGAACTGTAACTCCACTCCCTGACCCTCCGAACTCCCAGTTCGCTGTATTTGGTGGCAGACCCTTTTAGTAGGTCATCAAGGCTGAATAAGGTCAGGATCTACCTTTATTCAAAGGGATTATTAATATCCTTAGAAGGGAGAGATAGCTCACAATAAGGCTGCTTACTGACCTGGGTTCAGTTCCCAGAGACCACACCACAACTCACAACTGTCTCTAGTTCTAGGAGATCAAACGCCCTGTTCTGGCCTTCACAGGCACCAGGCCTACACGCGGTGCACAGACATACATGTAGGCAAAATGCCCATGTGAATAAAAATAACATTTTTTTAGTCCAGTCAGCAGAAGCAGCAGGAAGCAGGAAAGAGCAGACTTGGGAAAACACTTGCCTCTGCCTCCAGCTGGATGACCTTGGACAGGTCACTCCCACTGGGGCTCAGTCTTCTCATCTGAAAACTGGGACTTTTTTTTTTCCACATCCAGAGTTCATGTCTAAAGCTTCGTTCAGCTCTCACGTCTTCCTTGTATGCCTGGCTACATTCCTGTAAGCCAGTGCTGTGCTGTGGTGTGTAGAGACAGGGGGATCACTGAGGCTTACTGGCTACCAGCATAGTTCTAGGTTCAGTAAAAGTCCCTGTCTCAAGGGAATAAGGTAAAGAGTGGTGAAGGACACTCAACATCCTCCTCTGGCCTGTGTGTACACAGAAAACATAACATGAAAAGGCACTTTCTTGGTGTGTGTGTGTGTGTGTGTGTGTGTGTGTGTGTAAGAGAGAAAACACCAAGATCTTCCTGTCTTTCTCCTCACCTTATAAGGATGGTAGGAATGACAACCTCACCAGAACCAGCTACATGGTACTTTAATCTTTTATCTTCAGCCTCCTGTGGTGTCTGGGCACAGCAGGTTTGGCAGAAGTGGGACAGAAGTGCCAATGTGACAAGTAAATGAACAAGATGGACTCAAAGAAGACGGCCAGCTTTTGTGTAGAGAAGGCGACTCTTGCTCTCTCAGAACTCAGCAGTGACTTGAAGTGAAGCTTTAACAGAATGAGGCTTCTGTCCTGCTGAATGGAGCCTCAGCTCTGGCAGGAAGCAAGTCACGGGCTCTCTAAAGATAACGATAAGGTTGACCTCTAGGGAGACCACTATTCACTATAAGGAATTTGTTTAGCATAGTTATGGAAGCTGGTTGCCCCCATCCACCACCCTTTCAGCCTCCCCTGAAATGTGGTAGGCAGGACAGGCCTGGGCCTCTTCTGCCTTGGCTGTTGGCCCATCAGTCCCCCTGGACGTTCTTGTTTACATAATCTGTCTCCTCTCATGGTGATTAAAGGGCTGAGTCCTGAGCACAAGCAATTCCAAGACCTCTAGCATGTAGGCAGCTCTGGTTCATGGCCTCCCTGCCCTGGGCTTGCTCTGGCAGACAATGATCCAAAAAAGACATGGAATTATCTTCCTTTTAAGGAGACCCATAGGTCACATTAGTCAGAGAGAGGCCAGCTCCCCAGTAGGAGTACCAACTGTCTCAATCGACTCCCTTATTCAAGGGAGTCAAGCATGCAAGGGAGACATTTAGAGCTAGAAGTGGTGTCTTAGCTAGGATTTCACTGCTGTGAACAGACACCATGACCAAGGCAACTCTTATAAGGACAGCATTTAATTGGGGCTGGCTTACAGGTTCAGAGGTTCAGTCCATTATCATCATGGTGGTAACATGACAGCATCCAGGCAGGCATGGTGCAGGAGGAGCTGAGAGTTCTACATCTTGTTCCGAAGGCAACAGGAGAAGACTAACTTCCAAGTAGCCAGGAAGAGGATCTTAAAGCCCACTTTCACAGTGACACACACACTCCAAGGCTACACCTCTAAATAGTGCCACTCCCTGGGCCAAACATATTCAAACCACTATGAGAGGCTTTAGACATGAACTTCAGATGTGAAAACAAAGTCCCATTTTTCCGATGAGAAAGTTGAGGCTGGATTGGGAATGAACTGCCTAGGGATCAACCAACTGGAGGTAGAGGCAGTTCTCTTTGCAGCTCTGCCCTTTTTGCTTCCCACCAACTGGGGGTCTCCCAGGCCTGTGGGCACAGGGACCTTGCATCATCCTGTGTGGCGGTTTGAATAAGAATGGCCACCATAGGCACATAGATTTGGATGCACAGCCATCAGCAAGCATACTAGTTGAGAGGGAGGTGTGACCTTGCTGGAGGAAGTATATCCCTGCGAGTTGGCTTTGAGGCTTCTAAAGCCCACACCAGGGTCAGTGTGTTCCTCTTCCTGCTGCCTGCAGAACCAGATGCAGAACTCTCAAGTACCTCTCTAGTATCATGTCTGCCTGCATGCTGCCATGATTCCTGTCATGATGATAATGGAACTGTAAGCCAGCCCCAATTAAATGCTTTCTTTGATTAGAGCTGTGTGATGGGGGTGTCTCTTCACAGCAATAGGACAGTGACTAAGACTCCCAGCTAAGAGCACCAGCAGCTAAGACTTTCCCAACAAGATCCAAGGCTGCTGTAGGCTCCAGGTCTCTATTCTTAGGCCTGAAGTTACAGGCAGCCCACCCAATCCTGTAATGGCACTGCCCAGGAAAATGCCTCCATGCCACCTTCTGAGCATTCATCCAGGGGTAGAGGACTGGGAAAAGATCCCCAGCCATGGAAGATGATGGATGTAGATGGGACACAAGCACCCCAACTCTGCAAATGAAGAAGGGGCGGTCCTAACCGTAATGGAAATCAGGCCCTACCAGTTACCAGCTTTGCTTGGGCCACATGTCAAATTTCTCACCTGTAATAGCCCTCCAGATCTATGGCATCTGCTTTGGCAGATTTAAGTAATTGCCCTTCAAAAACTAGTTAGAAAAAGAAATGAATGGACTGAACACACGGGCTTTTTTTTTTTTTTTTCCTTGTCATTGTTCCTCAAACAATATATCTAAGGTCTATTTGCATAGCATTTCCATTGTATGAGGTATAGTAATTTAAAGTCTAGAAAGCATGCATGGAGGTCCTATGCAAATACTGTACCTCATATAGGGAGTTGAACACCTGCGGACTTGGAGGCCTATGGTGACATCCTGCCACCAGTCCCCAATGGGAATGGGAAGATGAGTGTATTTACCTCTCGGGATAGTGCTGTGGCTCCAGAGAGAAGGAGCATGGAAAGAGTCTAGCAGAAAATGGATCAAGTCATTGTGCTGTGGGCCAATTTGGCCAGCAGGGAAAATACAGGAGGTGAGAATCAGAAAGTCCACAGGATGGAGTCTCCTGAACACATGCTACAGAGCCGAGAGCAGCTGCAGAGGAAGCACAGCGAGAAAGTAAGGAGATAGGACGGGGCTTGGGAATGGGCTCCCAGCCATGCCTGGTTACCTGGGCTATAATTTCCCTTTCTTCCTTGCTTACACCACTTAGAGCTCTGGATGACTATGCAGTGACTTGGATGAGTGTCTCCCAAAGTGTGTTAAAGGCTTAGTCCACATGGTGGTGCTCTTGGAAGGTGGTGGAATCTTTGAGAGGTGGCGCCTAGTGCGAAGTCCTTAGTCACTAGGGGTGTGCCCTTTGACAAGATCCCGGTTCATAAGATAAATTGCCTGCTCTGCAACATTGTGACTGGCTGCCTCAAACAAGTTGGCCCGCCTAATCCCCTGAATGGAACTTCCAGAACCATGAACCAACATAAACCTTTTCTTTCTATAAGTTAATTGTTCCAAGTGTTTTCTTATAGTAACCTACAATACAGGTTGTATCTTCCTTAACCAAAAGACAAACTAGCCCAAAGTTTGCCTATAACTGAACAAATACTTACTCAACAGCAACACTCAGCAAAACAGACAAGACTGAGAGCTGGGATGTGTGTGTATTGGTCCCAAGAAGAGGCAATCACAGAAGAATGAATTTAAAGCAGCTAAAGCCCTCCCAGAAAACATTGTCTCTTAGTTCCCTCTCCACCTCCACACTGGGGTAGCTTGGAAGCTAGAGAAAGAGGGATAAAATTCTTTAGGCAAGCACTCTTCCCCTGATCAGTATCGGAGTAAAGGTGGGGGAATCCACGAAGCAGTTCCATGAGGGCACCCAGGGGACTTAGTCCAGGCAGCTCCTACTGATTCATTTTCCTGAAAGTAGATAATCCTTGCTCTCTCTCAGAGGGAGGCCTGTGCCACAGCTTAGCTTCCGCACAAATGTCAAATGACCTCATCCTTATGCCTCCTGTGCAGTCGGAGTGTAATAAAAACAATGGATGCACACGCAAAGTTCAGGCCCAGCCATCCTGCACTTAATTGGATGCAAGGAGAGAAAGCAATACTTTCTCCCTCAGTCCCTTCACCTCCCATAATCCCTTCTCTAGTGAAACCCCCACTACCACTACTGATGCCACAGTGTGGTCCAGACTCATCACATCCACATCATCCGAGTGCTAGCTAGCTACGAATAAACATTCTCAGGACCCCCAGACCTACTATCTGGACTGTCACCAGCCCTCCAGAGATTCCTGATGTGGGTGCCTGTTGCAGGCTACGGAGGATGCTGTTTTGGGGAACGTACAGATGGCTGCAGACCACACCCAGAGATTCTGAAGTCAGTGGTGTGGGAAAGGACAATGCTTCGGAAGAATTTAAAACTCCCCTGAGAATCTAAACTGAGCAGTCCTGAGACCCTTCAACAGGGTGGGGGATAGAAATTTATTTCCAAAGGGGTTGTGTCCGGAGCTGAGGCGGCAATAGAATTCCTCACATTTGAGCTGGCATCAGAATTCCCCAGAAGGCTTGTCACAGAGCTGGCCTTTGCAATCAGCAGGCCTGGGAGTTTGACTTTTTATAGCTGTTGTTTGTTAGTTTGCTCTGTGCTAGGAATTTTGCTCAGGGCTATGGATGGATCCCAGAGTCTTGCAAGTCATGGTAGGCAAGTGCTCTGCCACTGAGCTACATTCCCCAATCCTGAAAATGTGTATTTTTTTTAAAGATGTATACATTTATTTTATGTATACGAGTACACTGTAGCTGTTCTCAGACACACCAGAAGGGGGCGCCAGATCCTATTACAGATGGTTGTGAGCCACCATGTGGTTACTGGGAATTGAACTCAGGACCTCTGGAAGAGCAGTCAGTGCTCTTAACGGCTGAGCCATCTCTCCAGCCCGAAAATGTGTATTTCTAATGAGTTCCTTGGTGAAACAGATGATCTGGAGACCTCACAGAGGAACACTACAGAGGATTCTTGGCTTCACCAAACCGGGGTCAGCCTCTTGAACCTTCTCCTCAGCCCATCTGTGTACTTGTTTATAAAGAAAATGGACTGAGAAACACCCCACCCTTTGGTCTGGAAGTATAACATAACCACAAAGCACTGCCTAGCATACACAGGTCCTGGGCTCTATCCCTAGTACTGAGGTGGGGAGAGGGACCCTTCCATCCTTGGTATCTTACATTCCTCAGTATCTGAAGGTACTTTCATTTTCAACCATTTCTCCAAAGCTGTCTTCATTAGCAAGAATCCTCTTAACTTAGCCTACCTAGATTCCCCCTTACGTCTGAAACCATCTCTTAGTTCTTTTCTGTCCTCTCTTCTTGCTTGTAAATCCCACTTACCTGTGGATCATTCAGACTTGAGCCCGATTTATTGCCCCACTGTAAGACACCCCTGTACCCCATTGCTGAGGTCCCTGTATCTACAGTATTAGTTCTGAACGCAAGCTTGGCCTAGTGAACTCTAATAGGGATCACTTTTTTTTTTTTTTTTAATTTAGTCCTTTTAACTCCACCTAACCTAGATGATCCTCATGGCAGACCTCTGAGGTCATCATCCAGACCTGGGTTAAGAAATGCAGAAAGTGAGGCACAGGGCAGGTACGTGACCTGCCTAAGGTAGCCTAGCTAATACTGAGTGTTGAAGGTGGAGTTAGCTCCAGGGCCCCAATTTTCTGCCAGGTGCAGTTCAGTTTAGGAATGTGAGTTTGTTCTGAAGAACAACCTGGAGCTCTTTCTTCTGCCAGAGCCTTCCTCCTAGCGATATCAACAAAATCATTCAGGGGAAAGCACCAGAAGGCCTTGCATTCCCGTTACTTTCCCTCTGGGGCGTGTTTCCCAGGTGCTCAGGACCTTCGGATTTCCCCTAAAGAGTCACGTACACGCCTTTTCCTTAAGTCTTGACATTCCTTCCTAGACCCTCAAAAGAGCTACCCGTCCCTTTCTCACGGCACATAGTTGAGCTCTGTCCCTCCCAGGGCCACCTGCCTTTAATACCAGGTTGTGACAAAGAGCTCCGATGATTCATCCATTCACTCCTACGGCCATTCTACTAATATCTATGAAGCATTCCTGATGTTGGGAATTGAACTGCCGACAGTCTTTGTGAAGAATTAAAAAAAAAAAAGTAATAATTACAAGCTATATATGCACTCTGCAGAAATAGTACTTCAGATTTCTAATTAGGGGGCTTAGGGTTTTTGTTTTGGTTTGGTTTTTTTTAGGACAAGGTCTCATTATATAGCCTAGGCTGGCCTCGAACTCTTGACAATCCTCCTGCCACAGGAGTACTAGGATTATAGGCATATATGGCTACAGTGAGTGTCAATTGTTAGATTTGGATTTTCTGCCTTAAGAAAGTCCATGAGGGGGCTGGAGAGATGGCTCAGTGGTTAAGAGCACTGGCTGGTCTTCCAGAGGACCTGAGTTCAATTCCCAGCAACCACATGGTAGCTCACAACCAGCTGTAATGGGATCCGATGCCCTCTTCTGGTGTGTCTGAAGACAGCAATAGTGTACTCATATGCATTAAATAAATAAATAAATAAATCTAAAAAAGAAAGAAAGAAAGTCCATGAGGTCATCCATGATTTATCATAGAACAGGGTTTTCGTACAAGGATTTTGCCAAGCTCTAAGCTAATGTGTTAGGGTAGGGTGGGCTGAGCTAAGATGGGCAGTAGGTAAGACGGTTTGATATTATTATTATTATTATTATTATTATGATGATGATGATGATGATGATGATGATGAGATGATCTGGCATATCACAGGTTGGCCTTGAACTCTTTAACTGCATAATTGTACTAGTTATATTTTGTCAACGAGGCACAAGCTGGAGTCATCTGGAAAGAGGAAACCACAACTGAAAAAAAAGGCCTTCATCAGGATTGGCTGGTAACCAGTCTGTGGGGCTGTTTCTTAATTGGTAATTGATGTGGGAGAGCCAGGTCCACTATTGGAGGTGCCACCTGGACACCTGGACAGGTGACCCTGGGTTATATATGAAGCAAGCTGGGTAAACTGTGAGGAGCGAGCCCGTAGGTAGTGTTTCTCCATGAGTTCAGCTTTGGTCCATACTTCCAGGTTCCTGCACTGGCTTCCCTTCATTATGGACTGGACAATGAAATGAACTTTCTTTCATTTCCTTTCTCCACAGGTTACTTTTGATCATGGTATCTATCACAGCAACAGAAAATTAACTAGAGCAGTCACTGGCCTCGAACTTCTGATCCTCCAGCCTCCACCTCCAGACTGCTGAGATTACAAGCATATGCCCCCATGCCTCGTGTATACAGTGCCGGGACTCAAACTCAGGACTTCAATCAGGTTAGTCAAGCAACTGAACAGTTTAAAAAAGATTTATTTTATTTTATGTGCATTGATGTTTTGCCTGCATGTATCTTTGAAGGTACCAGATCCCCTGGAATTGGGGCTACAGACAGTTAAGAGCTGCCATGTGGATACTGGGAATTGAACCTAGATCCTCTGGAAGAGCAGTCAGTCCTCTTAACCACCTAGCCATCTCTCCAGCCCCTGCACTAAATTTTTAACTTGGGCTAGTTTCAACTTAGGGTGGCGTTACCTGAATGTAGCTTCATTATAAACCCGTGAATACCTGTGCAAGGAAATCATAGCTACCTACCTCAAGAGAGTTTACCAAGAAGACTAGGAAACCAGGGAACACAAGCCCCAAATGACAGGGATCCCACCTAGCTTCGCTCCTGTTGCCTAGAGCAGAACCTACAGCCTGGTATCTGCTCAATAAGGATTCGATGGATGAATGAACAAATGAATGTGTGGGTTGGAAGGGCAACCACTTGAGGGATTGCCCTGTTCTCTCTTCCCAACAGAGTCTGGAACCCTGTAGCCTGATGTGAATGGTATGTCTATTTGGGGTTATAGTTCAGTCATCTATGATTACCCAATTACTAGACCCCATTTAAGAAGCACCCTTCAGTCTCTTCCAACCAGGGATCCAGCTTCTGAGGCGGCTCCTTGGAAGTGTTTGTGGTCCCTCAGGAGGCAGTGGGAAAACACTGTACAGTGAAATGAACCAAAAACAGAAGAAGAGAGGGGGGAGGATGGGGGAGGAAGAGGAAAAGAGGGGGACAGAGAGAGAGCAGAGAGGAGAGAGGGTATTGGGAAAGAATAGAAGCAAGAAGTAAGAGGGGAGCTCATCCATTGTCTCCCCCAGAGCTTTCCTGGGTGTAGCTCTGTAAGTCCCTTAACAAGAAATTCCTGAGTCCCATATGAAACCTGGCTTCTAGTTACCCCAGCTGTGGGGGCAGGGAAAGCTTGGGATCCAGAAGTAGAAGCCAGGGAGGCCAGGGCAAATAAGAGGAAGCCTGGAAGGCCAGGGAGACCTATTAATCACAGGAAGCGAAGATCCACTGCTGATTTGCTTGCCTCTGGGTAGGGAATGGGGCTGGTTTCTCTCTAGCTACGTGGTTCAGGGCAGGAATTGGGATCAAGGGTTAGGTTCTGGTGTTGGTAAATCAGGCTTCAGATCTTCCCAATCACCACACAGTTCTTGGGTTTGTTTGTTTTTTTTTTTTTTTTTTTTTTTTTTTTTTTTTGG